>CM042327.1:31799478-32296978 GCA_023566125.1 Zingel zingel | reverse complement strand
GAAATGATTATTTGTATGGTTTTGGTTTCACAGCCAATTGACGCAAGCGTTTTTCAATTTGATACAACATGTGATTGGCCCACTACACCGCAGCAGCTACAACCCATACAGTCTGTGGTGTGTTAAAGTCAAGCACAGTGTATTTGACAGTGTTGGCAGTTCAGCGTTCCAAGATGCTTCCATTCATTCATTCAAATACTCAATTGGGATCGGTATCCCTTTAAGGGTACTGTTTTTGGTACTGGTGTTGTAATATTTTAGGCATTACCCATCCATAGCTATACCACAATATGCCTCCAGTGTGGGGGATTACATAGAAAACGATGGGTGCGATCGGGGTGAGGGTTTGTGTGTTACTGTCTCTAGTTTGTGTTTTGACATCATCTGGACAGCACAGCTTATTGTTTGTTTTTTGGTGTTAATTTCAGGTGTTCCAGCTGTTTTTGTGGCACTGTGGGCGATTGTCAGGGCAACACTAGCCGATGCAAGGTAAGAGAGCAAGTCATACTGACAAAATATCTTTTACACCAACAAAAGACAAAAGCTTGAATATAAAAAGATGCACAAAGAGCATTTCAGGACGGTATAATTATCGCTTAATTGTGGTGATATTTGAATCGTCAGTAAAATCTAATTAAATATGCATGATTTAATTTGGAAAAACAACTTTGAATACATTTCTGTTAGAGTAGCTTCTCGTTTAAAAGTTATGTCAGGTGCATTTTATGGCCAAATGTATCTAAAAAAGCATGTTGTCATTGATCATTACATCCAATTGTGATTGTTATCTCATTCTCACATCTCATTCCAAAACCATGGACATTAATATGCTGCTATAATGGCCTCCACTCTTCTGGGAAGGCTTACCACGTGATTTTGGAACCTGGCTGCTGCCATTGCCATAAAGTGTTACTGCCCTATTGTCTAACTTATCACCGTACGCTGTTGTAATAACTCCAGCGCTCTGTCCTGCTTCTATTAGCCTACTGTATTAATGGGGGTTGACTTAATAGCTCTTATACATAAATGTAAAGCTCTATACTGTAGTCAATCCACCTGCTGCTGCTTCAGACATATCCGGACGCAGTTTGTATTAGATAAATGACTTTGTAGCATTTTGTTTCTTTTTTCATGTTTCATATGTACTTTCCATTATATTTGCTATATAGCCATAGACCCAGGTAGGCCTACTTAAACTCAGACACCCTCTCGGTCGGCTGACCATATTGGCCTAACGTTGGGGCTATCCACACCAAAATGAGGTGAGCAGCCACACTGATGAACGATAAGTGGCAACACGAATTCATTTCTGGTTAAACAATGGAGTCTGTTGGATTTGGCGATACAGTTTCGATGATGTTTCAACAAACAAAAAGGATCTTACTCTTTAACAAAAAGGTCGACCTCCGTAGTGATCCTTTCCACAATGTTGTCAGATGCTTAGGATAGAGCATGTCAGTGGCAAAACAAGCACTTTTAGTGGATGTAAATTGCAGTTTTTTTCACCGCTGCCGACTGCAGTGGTCTTGCTCAGTACTGGACTAGTTTCAAAATTTGTTGTTCCCACCTGTCTCTTAAACACAAAAACATGGTAAACAGGGTCCAGGTGCTCTGGTGTTAAGGATGAGGGCGGAAGAGGTGTGTCCACCCACCCTCACTACCTGGGGTCTACATGTTAGGAAGTCAAGGATCCATATGTACAGTGATGTATTTTATTCCCAGGTCTTTGAGCTTTGTGACGAGCCTGGAGGGAACTATGTTATTAATCTATATATGAAAACTATATATTTTTGTTCTCGCTTAAAATTGTAGGCAGGCTACTTAGTAGGCCAAACCTCCGGGACCTCTTAACCTGGGACACTTGCTGTCATCAGGTCAGCTGCTAGCTGCTATCATCCTCATTTTTCCTGCTGCCACGGCATCACTATTTTATGAATGAAACATGGCAGAGAAACGTAAAAGTGGTGATAACTCCTCTCTCTGTATCAAAAAAGAAAATAAGGCTCTATCTCGAGAGTTACCTCAACTTTGGTTTCGGGGGGGGCTCAGCTTTTCTTAGACATGAGTAGGTTGGGCGCCAAGGAAAAAAGGTTGGGAACCACTGATGTAAACAATCAAAAAAATGATCAAAATAACCAAAAGGTGGGCGTCTGGATAGCTCAGTTGGTAGAGCGGGCGCCTATATATAGAGGTTTACTCCTTGACGCAGCGGGTCCGGGTTTGACTCTCTCCCCTTTCATTTATTCAGCTGTCCTGTCAATAAAGGCCTAAAAACGCCCCCCCCTCCAAAAAAAAGGTAATGTGGATTGAAAATGTGTAAAACCACTAATTAAGCATCTTTAGAAACCTGGTCACTGACGAAAGGTCACCCCTCCTGCTGTTTTTTGTCACCCATCTTTAATCCCCTTTATTTCTGCCTACTGTCTCCTAGGGCTGGGCGATATATCGATATTATATCGATATCGTGATATGAGACTAGATATCGTCTTAGATTTTGGATATCGTAATATCGTGATATGACATAAGTGGTGTCTTCTCCTGGTTTTAAAGGCTGCATTACAGTAAAGTGATGTACTTTTCTGAACTTACCAGACTGTTCTAGCTGTTCTATTATTTGCCTTTTCCCCACTTAGACATTATTTCCACATTACTGATGATTATTTATCTAAAATCTAAGTGTGAAGATATTTTGTTAAAGCACCAATTGTCAACCCTAGAATATCGCAGCAATATCGATATCGAGATATTTGGTCAAGAATATCGTGATATCTTATTTTCTCCATATCGCCCAGCCCTACTGTCTCCATCCATTTTCCACATTACCCTCTTCTCTGCTATTCTTGGGGTCTTCTCGAATTTATTTTGACAAACCAAAATGTGTGCGTCAGTTTAACCAACTTCTAACTTAAAAATGTAATCTTTAACCACCTATATTCTCTTTCTTACTGAACTATTGCTATGTACATCTTATTTTCCTTATTATCCTATCCTTATTTTCCCTGCTTCTCTAACTTCATTCTCTCTGTATTTGTGTCAACTGCAGGTGTTGGGAGTTAAGTGCTGGTAACATTAAGTGGATCTACCAGATTCCCATCCTGACAGCCATTGGGGTAAGAGCATGAGTGGGAAATGCAGTTCGCTACTGCTAAGTGAGCTTGAGAAGTTGCTAAGACATGTGCAACTTTTACTGAGACTGAAGTAAGAATGAACTCACACATGTACTGTACAGTATATCAGTAGTGACTTTCAACAAAACTAACACATGTATGTACTAATACATGCACTGTATATCTAAATAAGCCATTGAGAAGCGAACGGGTGAACTTGTTTCTGGCACGTTTTCTAGGTTAAAAATAAACCAGTGTCCAGTGCGCTGTATTACTTTAGATTGGGCGATCCACATGCTCACTGTACTGTTTCACTTACAAGTCAGAGACAAGAGTAAAGTTCTTGCTTTAACACGTTTATTAAGGCACTCAAAGCAGTGCCGAGTAAACGTAAAGATGTGTCCCGATGTCTTACAGAAAACAGCGCTCTCACTCAACAGCCCCAGTAACAACAACAACGACAACGACAACAGAGATAAGGTCATCAGCAGGGAAGACCTAAATCTAGAAATATGCGCTTTATGTCTGTGTATTCAGATTTGACTGAGTTATGATTCTGAGAAGGAGCGAGAGTGTTGACGCAAATTGCAGCTTTCAAGCACTAATGGTAATACGTTAATCACATCCATTAACTGTGCGTCACAGCAAAAGCTGCAACTCCAACTGCTGGGCGGCCAATTTAGCAGGCCAACGCACAATAACTAACTTCCTGTTTTTCAGAACACTTGCACGTACCCATGTGACCTTTTTACCTCGTTCAGAATCTTTGCCTCAGGCCTCTCTTTCCCTCCCTTCAACTCTCCTGCGCCGACGAGTATCTGTTCTGTCTGACGGAGGAATGAAAAACCAATCCGGTGTCAACAGGGTGTAAGTGGTTCTCCTAAATTAAATGGAGACAGAATTTGGCAACTTCTTTTCCAGCTTTATTATGAAGTTCTCCAAATTTGGTTTTCTCTTGGGCCCACCACGGTTTGTTGACTAAATGCATATTTTGTGAATATTTTGTGGTCATGGTTAAAAAGCCAGCATAAGCCATTGGCTAAGAACAGACTTGAAGTCCAGTGTTTAGTATGAAAGTCAGGTATGCTACATGTCCGTGCACCACACAGACCTGCACATTCCTAGGGAGATCTGGCGGTAAAAACACAACCAACATGTCTTGCAATACAAATGGCTCTGTCAAGTACTCATTCCACCTATTCTGTATATGTGACTGTACAGATTGTCTTGTTTTTTGGACGAAGGCAGAATTTGAGATGCAATGCTTTTTTCAAAGGTGGTTAAGGTAACAACTTCTACCTTTTCTAATAGCCACTGCACGTGCTCATGGAAATATTGTATTAACTAGAAGCTAGGTGGTGTTTACATCCATGTACAGTATGTCACAAAAGTGAGTACATCCCTCACATTTTAGTAAATATTTCATTATATCTTTTAATGGGACAACACTAAAGAAATTACACTTTGCTACAATGTAAAGTATTAAGTGTACAGCTTGTCTAACAGAGTAATTGTGCTGTCCCCTCAAAATAACCCTACACACAGCCATTAATGTCTGAACCGCTGGCAAAAAAAAGTGAGTACACCCCTATGTTAAATTCCCATAGAGGCCAGTTATTTCATGGATCCAGGATACTATGCATCCTGATAAAGTTCCCTTGGCCTTTGGAATTGAAATAGCCCCACATCATCACATACCCTTTACCATACATAGAGATTGGCATGTTTTTTGGCGACATTGTGTTTTTTGATCTACACAATCGCCACAGTTTTAAGGTGGACACCCAAATTCAGTATCCGAACAAATGTGAAATATGGTCACAATTTCCACTTCTGTTTCTGAGTTAGGGCATTGAACAATGGCAAGAAAAGTGTTTTTGCAGAGCCTTATGTCATAGTGAAGCTGACCTTTTGGATGTAAAATGTCATCATTTTATCCTATTAGATATGGCGTCAAATGTTGTCATAATTAATGTAGGAATACCAATCAGTTCATCCTTGAGTCCAAGTGGACGGTTGTTCCAAATTTGAAGACATTCTTTCCAGGGGGTCCTGAGATATCCTATTCACGAAAACAGGATGCACGAACAATCCGAAAACATAATGCCTCCAGCCACGGCTATCACTGGCGTGGAGGCATAAAACTATTCTTCAACTCTGAAAATAGCTACAAAGAGAACTAGAAAAAGAGACTGTGTGTGGATGTGTTGTATGTGTTAGTATGAACTAAATGATCTACGCCTACAGGGTGCAGACCATGGTGTAGCCAACTAAAGCCAAAAACATCTGAGCACAATTAACCCTAAGGAAGAACGTAACCTCAGAGTTGGTTGATCATCCAAGTTTTTAACGATCTCTGGAGTTGTCCTCAAAAAGGAAGGAGCAACACAGAGAATAAGTGATGAGATACTTGGATAAAGAAAATGAGGAGCAGGGGAGACACATCATTAAAAACAGACTGTCCTGTCTGCTCGTTCCTGGGAGAAATTATGCAGACATGGTACTTCAAATTTGGAGATTATTTTCCTTTTACTCAACATGTATAAACTCACACTACAGCTATTTGAAACCGGATACTGTTTAATGTAGAGGTTTGGTTATGGTGTATGGTAGTGTAAGTGCCTTGTACAGAAGCATTAAGTAATTGACTAAAATATTTAAAATGTAAAAACTCTCTACTTATTTCTCTCTTTATCTTATCTTCCTTTAATTCAAATTCAAATTAGCTTAATGGCACCAGTATTTGTTTGTAACAGAATAAATTAATGACCAAACTAAACGAAAAATTATACATTTGTTGAAAGACACATTTGTTGTTCTACGTTGAGATGTCTGTGCCTTTCTGCTGATTGAGTTAAAATGCCACGAAGCTGTGATTTAAAAAATCTCCTGCAGATTCTGATGATACAGCATTGCTTTCGCACACCTGTCGACCTGCAGACATGAGAGCACATGCTATGTTGTAGATTCAATCAAACAATCCTTGTGCACTAATGCAGTGAATATATATATATATATATATATATATATATATATATATATATATGTATATATATATATATATATATAAATGGAGTTAAATGCTGGTATCTGTTAGTAAGTGAGTCTATGCACCAATCCGATATTATGTCATTTTGCCCCCCCCAAAAAAATCTGCTTTAAATTAGTTTATGTTCTTTTTCCGTTATGACTGACTGTCAAACTACAGTAGATAATAAAAGCAAGTTATATGGCATTCAATCTCTGTACTGTATGTATTTGTCTTATCACGGTACAATGGCGGACTCAAATGCACGACTCAAACAGGGAATCACAGGTAAGTATTTTATTGTTGGAAGAACAATGCAGGCGAAGGTACAAAAAGTGACAGGCAAAATCGTGGTCAAAAAACGAAGCAATAGTCGAAAAAACACTGGGAATACAAACACGAGGAATAACGCTGGAGAGAGTGACTTTCGTACAACTACAATCTGGCAGAGGTAAGTGGGAACTGGTGAGTATTTATGCAGGGGGCTTGGGGAAGCTGAAAACAAACAGGTGAAACAAATTAGGGGCGGGAATGGTAATCATACAGGCGGGAAAGCAGACAAAGAGGGGAAGGACAAGAGACCTGAAATGAGAGTAGATGATAATCCACCAAGTTCTCCTCCTCTACCGCTCCAGAACTGTCCACCAAGAACTGACGTCCACGGCCCCGTTTCCGAACTGCCAAGAGTTGCCGGACAGTATATACGGGACCCCCGTCAATGAGGCGAGGAGGTGGAGGAGAAGGCGTGGCAGGCACCAAAACGCTCTCCTTGACGGGCTTGACCTTGCTCACTTGAAACGTGGGGTGAACCCTCATGGATCTGGGAAGCTTCAACGTAACGGCCACAGGATTAATAATTTTGGACACAGGGAAAGGACCCACAAAACAAGGAGCCAACTCACAACAGGTAGTGCGCAGTGCTAAGTCCTTAATAGCCAGCCACACCCTCTGACCCACACGATAATGAGGTGCAGCGGACCTTATTATCGTATGGGTCATGAGAATCTGACGAGCCCTTGTCCATGTTCGTCGACAACATCCGACCAAAGCCACAGCAGAAGGCACTCCCACCTCTCTCTCGAGTGCCGGAAACAAGGGAGGTTGATAACCATAGGCACATTTGAATGGGGACATGCCAGTGAATGAGCAAGGCAGGGTGTTATGGGCATATTCCACCCATAGCAGATGTTTGGACCATGTAGCTTTGTTTTGAGAGACAAGACAGCGAAGACCCGTCTCCATTTCCTGGTTGAGTCTCTCCGTCTGTCCATTGAATTGGGGATGATATCCAGACGACTTGCTGACGGAGGCCCCAATAAGTGTACAGAACGCCCTCCAGAACTGCGAGACAAACTGGGGACCCGGATCCAACAACACATCTGCGGGAAATCCATGTAGTCTGAAAACATGAGAGAGCATAACCTCCGCCTTCTCTTTAGCGGAGGGTAATTTCGGCAGAGGGATGAAATGCACCATTTTAGTAAACCTGTCCACTACAGTAAGAACAGCCATGTTACCGTCAGAAGGGGGTAGACCAGTGACAAAATCCAGAGAGATGTCTGACCAAGGGCGCTTGGGAACCGGCAGAGGTTGTAGAAGACCCATGGACGCTTGGCAGGAAGTCTTGTTCAAAGCACAGACTGGACAGGCTGAGACATACTCCATGACCTCAGTCTTCATGGATGGCCACCAGAAACGCTGTTTAACCACGAACATGGTCCTCTTAGATCCAGGGTGGCAGGTGAGTAGAGAAGTATGAGCCCAATGAATGACCTGGGAACGAAGCTCAGGAGGAACAAACAAACGATTTGGAGGACACCCCTCAGGGACATGGGAACCCTCCAATGCCTCCTTAACCTTCGCCTCCACCTCCCATGTAACAGCCCCTATTATACAGGAGTCAGGCAAAATGTTAGGAGATAAGGGGGAAGGGTCAGGGTCAAAAAGGCGAGACAAAGCATCAGGTTTGACATTCTTAGAGCCAGGACGATACGACAGGGTAAAGTTAAACCTGGTAAAGAGTAAAGCCCACCTGGCCTGACGAGAGTTCAGTCTCTTAGCAGAGCATAAATGCTCCAGGTTTTTGTGATCTGTCCACACCAGAAAAGACTGCTCTGCTCCCTCTAGCCAGTGGCGCCACTCCTCCAGAGCCACCTTGACCACCAACAGCTCCCTGTTTCCCACGTCATAATTCCTCTCTGGTCCCGACAATTTGTGGGACATGAAAGCACAGTTATGGAGTCTCTCATCCTGAGAGGAACGTTGAGACAAGACGGCACCTACACCCACGTCAGAAGCGTCCACCTCCACCACGAACTGGCGATGAGGATCCGGCAGTACCAGCACAGGAGCAGTAGAGAAACTCCTCTTCAGACGAGCAAATGACTGTTCCGCAGACGGAGACCACTGGAATGGCACCTTAACAGACGTGAGGTTATGAAGAGGAGCAGCAACAGTGCTAAAGTTCCTGATAAACTTGCGGTAGAAATTAGCAAAACCGAGAAACCGCTGCACTTGCTTCCGATTGGTTGGAATGGGCCACTCAGCTACCGCCTTCACCTTCTCCAAGTCCATGCGAAACTCCCCTTCAGACACCACGAAACCAAGGAAGGAAACCGTGGTAACGTGAAACTCACACTTCTCAGCCTTAACATGAAGCTGATTGTCTAGCAAATGTTGTAGCACCTGCCTCACATGCTGAGTGTGTGTCTGCAAGTCTGGAGAGAAGATGAGACTGTCATCCAAATAGACAAACACAAAAACGTTTAACATGCCTCTCAGAACGTCGTTCACCAACGCCTGGAACACAGCAGGGGCGTTGGTGAGGCCAAAAGGCATTACCAAATACTCATAATGGCCAGTAGGAGTATTGAATGCCGTCTTCCACTCATCACCACTTCTGATTCTCACTAAGTGGTAGGCGTTGCGGAGATCAAGCTTGGTGAAGATCTTGGCCCCCTGCAGGAGTTCAAACGCTGTGGAGATCAGAGGTAATGGGTAACAGTTTTTAACAGTAATGTCATTGAGTCCTCTGTAATCAATACAGGGTTGTAGGGACTTGTCCTTCTTACCCACGAAAAAACCCCCAGCTCCAGCCGGTGAAGAGGAAGGACGGATGATGCCCGCCTTCAATGAAGCCCCCACATATTCCTTCATGGACCCCATCTCAGGAGGAAACAAAGAAAACAACCGACCCTTGGGAGGGGAGGTACCAGGTAGCAAGTCTATGGCGCAGTCATAGGGTCTGTGGGAAGGCAGTGAAGTGGCTTTAGTCTTATTAAATACCTCTTTTAAGTCCAAGTAGCATTCAGGAATGTCAGTGAGATCAGGAAAATCCGATGTCAGTTTCTCCTGACAATCATTGGTGGCAACAGTATTGCTACCACCCACCTCAATGCGAGTGGCGAAGCAAGCCCGTCTGCACTCCTCACCCCATCTCACAATTTTGCCCGAGGACCTGTCAATGTGAGGATTGTGAGAGGTGAGCCATGGAAACCCGAGGACCACCGGGTGTGCAGGGGAATCAAACAGATGAAAAGTCATAGTCTCAGTGTGACCATCCAAAAAGGTCATAGTCACTGGGGAGGTACAGTGAGTAATTATCCAGAGTGACTGACCGTCCAGAGCCGATGCCTCCAATGGTTTGGAAAGCAGGACCGAGTCCAAGTGAAGTCTTCTGGCGAAGTTGACGTCCATGAGGCTGGTGTCAGCACCAGAATCCACTAACACCGCCTGTGTCAGAGAAACAGAACCTTTCAGCAAAGTTACTTCAACTTTGGGACAAGAGGGACAACTAGGAATATGTGTATGGCTCACCAGCGCCCTCTGGATTACTGATGAGCCCCGTCTTTTACCGGATAGGAGGCAATGCGATGACCTAGCTGAGCGCAGTAGAGACAGCATCCCTCTATCATGCGACGCTGTCGCTCCTCTGGAGAAAGGCGAGCTCTACCCAGCTGCATCGGCTCCTCGGCTGTCATCGTCCCAGAATATGACGTCATCGGTCGGTGTAGTTCTGGAGCGGTAGAGGAGGAGAACTGAAGAACTCTGGAAGATGACGTCATCGGACGGTGAAACTCTGACGAAGCAGTCTAAGTGTGATGAGCAGTTCTGGTTGAACAAGGCTCCCACTGTTGACCACTTGAAGTAACGCTCCCATGAGATTCCTCTCTTTCCTTTTCCAGCAGTCGTTTGTCTATCTTGATGGCAAGTGCTATCAGTGCATCCAGATCTGCTGGTAAGTCCAATGGTGCCAAGTGATCCTTCACTTTAGCCGACAATCCACACAGGAAAGCGTCAGATAGAGCAAAAGAGTTCCAACCGCTCTCGGCAGCCAGGGTGCGAAACTCAATGGCGTAGTCAGAAACTCTTTGTCTAGCTTGCCATAACCCCACCAAAGCACGAGCAGCCTCCCTCCCGGGAGTAACATGTTGGAAAATCCGTGTAAAAGTCTGAGAAAAACATGAATAGGAGTCACATACCACAGACCTCTGGCTCCACTCAGCTGCTGCCCATGACTCGGCTCTCTCAGTTAGATGCAAGATAATGAACGCCACCTTGGCTCGATCGGAAGGGTAAGCAGCCGCTTGGAGCTCGAAATGAAGCTCACACTAGGTCAGGAATGCTCTACAATCACCAGAGTCTCCAGAAAACCTCTCTGGTCAGGCGAGATGCGGAAACGGCAGAGATGAAGCCCTCGATCCGGTAGAATCACCTCTAGAAGACGTTGAGGCGTGGATCCGTGCCTTTCTGCTGATTGAGTTAAAATTCCACGAAGCTGTGATTTAAAAAATCTCCTGCAGATTCTGATGATACAGCATTGCTTTTGCACACCTGTCGATCTACAGACATGAGAGCACATGCTATGTTGAAGATTCAATCAAATAATCCTTGTGCACTAATGCAGTAAATATATATATATATATATATATATATATATATATATATATATATATATATATATATATATATATATTTTAATGGAGTTTTGCCAATACCAGTATCAGAAATGCCTCAGATACTGCCTTAAATGCTGGTATCTGTAAGTAAGTGAGTCTATGCACCAATCCGATATTATGTCATTTTGCCCCTCCCCCCAAAAAAATCTGCTTTAAATTAGTTTATGTTCTTTTTCCGTTATGACTGAAACTACAGTAGATAATAAAAGCAAGTTATATGGCATTCAATCTCTGTACTGTATGTATTTGTCTTATCACGGTACAATGGCGGACTCAAATGCACGACTCAAACAGGGAATCACAGGTAAGTATTTTATTGTTGGAAGAACAATGCAGGTCAAGGTACAAAAAGTGACAGGCAAAATCGTGGTCAAAAAATGAAGCAATAGTCGAAAAAACACTGGAAATACAAACACGAGGAATAACGCTGGAGAGAGTGACTTTCGTACAACTACAATCTGGCAGAGGTAAGTGGGAACTGGTGAGTATTTATGCAGGGGGCTTGGGGAAGCTGAAAACAAACAGGTGAAACAAATTAGGGGCGGGGATGGTAATCATACAGGCGGGAAAGCAGACAAAGAGGGGAAGGACAAGAGACCTGAAATGAGAGTAGATGATAATATCAAAATAAAACAGGAAATGCAAACAAATAAACAAAACACAAAATAAAAGCAGGAGCTGAACATGACATGTCTATGTTTTACAAAGTTATACAATGATAGCAAACATATCACATCCATACAGGGTTAGTGGTATACAGTTGTTAAAATAATAATAATAATAATATATATGGTATTTTTGTTTTGTTTTAACGCAGTTGTATCACATCTGTACCCGATATTATATTAGCCGATACCGAGATACCCAAGTTCGGTACCATGTTAGCATGCTGGCGTTAAAATTTAGCCCAAAGCCAGTTTTGTACAGCCTCACAGATCCGCTAGCGTAGCTGTAGACTCTTGTTTTTATGTCGTAAGTACATACAGCATGGTATCTGAATGGCATTAGCATTTAATTAGGGCAGTTTCTGTACATAGACCTTAAAATGGAACTGTGCAATACAGCGGTAGAATATAATTATTCATATATGAAACTTTACATATCATTTTGACAAAAAATAATATATTCACAGCTCACATATAGCTCAGTCTTGAAGTCATTTAATCTATACTTCTAATTATTATTTATATTTCAAAAAGTTGGAATTTTTGTTGGTAGCATTTGAGTTTAGCAGTATTGTAAAGCCCAAAATACCTGACTTGAAAGGAGGCTTTGCTGATTTCAATCCCGCTCTATTATTAACTCTTAGCTGAAACATTTACCAAAAAGCACATTTTAGGGAAAACAGGCTGTAGTAGTTGCAAAGCTTGTTTATACAAAGTGTGCTTTGCCGATTTCCATCCAGCTCTGTGTTATTTTTATGTGGCAGTAGGTGTAGATGAACGGTGTTTGCTTTCCCTCTGTGGTGTCTGCGCACAGAGCTCGGAGCAATCCGCTGGATGATACGAAATGGAAAGTTAATAATTATATATTGAGTATTTTATTTCTTATAAATGCTTTATATAACAGGTTTATACTAAATTGTTTAGTTGATATAAAGTTTGATTGTGCATCAATACTATAGTATCTATAGTATACCCAAAGTGTTTTCTTGATTGTTGTGTGTGTTGGTATACAATAAATTGACATTTTGCAATTTGTTGACAAGCTCTTGCCGTGTGATTTATTTCAAAACATGAATTTGCTATTGATTTACAGCTAGATGTTTACATCATCAGTCTACCATCACTCAAAAGAAACTCATCCACAGGCAATTTAAAAATGGATTCATATTGCGGTAAATTATATGCCAAACACCTGTCACATACTGTTATAGTTACAGAAATTGGAACAGATATCTCATAATCTCTGTGTGCCAAGCGCAGGGTTTGAGTTTATCTTATTTACAAAGATGTGATTAGACCGCATTAATAGTCATCACAGTCCTTAATGACTAATATTGTTTGGAAAAGTAATAATATGGCGTGTGTGTGTGTGTGTTCACTTTACCCATATTTCTGTGTTTTCAGGGTCAGACAGAACTTTCTCATGAAGATGCATACTAATTATAAGAGAAGCATTTCCTCCTTGATAATGTCAAGGATACTCACTCTAGTCAAGTTGTTTGTCTTTTGATTTATATATGATAATAATGAAGGATGAATGAAGGAGATAAAGAATAGACAAAAACGTTTTATTCATGACAAATGTATGCAGCAGCAAGATAGGATTGAAAGGATGATATAGATTCAGGGGCCCAAGCCTCAGGCTGTAGAAAATGTAAGCTTTTTTTTGCACTTTGCAAATTACTTTGCCTCAGCCTCTTTAAAGTCTCAGAGTAGAAACCCCAAAACATGGCATATAAAAACTTGGTTTTGGTTTGTTGCGGTTATGAAAAAATCAGTTGACTCTACAGAACACCACAATAGGTCACTTTAGGGCATGTATACACATCGAAAGCTTTTACTATCATTCTCAAAATTAAACTGCAGCCATTCAATACTTGTTCCATTCTACTTGTAAATATTGTGACAAATGTACATATACTTTCTTAAAAGCCAGTCATTAACAATTAAAAATGAACTTTCATTTTCCAAAATATATTATTTATACCAACAATAAATAAAATCACTTACATGTACTGCATAAATGAAGAGCTTTCCATCTCTGTTCTTTTGTTTCAGCTCAACTTCATCTTGTTTGTGAACATTGTACGAGTGTTGGCCACTAAAATCCGAGAGACAAACGCAGGGAGATTCGACACCAGGAAACAGTACAGGTTTGTACTACACTGACTGTATCTATAAAACAAGCTGTCCTCTTTATGTCCAAGGTTGGAGTTTGACCTAAACTGTGTGCTGCAGATTTGTGTGAAAAATTCTGTGTTCAGATACGATAATGTTAAGTGACTATGGTGATTAGAGAAGGTGACAGAATGGAAGTTTAAATAGTTAAGAACAAGTGGAATAACCAGAATATGTCCTTGCCATATGACTGCTGAATGCATAATGTTGTCATTTGTGCACTGAGAGGGGGTGTGGTTAGGGGGTGAGGGAAGAGAGTAAGCTATTCAGTGTAGGCCAAGAACTTTCATAATGAGCCAAAAGTTTTGTAGAGTGAGGACGCAAGTCATTTTCAACCTTAGAGGATCAGGCTGGTGTTATTCTATGTTTTTGTTATTGTTAACAAATCCCATTAAAAGACCAAAATCAACAATCAAAGACACAACCTGAGATTTGTGCTTTATAAGCAGAGTAGATTTACTTTTTGTATGCTATTCCCTTTATGAAATTAGGTTTTAAACGGTGACACGTTTTATAAAGAAATGTGTTTCTCACCGACTCTTACATATGAATACAGTACACATGCAGAGCTCAAGCTAATGAGTAGATACATGAAACACATAACACACTTACGCAGTGGTGTAGTGCTAATTGATAAAGTAATGGAGGGCAACTATGACATGCATGCGTGCACTGTAAAATTGTGGCTTGTTTCAATGGTTATTTAACCACTGCTCTTATGGTGGCAAGTTTACTTACAGTGAGGAAAATAAGTATTTGAACACCCTGCTATTTTGCAAGTTCTCCAACTTGGAAATCATGGAGGGGTCTGAAATTGTCATCGTAGGTGCATGTCCACTGTGAGAGACATAATCTAAAAACAAAAATCCAGAAATCACAATGTATGATTTTTTAACTATTTATTTGTATGATACAACTGCAAATAAGTATTTGAACAGCTGAGAAAATCAATGTTAATATTTGGTACAGTAGCCTTTGTTTGCAATTACAGAGGTCAAACGTTTCCTGTAGTTTTTCACCAGGTTTGCACACACTGCAGGAGGGAGTTTGGCCCACTCCTCCACACAGATCTTCTCTAGATCAGTCAGGTTTCTGGGCTGTCGCTGAGAAACACGGAGTTTGAGCTCCCTCCAAAGATTCTCTATTGGGTTTAGGTCTGGAGACTGGCTAGGCCACGCCAGAACCTTGATATGCTTCTTACAGAGCCACTCCTTGGTTATCCTGGCTGTGTGCTTCGGGTCATTGTCATGTTGGAAGACCCAGCCTCGACCCATCTCCAATGCTCTAACTGAGGGAAGGAGGTTGTTCCCCAAAATCTCGCAATACATGGCCCCGGTCATCCTCTCCTTAATACAGTGCAGTTGCCCTGTCCCATGTGCAGAAAAACACCCCCAAAGCATGATGCTACCACCCCCATGCTTCACAGTAGGGATGGTGTTCTTGGGATGGTACTCATCATTCTTCTTCCTCCAAACACGGTTAGTGGAATTATGACCAAAAAGTTCTGTTTTGGTCTCATCTGACCACATGACTTTCTCCCATGACTCCTCTGGATCATCCAAATGGTCATTGGCAAACTTAAGACGGGCCTTGACATGTGCTGGTTTAAGCAGGGGAACCTTCCGTGCCATGCATGATTTCAAACCATGACGTCTTAGTGTATTACCAACAGTAACCTTGGAAACGGTGGTCCCAGCTCTTTTCAGGTCATTGACCAGCTCCTCCCGTGTAGTCCTGGGCTGATTTCTCACCTTTCTTAGCATCATTGAGACCCCACGAGGTGAGATCTTGCATGGAGCCCCAGTCCGAGGGAGATTGACAGTCATGTTTAGCTTCTTCCATTTTCTAATGATTGCTCCAACAGTGGACCTTTTTTCACCAAGCTGCTTGGCAATTTCCCCGTAGCCCTTTCCAGCCTTGTGGAGGTGTACAATTTTGTCTCTAGTGTCTTTGGACAGCTCTTTGGTCTTGGCCATGTTAGTAGTTGGATTCTTACTGATTGTATGGGGTGGACAGGTGTCTTTATGCAGCTAACGACCTCAAACAGGTGCATCTAATTTAGGATAATAAATGGAGTGGAGGTGGACATTTTAAAGGCAGACTAACAGGTCTTTGAGGGACAGAATTCTACCTGATAGACAGGTGTTCAAATACTTATTTGCAGCTGTATCATACAAATAAATAGTTAAAAAATCATACATTGTGATTTCTGGATTTTTGTTTTTAGATTATGTCTCTCACAGTGGACATGCACCTACGATGACAATTTCAGACCCCTCCATGATTTCCAAGTGGGAGAACTTGCAAAATAGCAGGGTGTTCAAATACTTATTTTCCTCACTATATATTGGTCAACTATAACTTTAAAATGCCTTTTCATCGTTACTAGTTAGCAGTTAGCTACAGACTAAGAAAAAATAAATTCATTCAATTTGCCACTGAAAGCTACCGGCAACTGTGACTCGATGAACGAGTTGACGTTATAAATCAATCAACACACCTTAAATATTTAGATGACAACTTTGACCATTCCATTTGTTTTTATTGTCTCTCTTGCATGAAAGACACGTCTTCGATCTTCAAGCGCTTAAAAATGTGAATTTCAACTGGATTCTGGCTCACTGGGAGAAACAAAAAGTGTCAGAGCGTTGTTCCGGTGCGCTACGGCAGCACTACACCCCTGCACTTACCCTAACATTATCCATTACCACTACATGCCCAACTCCGACACTTAACCTAACCCTCTCCCTGGCCGAAGATTTTACTTGGAAATTGCATATTGTTACGAAACAAGTAGTGAACTCCCCCCCAATGTGACCCTGTAAAAAACGTTCGTGGTTACATGGAATTAATGTTAACATTAGCGTTTGCAACACACACACACACACACACACACACACACACACACACACACACACACACACACACACACACACACACACGCAGATTATACTCCCCTGCTGGTGCGAGCATGTGTCAGATAAAAACATTATGATTACAGTGCATTTTCTAAAAAGTGCACTGTGTTAAATGCTGCAAGCGAGGTTGCTTTGTGTAGATGAACAGACATTTAATCAGAAAAGATGATAGTGATCAGTAACCTGGAAGCCGTGCTGGAAGATTAATGCAAGCCAAATACAGCACATTTCATAAAGAAAGACAAAAGTGAAGCAGGGTTCCCAAAAAAGGATGTACAGAGAAAGGAAGTGGGCGAGGGATGATAGCTGCATCACACTTCTTTTGACAAATGTTAAAGTGAATAGAACTTTCAAAGAATGAGACAGATTTTCAATGGTGATTAAACTTACCCACTAACAATATGACGGTCCCAGTACCTTGCTGGTAATTAAAGCAAACACTACATTTTATTACAACTTATGTTTTATTTCTAAAGCTCTGGCCATCAGTTCCATCAGTTATTATATCCCTGAGATCATAAAATGAACATTGTTATTATTATTGGATATTATAATGCATACATTTAGTGACCATGATTAAAGAAATTGTGGTTTTTCAATGTTATGTAATTTTACATATGACTTACAGTATTGTAAAAAAAAATCTATTTCATTTTGCATTTACTAAGATGGTTAAAGGACAATTCCGGTGCAAAACGAACCTGGGGGTTATTAACAGATGTGTATCCACTCTGTCGTTCTCTGGGACAGGTTTTCATGCTAATCAAACGAGTTTTTAGCTTGAACGACGCTAGCGTGGACCGCCGATTAGCTTATAACGCTAGTATTCGGGGCACAGGGAACGTATAAACACATCGCTATTTATACCACTAAAAAGGCTCAAAATATCACCAAACTTCAACGGTAGCATAATGAGGGTCCCTAAATGTTAACCGAAGCATTGAGAACTTTGTAAGTGTACAGACAGTTTATTGAGTTTATCGGCGACCCAGACCAGAAGGACAGTTATCCACCGAGTAAGTACACTAGACAAGTTATGCAGAGTGCGATTATTTCAGATATATTGAGCAAATTGCTTTTGATTTTAGTTTGCATTGCCAGCTGTAAGTCATGACTGGTTTCCAAGACGGCGGCGGCATGTAAACATGAACGCGAGTGTCTTTATAATCTATCTTTTCAATAAACTGTCTGTACACTTACAAAGTTCTCAATGCTTCGGTTAACATGTAGGGACCCTCATTATGCTACCGTTGAGGTGTGGTAATATTTTGAGCCTTTTTAGTGGTATAAATAGCGATTTGTTTTTACGTTCCCTGTGCCCCGAATACTAGCGTTGTAAACTAATTGGCGGTCCGTGCTATCGTTGTTCAAGCTAAAAACCCATTTGATTAGCATGAAAACATGTCCCAGAGAGCGACAGAGTGGATACACATCTTCTAATAACCCCTAGGTTCGTTTTGCGCCGGAATTGTCCTTTAAGTATGGCTACTGAAGCAGATAGCATGCGTATAACACTTAATTGGATGATTATATATAACAAGCCAAACCAAAAATGTTCCGGTGAAAAATAATCAGAAGCCTTCAACCTGTTTACCACAGATGCTGTGGAAGCAATTTTAAAAATGTCATTGTTAAAAAAAAAGAGATTGAAACTGACTGCAATTTGCATCTTAGATTGCATTACATTACCCTTATTTTACCTAGGCTGAACCTTGTTTATTCCTTATTTTCACATTTTCAGCAGTTGAACCAGAAATGCTACAGTAAGAGAAAGAGACGGGGAAGGTTGGTTTTGTTTTGCAATAATAAAATGTATGCAGGTATTTAACTGGCTGAAATAATGTTTTGATTAGAATTAACTGACAAATTGTATGATGCTAATAGTAAACTGAAATGCACATGCTTGTGACAGATTACAGCTGCCATAGTGTATTACTGTCACAGCTGAAGGGAGTAGGAGACAGAGCAGTTTCCTCTCACATCCAAAGGTAAACAGCCTGCTGAGAATTCCTACAATTCTGTTCAGTGACTGGACGCACCATGGTGAATGAAAGCATATATTCTCCATTCAGGTAGTTCATCATACAGATATGGTTATCAAAATTTCTCCCATAAAGAGGATAGTCACCATCCTGCAGTGAATTTCCTTTGCCTGGAGTCGTTGTTAACATTTCCCTGCACTTTACAATGGACTCCTTACATTTTCAGCAGGCTACAAAGCACTTCATTTTATTTCCAGAATGGATCATTACATTAAGACACAAAGCTTAAGTTCTCACCTGAACTTTAAGGGATTGTAGATATATAACAATGTAAAATTCCTTCTGCAGACTAACTGCAAAAAACACTGCTTTTTAATCAGGAATCTTCATTTCTGTTAGGTTGATTGCATGCCCTGAACTGCTGATAGATACCATCCAGATGGTCCTCAGAAATTAAAAGGAGTAAATGAAGAACCCTGCATTATTTTCTGTGCTTATTTGGTTGCTGTGTGACACATTTGTTAGAACATAAGAAAGATGTACTGTATGCTGTAGGATTTAAAATCTAAAATGTGACCAAATGACCGGTCAGGCCCTAAAAGGCCAGACTTAATCTGACTCCAATTCTAATGGTCACTTCACTCTGAATGGTGTTCGTTTACTGGTAAATCAGAGAAATAAGAACTCAGGATTCAAAATAAGACTCAGGATTCGTCCAGTTAAAGTTAATAACAAACTTTAGTGAAGAACATATACATATACACACACACACACACATATATATATATATATATATATATATATATATATATATATATATATATATATATATATATATATATATATATATATACACACACACACACATACATATATATATATATATATATATATATATATATATATATATATATATATGTATGTATGTGTGTGTGTGTGTGTGTATATGTATATATATATATATATATATATATATATATATATATATATATATATATGTGAAACACATCAAGGCGGGGCAGAACAATCAGACAAGCGGGAAAACACAGGAAGTAAAACTAGACATGATGTGTGTGTATATATATATATATATATATATATATATATATATATATATATATATATATATATTACAATACGATATCGTATTATGAGGCCTCAGGTGATTCCCACCCCTAGTATCTAGGGTGTTAGATGACAATCTGTAACCATAAACATCATTTGCTGCTAATTTATCTCCCTATACTTAACATTGTTGCTTTAATCTTGATTGTTTAGTTTGTTCTGTAGTGTGATGTTAAACTTAAATTGTTTACAAAGAATGAAAACTTGCATCGCATAGATTTTTGTTTTTGCATTCACACACATGAAGCTGCCGATTTAATGCTTTTGCTAAGTTGGTTTTGCTCTGACAAATACCAATTCCTTATCAAACTCCAAATAGTTCAACCACATACGTACATATTAAACATACATGTTAAAGTTATATTACAGCATTTTACATTTTAGTTTTCTTAGTGTTTTTGTTATTAGTTCTTATTTATTTATAATATATTTTCCAGGGATATTAAATGCACTGTTATGATCATCTTCAATAATAGGGCTGGGTACCGAATTTAATACTTTTTAGGCACTGACCGAATTGCCTCTAAGTATCGAGTATTGAAAAATGCCTCGTCATTCAATACCCAATTTCAATACCTAAGGAGTAAATCTCATCAGCGTCAGTGAGCCAATAAGCACGCAGCATGCTTCTACCAAGATCTAATAATATTTGTGATTGGTTGTCTAACTTTACATGTCGCAGAGACACGCAGGAAAAACTCTACGTTACACACAGAGACAGGGCTCACGTATTAGGAGCTGAAAAATAAATAAGAAGATTTGTGCCGTAATGTAATTTCTTTTTGTTTTATGAAATTGGTATAATTTAGGAACTGGTATCGAAGTCACGGTATTGGTATCTTTGAACGATACCCAGCCTTATTCAATAATGAATTATAAATCCAGCCACAGACATGTCATAATCACAACTTTTTAATGTGTACTATTGCATCTGTTTAATGTATAAAAATGTAAAAAGAAATGGGCCAATATACCATTATTTAATGGTTATTATTCTCAAATAATGATACTGGTCTCAACCACAAAAATCCAAAGCAGATGGGCTCTGCATTCTTTACATATTTACGTGTGTGTGTGTGTGTGTGTGTGTGTGTCCCTCCATAGGAAACTGGCAAAATCCACCTTTGTGTTAGTGCTGGTGTTTGGCATCCACTACATCATCTTTGTTGGGATGCCTCTTACATTTGAGGGGCCGAGCTGGGAGGTCCGTATGTACTGTGAGCTGTTCTTCAACTCCTTCCAGGTACTCAGGGATTTTTCAATTATTACAACACTGCAGCTGCTGATACATTATGAGAAACCCTACTCACTAGTTGCCCTCTTACAGCAAGCACTCCCACAAGCATGAGCCAACTTAAGGTTGCTTCTCACATTCACAGATCAGGCAGTTCATTGATTGTCTATTTGCTGAAGGAGCTCAGTATTGCATAATTTAAAGCCCTTTGCATTTCAAACACACACACACACACACACACACACACACACACACACACACACAAACAAACATACACTGACTGACACAAACTGAAACTAAACAACACATTTAGAGTCCATGTATCACAGGCTGTGGTCTGTGTCTCCACTGTGGACTGGCTCTGATTATAACCTTTTACCAGGTTTCATTTTACAGTGGGTATGTCAATGTCAGAATCAAGACTGCACTTCATTAGTCTGTGAAGCAGTTTGATAATTTTTTTTTTTTAATTTGTTGTTTATTTGAATAGGGACAGATACAAAAAACATAGATTATTACATAAAGAACAATCCAATGCCTGTATCACAGTGTTTATAGTCATGGCTAATTCGCAACACCTGTCCCTAGAAGGGCTTTTAACAGTTAAAATAATAAAGGAGTCACATTTTTTACAGTGAATACAATAAAATGTCCAGAAACCAGTTAGCAGCAATAAAAATAAGTGTAGTAAATAAACACATTCACTCAAACTCACACAGATGCACACCTCACATACACACAGCTATATATTATACATTTGGCATGATCACACTGCTGCTGCTGTATGAACCATACTTTTGATAGTTTTTTAAAGGTGGACATTTTAGTTAGAGTTTTATATTTTATATTTGTAGGAAGCCAGTTCCACAGATTGGCTCCTTTAACAGAAAAAACATTTTGGGCAAAAGATGTTTTACAAAATGGAACTTTACAGTCTCCACATACAGCAGCTCTTGTGGATCTGGAGGATTCCAGCCTGTTCACAAATTAACAAAGTGGCTCAGGTGCAAGTCCAGTCAAACATTTAAAAAACAACTTTATATATCTAAGATTATCAAAATTAACAAAGTTTAAGATTTTATATTTATTTAAAATGTAACAGTGATGGAATCGAATGGGCTTTTTATCTAAAAAATGTAGGGCACGGTTATAAAGCCTCTCAATAGGCTTTAGGGTAGTTTGGCTAGCCTTAGACCAAACAGTGGTGCAGTACGACAGATGGGACAGGATCATAGTATTCAGAAAGACATGAGCACATTCAAATGTCAAACTGCTCCTGATCAATCTGAAACAATTCATACGCCTTCATTTTTCTTGAGATGTTTTTAATATGACTTTTAAAATTTAGCTGAGAATCTAAAATCACTCCTAAATATTTTTCATCTTCTACCTGATCGATGAGTTCACCAATCATTTTAATGTTAAGATCATGTATTATCCGCTTTCTTGTTATAGAAAAACACATAGATTTAGTTTTCCTCAGATTAAGTGTTAAACATGATTTGTTTAGCCAATCAAACACTTTCTCAAGACTTTTAGTCAATGTACTGTCGATAACAATAGGGCTTTTGCCGGACACATAAACCACAGTGTCATCGGCATACATCTGAATGCCAACTTCAGGACATACTTCAGGCAGCTCGTTCACATACAAACTGAAGAGAACAGGCCCCAGTATGGTTCCCTGTGGGATTCTGGTCTTAATTTCACATGGGGCAGATTTTGCATGATCAATAACTACACATTGTTCTCAACCCTGTAAATATGACACGGACCATGATAATGCC
Source organism: Zingel zingel (assembly GCA_023566125.1). NCBI lineage: Eukaryota > Metazoa > Chordata > Actinopteri > Perciformes > Percidae > Zingel > Zingel zingel. The sequence continues at coordinate 32,273,996 of CM042327.1, read as the reverse complement.
TGGTGTAATGTATTATAAGATGATAGTTTTGAGATAAGATGGCTATGATTTACGGTGTTGAATGCCCTCTTTAAGTCCAGGAATACTGCACCCACGATGTTTCCTTTATCAAGTGGCTGCACAATATTTTCCAATAATGCGCAGATGGCTGTTTCAGTGGAATGGTTCTGTCTGAAACCATACTGTTGAGGGTGTATATACTGATGCATTTCTAAATATTGAGTTAGTTGTTCTGAATTTGGTTGATTCAGAGTCATACTTCGGCACTGCCTCAGTTTAAAAAAGCAATTTCAAATTATGTGTAGGCGTGACCTTTCCTATATAATGTATATTGACTAGATTACAGTTCATTTTTGATCTCAGCCTATAAAACATGTTTAACAGTGTTTAGTACATATTTCTGCTCTGAAGTTATGAGCTATTGTGAGGAGTTTGCATGTTCTTCTGTAAAGAGAATACATTCCTTGCATGGGGAAATATTATATAATATGGAAAAGAATGCTTCCATGGGGAAATTGAAATGGATGGAGCATATCGAATTACACTACTGGAACTAAAAATAGTCACACATGCTTTTTAAGTGCCTGCTCATTTCATGTAAAATCCCTTATGGAGAAAACACACCTATCTTAAATGCAGATTTGTTTTACCTAGACCACAGGAAAGGTTTACTTAATAAAGTCCATGGTATTATTTTGCTGTATAAAAAGGGTTTGCCCATTACATTGAAAATGTAATGTAAGCCCCAAGTGTCAAACGTAGTGTAACTGATGTACTTAGTATACTAATACTAGGTCAGCAGATTATAGTGTAGTTGGTTCACACTTTTGTCAAACTTGTGGGCACGCTCATCTTTTTTTTTTTTGTCAGGTCGCTTTCAAATTATTGTCATTACACATTGTTCATTCGGCCATTAGTTAAGATTATAGGTCATTTATCATGCCTCAATTTCTCAGCGAATGATCAGTCTTAGAGCTTTGAACAAACGCACAAAATTGTATTTAACAAAGCAATCTGTAATAGCAAGTGTTCTGACATGGCTGTTTTACATAATTGAAGCTTGATTTTAACAGTCCTTAGATCAGTCCCTCCAGGATTTCGCGGCCTTTTTTTGAGATTGTTGCGGCCCAAAATGCCTGATTTCGCGGGAGCTTTTGTAAAAAATTGCAATAAAAGTTGCGATGTCTTTTGTATGTTTGTTGCAATGAAATTGCGGGAAACAGTGAAAGTTGCAAAAAAGTTGCGATTTTTTTTTATCTGAGTTTTCCTAGTAACCTTACCAAAAAGGCTCAGGATGCTGTAAATGTTGGTATAATATGAAAATGGCTGGCGGACTTAAGACAAAAAATAATAATTTATTGAATCAATCAAATTTGAACATATCTGTCAGTGGCTTGTTGATCTTTACATTGTTAGTTAATTTCCTAACCTGGCCTGGGACACACATTCATACGGTTTGATAAAGTACTTATAGGACTTTAACTTATCATTGCACTTACAATAACGAGCATAGCTGTCCTCAATTTAGGTCATTGTGTCGTCGCATCTCCTTTTTTTCCTGCATCCACCATGTGTGTGTTGTTTGTGTGTGTGCAAGTGTCAGTCGCGGGGGGTACGGAGCCCCACCCGCTGCAGAGAGCCGACAGCCAGGATGGAAACGGCAGCAACTTCAGCAACTTTTAAATCGTTAAAGTCTACATTGATGCTAAAATGTATCGGACGGTCTGAAATTTTTTGCACGGTCTTTCGCTGTACGTTTGTTGGTAAATGAGTCACACACGTCTCGTCTTCATATCAAAAACAAGGAAATGATCAACCCGTTCTCACTGACGCAAATTCGATGCACAGTTTTATAAACGAGGTCCCAGATCTCTGCAGGGTAAATCCAGACAGTTAGCTAGAATTTTCTGTCCAATCTGAGTTTTGTCGATTGTGATTGGTTTAAGCATAACGCATAAATCAGAGCATGTTTTTCTTTCATCCCAGATTGCTGTGTGGACTCGTCAGACCATCCTCTGCAGTGCTGTGGAGGAAGGTCTGGCAATGCGAGACTAGTGTGTGTGTGATCAAAAGTTAACATTTTCATCAACAACGGAATATTTGCTGTTATAGATGAATAACAACAAGCCTACATAGTCTTTGCATGCCTATATAAAAAATGACAATATATGGAAAGAACAAAATTAATGTAATAGCATTATTGTAGCTTCCCATGCAAATACATTTTGTTGGGAACTTACAGAGAGCATCAGTGCCCAAGATAAAAGTTCAGGCTTAAGATTAAAACGAATTAGACACAACTGAAAGACATTAATAAATCATGTTGCAAAGCCTTTGGAGGTGTTTGGCCGTAATGGGCCACACAAGAAGAGCTTGGAGTGACATTGACTTAAAGAGCCTTCTTTAGACTAGTTATCTTTGAGAAAAAAGAATGAGTCACTATTTAAAGGATATTGGACAAAAACATGACAATTATCTAAGAGCACAGGAAGAATGACTCATATTGGCTAGGATCACTTTGTAATTATAAAATAATTTATATAAATGACAAGACAGTGTACCATCTTAGTCTGTAAAAATCACACAAGGTAATTTACCTGTATTTTTAACCCCAATCTGTGACCCATGTATAATCATGCACTGCAAATTCCTTAAATTAGAGAGTGCAGATTGAGCGCATGTTGTTATGGTTGTGTATTTTGTCTGTTTTTCTGTCTTGCCTTGTCTTGTTTTACTTCCTGCCTTGTGTTCCCCCCCCTTTGTGATTGTCTGTGATTTGGGTCCTACAATTCTCTGAACCATACGACACACGCAATTATTGCTGAAATCTGACAACTGCAGGTAAATCAACCAAACAGGATGCAACTTAAATCACATCAATTTTATTTTTGATGTGTATTTAAATATGTGCTAGTTTATATAAGTTATATTGAAGTGAAAGTGGCAAATTCAACATACATGAAAAGGGTTTTGTGCTTTTGGAGAGGTCTTTGTGCATCTGCCGACTAAAGCCAGACAGACTGTGCATTTGCTTTAGTGATGGTGGCTAGAGACCCAACAAAAGCACAATTTAATGTCAAAATTGCACTGCGCCACCTGATGTGCCAAAACAATCCTCAGCTGCATTACTCCATCCATCTCAGCATGAGCACATTTGTTTGAAGCCACATTATTACCAAACAGACCCAATTGCGAAGGTAATTGGCTTGCACCTGTGTGTAAATAACAGATTAAACACATTTTAATTGTATGTATTAAGGTCTATTCAACTCCACACGTGTCTATAATCTATAACTTTGGTATTTAATTTGTTTCTTTTAACATTGTGATATTTCATATATTTAATGTCTCAGAACCATACTTAACTTGCTTTATGACACAGGCCCCTAGGTTTCTAAAACACCTGAATCAAATGGAAGAGGACCTACAACAGTGCCCTGTCAAACAATATACTTTTGAGGCCAACTTTGCATGTTCATGCAATCAGAAAAAGAAGTTTAAAAAGAGTCAAAATAAATAGATAAACCACATATGATGGAATACAGGCTCTATAACATAGTATAAAAGTATTGAAATGATGACATAACATCAAGTTAGATTACACAAGTAACATTTGCAAAGATATTAATAGTGATTAAAATCACAATTGCTTTACATGCTCTTTTTCACACACCATCAGAGTGAAAGTTAGGAACTATAATGGATCCAGATAAGAGAACGAGCCCGACTCTGCCATCGGCAGTATTTGGCTATTTTTTGGCTATTTAGCTGATGTCTTTTATCCAACACATGCAATGCCACTATGAGATGAGAACCGGATGTGGAAGATTATAATTAACGCACCCATTCCCGTGTGTTCACACAGACTTACATAAAAGAAAACAGTGATTCCTGGAGGCAGTTTCTGATTGTTAGATCAGAGTGTTTCTTCCTTGTACACACAATATTTACAAAAAGTGAAGTCAACTTTTGTGAGAAGTTAAAGGTGAACTATTAACCTAGGAAAAGAAAAACTACAAAAAAAAAACAGAGTATAGTAGGTTCAGTCAACAGTTGCACACAAGAAAAAGATTAAGCTGCAAGGAGGCCCTGGGGCTCAAATCACTCTCCTTTCTCTGCTAGAGTACTGCCTAGCCCCAGGCTTACTGTGGGATAATGAATTAAGACGTACACATTTAAGCACAATAAAGAATTAATGAAGGAATTCAAATTGATTGACACGATTGATCCTCTTAAAGAGAGGGGCTCACAATTAATTAAGCTGGAGCCACCTAGGGCCTTGTGATGTCAGTTGATATCGTGCTTTAGTGGTGCACACTTTCTGTTAAATTAGCACAGGGGTGTCCAAACATTTCATGCCAGGGGCCACATGGAGATACAAGTGTATGTATAGAGTTAGTTCTGGGAAATGAGCTCTTTAAGAAACTGTCTTAATAATAATAATTTAAGCCGTGAAGGTTTGAAGTACATTGCAGAGGTGACTTGTCAGCCTGCTCTGGTTCAGTGTCACAAGAGAACAGGTTTGCTCACATATGTATGTGGAGTCAAACATACAAGGCGCCTTGTCTGAGAAATCTGGACTAATCCAAACCTCTGTAGAACTCTGACAGTGGGCACTGGTGGTGGCGACTTGACATGATACTCCTTCCACATCATCAGAGAAAGGGTCTGAGAACAGGTTATTGTCCTTCTCAGTGGCATTGAAATCTTGACAGTGCTGGTTGAATTCTGTTATTAGTGATGCTAATGTTGTTTCTTTCTTTAGGCTAATTTTAGGCTGCCAATGCCAAACATGGCCAGGGACTACAGATTAAATCTAGCCTCTGGCATATTTAAAGCAATGTTTATTGTTATGCACCGTCACTGAGAAATAAACTTAATAAATAAACTATTTTGCTGCGAGCACAGTCACTATTTTCATATTTGGTCAACTGGAGATAATTTCCTCCAGAGCAGGGAATTGAGCAGTGTGCTGTCACTGATTAGCCTCTTAAAAATTCCAAGCTCCACAACAAATTATTCCATAAGCCCATCTTTTCCTTGCAAGCAACTAAAAAAAAGAGAGGTCTGCCAATCATTCAGGGTTTCTCAGTTCAACAAGGCTGTGACTCATTCTCATTGTTATAGTGATGCCCAGGTGCGCGGGAACCTATTTTTGACCAGAGGTGCTGAATAACAAAATAATGGATGTCTGACGATTTTTCCCTGCAGGAAATATTTCGGATTTTGACAGCTAAATACATCATTTCAGTGCAGTGAATGGGTGAGAGGTGAGAAGTTTTAGAAAGGTCCTGGGCAGCCACAAATTCCACTGTTCCACAATTATGCGACAGCACTCGCCACTTTGACTCCACTGCGCGCAGCCTAACATCACAGAAGCGCACTTGACATCATTAGCATGTTTCAGTATATAGCTAAGGTAAAATTACTTTTCTGATCGTCAAAATCACACCAGAGATGTTTGGCTTGAAAATATATGCTAATAATCAGGCTGCAATGACCTCGCCAACAATTTCTGAATAGCCTAACTTGTGCCATCTCCACCGCAAATGTGTCCTAACCACGTCACAGCGGTTTCTGTTACACAAAACGTATGCAGTGAAAACAATCGTACTTACAGGCATTGCCCTCACAGGGAACGGAATTATCTTTAAAGCAAATAATTCTTTTTGCAGAATAACCAAAGTTTCAGGAGACACTAAACCAGTAGTAGTTCTTTTCCACACGTGAACAGGAAGTAAAGCCTGGTTCACACGGCAGGATAATTAGGCCGATTTTAGCCCTGATTCACCCCTTCCGACAATCTTAAGGATGCTCCGATTATCGTAAAATAATCTGATCAGATATTCCTGCATTGTGTGGTGTGTTAAGACTGCTCTCGTCTGCTCGGAAGGACGTCAGGACCGCTCCCATCTCAAATCGGGGATATCCAACATGTTGGATTGTTTTGGCCCGATTTCTCCTCGTGTGTGGTGTCCCCCGGGGATAAACGAGCACGCAGCCTGTGGGCTGTGGCGTGTAGCCAATCAGAAAGCGAGGTGATGAGGCAGCGAGGAAAGTACCGGGAAACAAAATCAAAACAGCCGGGGGCATGGCGCACCAGAAAGTCCGCTCATGCTCGCGTTGTCTCTACTTCTTTGACCATCGCCTTTTCTTTTGATAACGTTTTTTTCGGTTAAAAACAAACTACAAACTATCGCCACTGCATCCTCTTCATCCGCCATGATTGTTTACTCTGAAGTCACGTTTGATCTCGAGGGATTTTGCGAGATTTCCCGTCTGACCTGGGAATGCTCAAATCGGTGCAATGGCCGCATTGCATTGTGGGATATCGGCTTTACGTGCGCCCAGCTCGGATCATATCGTGTTCTGTATTACAGCATACTGTAATATTTCACCGGTAATAAGACCGAAATAATACTATTAAAATAAAGAAATGAATACCATGATAATATCTAAATAAATGTTGATAGATGTAGCATTATAGTTTTAAAAATATCAATAAACAAAAAAGCAACCCAGCTTCCCTGGCCGAAATAGACCGAAATAATAACATTAAAAGAAATACATATAAACCATGATAAGATCTGGTGAATAAATGTTGATTAAAACAGCGGTTATTGGGATAAAAATACCAATAATAAAACTGCCACAGATTTCGAGTTAAGGGGGCGTGTTTTTTCTTTCGTTGATATCTGACGGTGAGGGATTAACATGAATGTCTATCTGACGGACCCCCTCGTTGAAAAATAACGCAATGGGTTCCCCCCTGGCGTTGAACATTAACGCCAGGGTTCCTTGACCATGCGTCATACATTTGACTGTGTTGGCAAAAAAGATTTACATTTGGGCCACCAAAAATGTACTTTTGCCAACAGAATAAGGGGCTTGGTGGCCCATGCGGCCCGTTCTTAAAAATATTAGCATATATCCCTGTTATTGTATGCAATTTAGGTGATAAGAAAAGGTTGCTTTTTCGAAAAAAGGAAACTTCTCTTTTGTATATTTGCTATTGCTGTTTACTGTAAAGAAAAAGTATTTCTTATCCGATTACTTGATTAATTGATGAAATAATCGGTAGAATACTCGATTACTAAAATAATCAATAGCTGCAGCACTACTGTTTTCTTGTATTTCACTTGCCTTATGGAATATTTTCCATGTGTACTCATTTGTGCATATGAGTACACATCGAAGGTCCACTTACTTTTAAGTGGTTATAATGGCATCAGTGAATGCTTGTTTCTTTCAACTGCTTTAATTTATCATTTATTTCATCTATTAATGTTATTCTAAAGGTGGAATAAATGCAAGATGTTTCCAAAGTCAGTGAGTCTCAATCTATTCTATTGACTTTCCTTTCTATTGGCCAAGAGAATGTAGTTTTATAAATCTCAAACTCCGTTTAATGGTTAGAAACGTGTTGCCGTATAAACCTGCAACTCAATGGCGTGTTGGTTTTAAAAAATATTGAGAAGGTATTAAAAATGGTATTAAAAGCTATTGAATTTACCAAAATTGTTAGAAAAACAAACTCACAAAATGGCAAAAGGAATTATTCTTACACCTAAACAGAGAAATACAACTGTACACCTTCGGATTTTGTCTCTTTTATCGCACCAAGACTAGATTACCTGGTAACTCATTCATTCAAACAGGACAGAAAATAAACTTAACTCACCAAACCCACTGTAATAAGTCTTTCCATTGTCCCAAACACAGCAACTCTGTTTTTGACAAAATAAATCCTAAATTCACAGAGTAAGATGTGAAAGTACATCGGCTCCATACGCTGTATTTCCCCTTTCTCTCTCTGCTCAGCTGCCCGGTAAACAGAAGCTCGTTGGCAGTTCTCAGTCTTTCTTCAGAGGCATATTGTTCTGGTTGTCTTTTCCAGTTTATCTTTGGGATCCTGAAAAAGGTCTCCAGCACAGCTCTGTCCAAGTACATATTCAGAAACGCATACAGCCCCGTGACAGCTGTCATCGGCGACTGGATGCAGCGAAAACATGGTGAAAAACTGCCTACACTGACATTCATTGCAGTAGAATCCAATTCTGTTCTTGCATTGAAATTCAATTTCAGCAAAGGCCCCACCACTGTGGGTGTTTGCTCTAGGCGGCTAAACTTCTCCGGCTCCCTGCCACCGTCCATATTGTGTCAGATGCAGCCTCCATCGGCCTCTCTCTGGCTGTATACAGCGGATTATCCGAGTCAGTCAAAACACTGTAAAATATACATTGTAAAAATTCTCATTCAAAGCATCTTCTCGCCGATGGATTTAGCACTTACGTTACAAGAGAAGAGAACAGGGAAGCTTGTAAAGTGCATTGTGACCCCAGTCACGTCACTGGAGTAGGGAAGTAAAGCAAATTTTGCAGCTGCGGCCGGCTGAGGTTCAGAAACATCGAGAACATTGAAAAGAACTGCATGCTTTTTTGACACCATATGCCTAATTAAGATAGAGAGATTGAATCGCCCGATTGTCCCTTTAAGCCTAAAACTTCTGGAAGGTACATGCATGCCTGCATGTGTGTGTTTTGAGTTTGAGTTACAGCTTTTATGTTCCTACAGGTCTTTATAGAAATGCACACCATTTCTGGTGCATAAAGTTTTTGATCATGAACTTGTTTAATGAGAGTAATTCAAAAAAGACAAAAATGACAACCTGTCTGATGGGCACACATCCAGTATATCTGCTTACATACTGTATCCGTGATAATAGCATTTGATTTTCAGGTACTACTCACAAAAGCAGCCTGGGCGTAGTGATTTTTACTATATATTACAGTACTATAGATCAATGCAGGTTTTCAGTCTCTCTATGTCTTTTTATTTTGTTATACAGTTAGCCTAAATGCTGGTAGGTTCAGTCAGGAAGACTATACTTTTGCATGCTTAGGCCTTCTCTATTTCTCAAGCATATGCATTCAATCCTCACACACATTCTCACTCTTTCTTTTCACTCTTTTTGCGCTTCAGTTTCTGTGCTCCTACTCTCTGGAACAAGCTGCCTGATGACCTGAGGTCCATCACAACTGTGTCCACATTCAAAAGCAAACTCAAAAACTTTTTTTCTCAGGTGTGTGTGTGTGTGTGTGTGTGTGTGTGTGTGTGTGTGTGTGTGTGTGTGTGTTTTTAACGTATAGCACTTTGGGTTTACGTGTAATGAAAGGTGCTATACAAATAAAATTGGCATTGACAACAGCTCTGCGACTCACCTACATTGTCAGCCTATCATCCTGCTTCTTCCTTGTTTAAACACGATTCTCTCTCTGCCTAGTACATTCATGCTGCTGTTATGCGCGCGGTACGTTAGCGGCTGTTAAGCTATTTAAATTTGTTCTCTCTGTTGGTGTCAACTGTTACAGTGCAAATCATCGCAAATGGCAAAGCGCCCCTCCACCTCCTCATCACTGCCAGTCTTCGCAGATTCCTCAGCTCCATCAGCATCATCATCCACCACCACCGCCACCAGTGTCTGGACTCCATGGGGGGATTTATCTTTCTGCTGCTCAGGGCAGACGCCCCTCAGTTACAAATCTCCCTGTAGAATCTAAGCGCCAAAGACTTTCTGCCAAGACTTACATTTTACATATCATCTGTAAAAATGAATATTCTATATAATCTTTACTTTATTCACTTGCCTCTCCTGCTGGAAATATGTTTACTTTAAACAAGGACCTTTTTTTTCTTTTTTTTCCAATTACATCTTTCATATGAATATTTGGTGGTTTTGTACATTTCAAACTTAACTAGAACTTTCAAGAACACATCAGATTTTCTGACCAGCTTGGGTCTTAAATGAGGACTGAACAGCAAAATTCTTATGAGGATGAACCAGCGTTCACTGCATGTGTTGATTTAGACTTCTCAGTGCCTGGTTGTCCCTCACCAGCAAAGCTATGCAGCGAAGCACTCAAACACACACACGCTCAAAAACACATACGGTTGTGTTCAGTATAATAGCAGTGTGTTTAAAAAAAGTGAATAATGCTTAGAATAGCTTTTAATTCCATAATATCAATGCATTGGGAACACTGAACATTCAATTCCAAATCAAAACATGACCAAAATTGATCAAGTTTGTGTTATACCTTTACAGAAAGTGAAGAAAAAGGAATATTAGGCTGTTCAAAACAATAGCAGTATTTGCATTTTTCTTTACAAACTCAAACATTTACTGTATAAACTGAAAATGTCTCAAGGGTTTGCTTTACTTTGAATCACTGCACTACTATTTAGTTGCATAACCATTATTTCTGAGAACTGCTTCACATCTGTGTTGCATGGAGTCGACCAACTTCTGGCACCTGTGAACAGGTATTCCAGCCCAGGACGATTGAACTACATTCCACAATTCCTCTGCATTACTGGGTTTTGCCTCAGAAGCAGCATTTTTGATGTCACCCCACAAGTTTTCTATGGGATTGAGGTCTGGGGATTGGGCTGGCCACTCCATAACATCAATCTTTTTCATCTGGAACCAAGACTTTGCTCGCTTACTGGTGTGTTTTGGGTCATTGTCTTGTTGAAAGACCCATTTCAAAGGCATTTCCTCTTCAGCATAAGGCAACATGACCTCTTCAAGTATTTTGATGTATTGAAATGTGATAAATAGACCCAACACCACAGTATGAGAAACATCCCCAGAACATGATTTTTGCACCACCATGCTTTACTGTCTTCACAGTGTATGGTGGCTTGAATTCAGTGCATGGGGGTCGTCGGACAAACTGTCTGCGGCCCCTAGACCCCAAAAGATCAATTTTGCTCTCATCAGTCCACAGAATGTTGCCCCATTTCTCCTTTGGCCAGTCAATGTGTCCTTTGGCAAATTTCAACCTATCCAGTACATGGCTTTTTTTCAGCAATGGGACTGTGGTGGCTTCTAGCTGATAGCATTGCTTCACATAGCCTTCTTCTGATCGTAACAGTACTCACAGGTAACTTTAAGTCTTCTTTGATTTTCCTGGAGCTGATCATTGGTTGAGCCTTTGCCATTTTGGCTATTCTTCGATCCATTCTAATGGTAGTTGACCGTTTTTTTCCCACGTCATTCAGGCTTTGGATGCCCTTTCAAGGCATTTGAAATCATTTTGGCTCAGCAGCCTATAATTTTCTGCACTACTTTATATGTTTTCCCCTCTCCAATCAACTTTTTAATCAAAGTCCGCTGTTCCTCAGAGCAATGTCTGGAACGACCCATTTTGCTGAGTATTTCAGTGTGAAATGCACTATAACCAGCATGCACAACATTTGCTTCCTTCCTTCCTTAAATATGGGCCATAACTGACACCTGTTTCTTCACGTAATCAATCACCTCACTAATTGAACACAACACTGCTATTATTTTGAACAGGCCCCTTTCAATTACAAATTCACTTACACAGAATGAGCAGCATGCATGTCGTGACTGTTGGGTCTGTTGGTTTACTATGATTCTACAACACTTACTAGTAAATTATTTGCTATGTAGAAATATCACTTCTACCAAAAAAATTGATTTATGAGGTTAGTGATGTTGGACTGCTATTATTTAACACAACTGTACATGGACACACACCTGCCCATCTTCCCAAAACCCATCATTTTCACAGACATTCAGCCTCATTTATGAAACGTATACGACCTAAAACAGGCGTAAGACCGGCGTTCGCTGATTCCTACACAAAGCAAGGCATTTATCAATTTGAACATGAGCGTAGGCTGCGATAAAATCTCACGTTTGGTCTGAACTTGTGTACGCAAGTTTTCACGTCCGTGTGGACTTGCGGTGCAGCATATAATCAGTTTAACAGGAGAAGGAGAAGTCATCAGCTGATCACTTATCAGCAATGGCAGATCTGGCTCTTTTAGAAGACCTCTATGCGCCGGTACAACAGTGCACTGTGCACACGTACGCGCACAGGCCACGGTGGAGCGCTCCATCGGATTGATTAAGGGCAGAGGGCTCTGTCTTGCATCAGCGAGGGGTGGGGGGGGACCCTACTATACACGCCAGAAAAAGTCTGCAACATTGTTTTAGCCTGTGGGGTTCTGGAGCCAGATGACCCGATGCCCAGAGAGCAGTGTCCAGCACAGCCCTGACTGGGGGCTATACGAAGGAGTCAGGATATTATTCCTCACTTCTAAAAGGTATAGTGTTATGTTTAAAAAGGTATAGTGTTATGTTTGGCAATGATACTCAATACAGGAAACATGACGATGCACAACATTTTTATTTTTATTTATTCTTCAGGTTTTTGGTTCTCTTTTCAAGTGTTGTTAATCGGCGCAAGTGAACAATTTATTTCTACCATTGACCGAGTTATTTCGGCTTGTTTTTCCAGCACCTCTGCTGTCAGGGTCGGGGTGGCAGAGGACACACACTCTCCCTCACAGCTCACAGTTGCCTGGCTCGATCGGACCGAGGAAAAGAAACATTGAGTAAAATAAAAGACACTGCATAAACTCCGTACAGTGTGTTTATTTAAATATAGGTACACCATGTAGGCCTAAGAGATTGCAATATAAACCTGTATATTATTAGGACTATAGCATACGTATGTCAAGGATGTATACATTATATAAACTTTAGCTGGAGTCCGATTTACTACTGTTGACCTAATCAGTGATCTCTTTCCATTCTGCATTATTTCTACAGCCTTTAATAACAGTTTTCAGGCTGCCAAATCTACACATGTTGGTACAAATGAACCTGAGACATCAGGGATTCAATATCCACCTCGGAAAAGTCTCGCCGTGTTGTAAATTGTAGGGGCGAGGCGTCAAAACTGAGAATATATTGGGGCGTGATATTTAAATTACTGTCGTTTCCATCCGCTGCATTTATCAATGTACGACCATTCTTAGGCTCTGATTGGTGTGATACGAACGTTTAATGAATCACACGTGAAGCCTGTCGTAAGAGGATTTCTGCGCTCATATCTGCGCTGGTTTCTACTTTAGGTTGATAAATGAGGGCCAGTGTCTCTCTTTTAAACTTCTTATCGTAGCGGGAAGCAGGAACACAAAGTGAAACAGGTCAGAGAGATTACCATTTCTGTTTTTCCAAAAGCACTATTTGAGGAAAAGATAAGTTGGTGACCTGGAACATCCTTATTAGCTTTTGATAATAGCGTTCGTATTGGACTCAGATAAGAATGACACTTAATCAACATTGTTATCATCCTTACTGCATATGGAGTTTGTTCTCAATTAATCCCACTGAGATCTGAGCTTCTATTTCAATCTCTTCCTTCCAGGGCTTCTTTGTGTCCATTATCTATTGCTACTGCAATGGAGAGGTGAGTGGATTGTTTTTTTTCAAATCCCACTGATCACACAGAAAAAGCACAACACCGCAAAGCTAAAGCAAATCATAGTGTGTGTGTGTGTGTGTGTGTGTGTGTGTGTGTGTGTGTGTGTGTGTGTGTGTGAACTTTAGTTTGATTTCCATTTAAGCGTTGCCACTGATAATGGTAGAATTACTCCAGGCACACATAACCCAGGGTCTGGCTGAAGAAGTAAAAGAGTGACATTAGCTACTTGTCTTTTTTCTTTCTATCCGTATTCTGCCTTCTACAGTAAAATTAAATGTGATGAAAAGAGCTGTCATGATATCAGGCATTCACTCTCTGTCTCCCTCTATTTATAAACTGTAGGGCAATTGTGCAGCCTTGCTTTTTGTCCACTTAAAACTGATTTTTTTTTGCTACTGACAGGCTCAGATTTTTACTAAAAGTGTCTGACAACATCGATCCCAGGACATGATTTTTTGTCCGAAGACAGCGATGTGGAGTCGAACACCAGTCAAGAAAAAGGCGTTGAGAGTCTGTTGTTTTGGAGTAGGCTACATAATCTATAGGCTCCTGTCATCTAAAAGATTGTCAGTGCCATGGCTCAATATTTAAATTATGTTGACAATGTGGATATGGTTGTTATAGTTAGATGACCACCTGTATACATTTGAGCCAAGTACAACGTTACGGACGGAGAGAAAGAGAGAGAGAGCGAGAACGGGCGGAGGAGGGTAAAGCAGCGGCTGGAGGGCTGCGAGGCTCGGGATATTGGTAGTGCTCCCGTGGGTGCTGTGCCCCTATATGCCCAAAGAATATGTTGTCAGGAGTGGGACCTGTTGCTGCCAGATATCTGTGGTCTGGATGTGTCCAGTGATATACCTCAGACACAACGCTGTGTCCCCGCGTCTTTATCCCTTCTTGCGTTCCACTCTCCACACCGCTTTCTTCGGACAAAAAGTCACGTCCTGAGATCGATAATGTTATCGGACACTTTTAGTAACAATCTGAGCCTGTCACTAGCAAAAAAAAATAAATCCCTTTTAGTGGACAAAAAGCAAGGCTGTGCAATTGCCCTATTAGGTTACATTGCAGCTCGGTTCGCCCCGGCCCGTCATTGCGATCTTGATCAATACTGGACCAATCTTAAAGATTTTTGGTCACATCAGTCTATTAGAAACATATGCATGGGGAAATGGGGTCCAGGTTTTCTTTTACTTGCACTGAGTGAGTGCAGGCTGTCTTTCTTTTTCCGATCGTTTCTTGTCTTATTTTGCCTTTTGTATGCGCTTGTCCTTATATTGTCATACAAAAAATTTGCATTAAGTGCAATTTTGAAAAAAAAACAGCATTTGTAGAAACCTAAAAATAAAAAGAATGACCCTATACCAAGGAAAACCCAGGCATTTGCGATAAAATATCAAACAAATAAAGCTACTTTTGTGCACTGTGACAATTTTGCAATGTAATTCTTGATATTGAAAGCCCTTGTTCTTCCTATCCCCACAGGTCCAGGCAGAGATGAAGAAAACATGGACACGCTGGAACCTGGCCTTTGAGTGGGAGGGCCCGGTGGTCTGCGGCCGCTACCGCTACGGCTCCGTCGTCGTCGGCATCAACAACAATAACAGCACCAGCAGCCAGTCCCACCTGGCAGGGGCTGGCCATTCCACACGCTCCACCACAATTGTTTCAAGCCATGTTTATCGTAGCACAGGTCCCCCAGCGGTCAGCATGCATGCCACCCTCCCAGGATACGTGATCAGTAACTCGGACCCGTCCATACCTGAAGAACCTGAAGACAGCGGCCCCAAGCAGGTGGACGATATCTCGCTGAAGGAAAACCTGCCTGTTCTTAGTACCAGCGCAACAGCTGACGATGAGGAGGAAATACCGTAGCAGTGGTCTACAACAAGTCAAAACATGCGGCAGAGAGAGACCGATGAAAAAGGGTGCTGTAGTGGTTTGTGTAACCCATTTCACGTTCTTGTCATTTAAACTCTAAAGAGGGTATCAAAGGCAAACAAAATATTTGACTGTATGTACAAGAAACAGAAAAATGTCTTCAAGCCCCTTATGAAAAAGAACTTTTACACTACATGGTTAAAAAAAAAAAAAAAAAAGACAGACCATGAACCTGAAAGCAAATGTTTAATATTTCTGTTGACTTCTGCAAATTCCACAGCTACACTTTTCACTCGCTGTGTCAAATCTTTTTACCTTTGGTGTTGGATGTTGATCGCTGATGGAGATGGTTTGCATATGGATACATTTGTAGGAATGTGAGGTGGCAAAAGGATGAAATGCAACTCGTTCAACTACCAAAACAAATCTAATATGATGTGCCAGTGTTGGTACTTTGAGGGAGCTTGGCTGCTGCACCGACCCTCTGACTGAAGGCGATGGTTTACAACCTTCAGAAGCTCTCAGGGAGTGCTAAGCCATAGTGCTCTCTGTTGTCAATAATATAAATTATGATGTTGCATGGACTGTGGTGGTCTGACTTTATGGATATTTATTGCAGCGTTTTCACTGAAGTGCACTTTTTTCCGCTGTGACTTAAGTACCACATCTTAGAATAGTGATAAGCCACAGTAGGTGAAAAGCACAAAGAAACACTTGAGAAATATACATAGAAATTGTATGAGCTGGGGGAAATGGGTGGAAGGAAAAAAGATCAATGTTTTGTTGTTGCTTTTTTAAACTTAAAAAAGGTAGCAGCAGAAAGAAGTAGAAGAAAACTCATCTCCTAGAAGATGTAGATGTGATGAACCTTTGTTCTTGCCAACAAATGTTCACTGAATTTGAATATACTGTAGATTAGTGTAATTTTCTTCACATATTAGAAAGCTACATATAAAATGTAATTTACAGGAGTTTCTATCCCTCTTGTTGTCTTACAGTAATTGAAATTGGGAGGCCCCAGACGCAGAAAAATGTGTAGATTGAAGACTAAAACTGTGTGTATGCACAAAGACAGAAATACGCATTATTTTCATCAGATTTATAAAGCCGCAGGTACATAATGCACATAATATTCCAGTCCTTATTCCGAAAAAGACAATATTCTGACTAAGCTGTTTACATGGCTAATGGAAGTGAGTATTTCATTAATATTCCCGTTTACATGTAGCCGTGCAAAATAAGATTTTTTCAGTTTACCAGCGGTGGCAGACTTGTTGAACTGTGTGAACACAGCCTCAATCTTTCATTCTTTCAACCAGCTTCTTGAAAAGGTCGGCGTAGCCATGTGTGCGCATATCCCAAAACCTGTTGATATCCAAGTCTTTGATAATGTTTAAAAGTAGCTGTGTTTCTCCTTCTTATCGGGTCTGCAGCTTTGGAAACTGTTGGCTGGTTGGTTTGTGTACAGCAACCATAGCAACACACAGAGCTGACCATAAGCCATAAACAGGTAAGAGGCCGTAAACTGGCAGTAAACTGCTGTAAAAACCCAGATTGAGATGCAGATTCCGAATGCGCAGTATACATGTCCAAAGAATGCTTCTAAAACTTGAATAATACAGGAATATCCCACGTCTTAATTGGAAAATGCTATATTCGGAAAAAGGCCTTATTCGGAATATCCAACCGGAATATGCTGTTTACATGATGTATCAAATTTGGAATATTGTCATATTTGGAATAATAGTGGAATATTGGTGTGCATGTAAACTCAAAACTCATGTACTCAATGAGAATAACCACAAAGAAAGTACAATTTCGCATGGGCGAGGTTCTCCAACGGTGCCAGAACAGTTGTCAATACGCATGGCTGTGGCTGTTCGTAGCATCCAAACCGCAAATTCATCACATATACCTGAACAAATCTAGATCACTATTATTAGACATCATTCAAGGCGCTAATGTTGAAATGGACTTTAAAGCTATAGTGCGTACTTTCTGCCGCCCCCATGAGGAATTCTAAGTAATGACAACAAAACTGTCAGCGTATCCACATGATACAAGCCTTCCGTAATTGCACACAGCTCCCCCCCCCCAACACACACACACACAGTTGCTAGAATCCAAGGAGGATAAAAAAAACAAACATCTCTTTCTGTTCTCTCCAGAAGAGGTCATTATCTTCACTCAAGTTTCTGTGCGCTGTAGGGACAGAGGAAAGTAAGATTAAACTGACCTCTGAGAGACAAAGAAACACAAGTAGCCACAGCCAAAGGATTTGTGGTCTACACAAAAAGCTACAGCCTGTGCACCAAACTCCTACAGGGAAAGAGTTCACAAAATGGCTGTGGAGCCAGGAAGACCTGAATTCCGATTGGCCAGCGGGACCCTAAACGTACCAGGGGTCCATGTCCGGTGACCGAGAGAATAAATACTCTGAGCGTACATTTATCTCCGTCTTACCACTGTGGCTTCGGGTGCTAAAGGTTTGCAAGCAAACGTTTGTGCTAAATAGCTCCATTTCTGGACAAAGTGGATTATTTCCAGTGCACTGGGAGCACAATGGATCCTGAAGAACACGCACCAGTGTTCAAATCTGCAGAAGAGGAAACACTGTTTTCTTCATCGAGTCGACCTAGCTTGTTCCCCGCTGCCCTTGGGATCAACAAGCTTTTCCGCGCCGGAAAACGTTTGTTTACCATGGAAGCATCTATGGACAAAACAAAGGCGAACACACAGTAAGGAGGCTTGAGGTTTCTGGGAAGAGAAATATAGTGTGTTTATTAATGTCAGCAATGCTAATGCTGCAACTGGCTACGACATTGAATGTGATTTGATTAATAAGCGCTACTGTTGCACGCCTTGATTATTAATCTGATTTTGGGATCCCCGAGTCCGATCTATTTCTGTGAAAGTCCTAGATCATGGGACATTGTTGATATGTTGTGTTGAATAATGTAGCTTGTGTGAAACTGTAAATGCTACATTACTAGCTCCCACTGCGGAGCAGCGTTACCGTACTGAGCGACATAATAAACCGTCTGTTTGTCATTCGGACCACAGCCCCGCGGTGCAACAAGACTGTTGCCTCGCGGCCCTGTGCAAACAAAGGGACCGGTTATTCTTTCAGCAAACAGATTAGCTGTTAGCTTACCAGAGAGGCTAAACATATAAACATCTCCTCGTCAGCCAAGCTTCTCAGACTCCGGCCATAACATTATGTTAGACACAGAGTCCTGAGTGAACGAGGTTGTTTATTATCAGAAGCTCGAGAATCAAGACTCCACGTGCTTTTTCTTTCTCTCAAAGTGTGCTTTCTTTCTTCTTACATGCTAACCGAACACATAAACTAACGGCTAACCCATAGCCACGTGGTCCCCCAACCGCCATTTCTGTAGTCTTTGTACTGAACTACAAATAGCTCAAATCTCACGGTGTCTCATCCGCCACCATGTTATCACGTGGTTTAGCTACCCACGTGGTCTTGTCACCTCCCCCTTTTCACACACACACACACACACACACACACACACACACACACACACACACACACACACACACACACACACACACACACACATAGTGCGTCTCACTATCTTTGTCACCGTCATTGACATAATGCATTCGCTAGCCCCTTACCCTAACCTTAACCATCACAACTAAATGCCTAACCTTAACCCTTACCCTCACCCTAAATATAACCTAATTCTAACCCTAATCCTAAAACCAAGTCTTAACCCTCAAACAGACCTTTAACCTTGTGGGGTCCAGCATTTTGGGCCCCACAGGGCTGGTCGGACCCCACAAGTATACTGGACTCCCTGTTTTTGGGACCCACGAATATAGTTCAACAAGAACACACACACACACACACACACACACACACACACACACACACACACACACACACACACAAACACAACATGTCTGTTTTGTGTAGTTTGTAACATGTATATAGGTTTATTGATTGAATAACTATTGATTGACAATCATTTGGAAGTTAAATAAATTCTATTATACTTTAAAGAGCAGTTGTTTGTGATTATTTGTGTATCTATGGTAATGACAGCTGATTAAACAGGTCTGTGCTCGAATTTCACCCTTCCTTTGTTCCTTTCAAAGATACCAAATTAATTAATCAAATTAATTAAGATCTGTATTTTAAGGGGAACACCACCTATGAGACCGTTTTCACAGATCAGTTATTGGTCCCTGATTCCAGGGTGGTGTCCTGTTTTGATGGTTTGTCAATTTGGTAAAGTTATGAATACACATATTCATAACTTTATTAATATTGATAAACATCTTGATAAAATTATGCCAATAATTGAATATGTACCCTTACCAATTCCCAACAGCGCGAAAGTCGCCGGACAACACAATCCTCTGAACATAGCCATACTGAGAAATCCAGAGAGAGTTGTGTGGAGCTGATAGTCTTAATTAGCTTTGTAGCAATTCATTTGGCAACGGCTTGAATGTAACGGACGTTCATTAATATCAAAAAGTTACACTCTAAAGCTTTAAAGTGTTTCACAATTCAGGATGAAAGTTAACAATCATTAACAGGGAGATGATGCCTAAATGTAAATACAGTGACTGATGGAATTAATTCATAATTTCAAATTAAGTTTATAAATGAACCTTTGATATTTTACAGAATTCTGTCTAACCTGCAAAAATAACACAATCAGTGAAATTGGCAAACAATCTAAAAACAATATTACCACTCTCTAAACCTATATTCAATCTCCTCATTTCACTAGCTGCTATCTCAGATAAAAACCGTGTATGCTGGTCTGAAGTCTGTGTGAGGTACACACATTCTCACCGCACATTATTTTAATAAATTACAGTTTGTGGAAAAAAAAGGCATACAGTACGTATGTTTTTTTGTGGGTACGCATCGTTTATACATCTGTCCCAAGTTGATTATCTGTCATGCAAGAGGATAACGTGTCCTGATGCATCCTTGTTATGGACAAATTCAGTGTCACTAATAGTGGTGGGACTCACCAGAGGCCTCACAATACGATATCATCACGATACTTATGTCACGATATGATATTATTGCGATTTTAAACATTTTGCAATATTCTTTGATATATTGCAATTTATTTCCTTTTTTCAAACTTCAAATTTTCCCAATTTCAAATTATGTCCCAAAAAGGAAACTTTGTCAACATCTGTTTTATTTAAAAAGATAAACTTCTCTGTTTGTTCATATCAATGGCCCAATCCCAAAGTCTGGACTCACAGACTCATGGAATTTGGTGTGCGTTCTCGCGAATTTCGTAAGGGCTTAGGGTTGTCTCAATGTTGAATTTCAAAGGGCGTGAGAGTTTGAGTACACACTTACCGAGCCCTTTCCGTGAGTCTGCATCGATGCAGACTTCACCAAAGGGAATTACCCACAGTTCAAAGCGTTGTGACGTTTACCGCGGAGACCAAAGGGAAATCCGGAAATTACAAAGGTAAACAACAGCACGACACACGACCACGGAACAGAACGGACCTTTTCCAGCTTGTAAAACAAGAGTTTGAAAAAATTTGGAATCAGGAAGCTGTCTCCTGTGCCTTGGCCGTGTGGAAAGCAACAAACTTAAAATGAAAATTCCCAAACCGGCAAGTGTCAGCAACATCTTTGTTATTAAACGTCGCCAAGGTAACATGTGATCTCGTGAAGTGCTGTCCCAATCCCATTTATACCTATCTGAGCCCATGTGGTCTCACACACCCACTCACTTAGCACCTGAGATCAATTAAAGGTGCTCTAAGCGATGTTGGGTGACATCACTTCTTGTTGACATTCAAAGTATTTTCAAACAAAACGGAGGCTAGCTCGCCCCTCCCTCCTCCTCATCCTGTCCCCTCTCCCTCCCTTCCGTGCTTCCGCACACTAACCCCCCAACCCCCACCCCCAAATCCTTCTTGTCGGTTATTGGCTGGAACTCTGTTTGTTATGTTTGGTGGTGCAGGTTGGCCAGTTTGTTTTTGTTGCAGTTTGTGGAGCCTGGGCTGTCTACAGAGACCGTGTTTTTTTTTACAGTGTGTTCAGGGGACAGGCAGCTAGCACATAGTGAGGAGATGTTTGCTGTATGTGACAAAAAATGTTGTATCCTAAAAAACACGTGACATCGCTTAGAGCACCTTTAAGTCTGTGAGTCTTTAGTCCTTAGTTCTCAGGGCTCACTTTGGGATTGGGCCAATCTGACCAACACATATACGTATAATTATAGATCTATATTTGGCGTCTGTGTATCGATACATTATTGCCACGGAAAATATCACAATACTATGCTTATCCATTTTTCCCCACCCCTATGAACATACTTGCTTGTTTGTACAGTCAGCCCATTTTGTGAAGAGAAACTGGATAGCTACAGCTACTAATAAAACTAAATGGAATGTATGTGGAATTTTATTTGTGAGTTGTATTACCTTGAAATGCTGACATCTGATTCACTTGCTATGTTTACTGCTTCTAAGCAAGGCCACAACAATTGTCAGTCAGTAGCACAAACAGTTTTTATGGCGGATCAAATGTGACATCAACCCTGATTTTCCACTGGACTCACAGATTTTATTGTCTCTACAAGTACTTTACAGAACAATCACGTGTCTACTAAGCTATATCTACCTTCCACTCCAAGCACTCCTGCAAGTAAACTCCATGCCTTCTTTGTTGGTGTTGTCTTTATAAAAAAAGATTTGTGATGTCATATTATGTTTTTCCACCTTCAAGATAGGTCGTTGTCTGTGGTGTAGAGGAAATGATACAATATTGGGGGGTGTGTCTTCCTGCCCGGCTGTCCGAACAGCCCACAGCTCGCGTGAAAATAGACCTAGCGCATATCTTTAGCGGCGGGGAGCGGAGGGGAGGGGAGCAGAGAGCCGCTTCACGCACGGTGCTTGTGTTGGATTATGATTGCTCATGCGGGTGTCACGACACGCCCGGAACGCAGCGCAGATGTGTCCAGTGGAAAATAGGGGTTAAGACAGCATGGTTCTTTTGCATTTTTGACAATCAACTATTGTGCTGAATGCGAAGGGCTACAGTTGGTGGCTGCTTAAAGGTTTTGTGTCTGCCTTGTGCACGCATGTTTGTCAGTGCATTTGACTTGATGCTCATCACAATAATAGGATCTTCATTGTACACGTGCCTCTCCCTTCTCCAGCAGAAGCTTTGTGCTAAATGCCTTTCCCTGTGATGTTTGTTTGTGCCTTCCACTTTATTTCCCTTTCTTCTATATTTCTTCTCTCACCACTACCCTGTTAACTGATGATAAATGTTTAATGTTCTCCACAACTACGTTGAGCTTCTCTTTGATATTCCAGCTGTCTGTTTTTTTACGATTCACCTGAAAAACAATTACCACACACAGTATGGCATTGTAGCAAGAATACTAATTGATTCAAAGTGACCTGTGTGATGACTTATAGCTTGTTGCATTGTTGCTCTAAATGTGAACACAGCATAAGGCATTCTAATTAGCATACAATATTGTTTTGTGGTCTATCATTCTGGTTGGTTTAACCTACTTACTGTAGCTTAAAATGTTGGGTAACACTTTACTTAAAGGTATCTACATAAGAGTGACATGATAGGTACTGCAGATGGAAAGTAGTTATTTTAACTAATTATGGCATATTTACATGGTGTTTTTATACAACAATGTTCATAAATATGCATGGTCCCTATCAAATAAACCAATAAATAAATAAACATGACACTGTCATGACACATGAACCCTAACCCTAACCATAACTTGTCATGACAAAAACCGAATGACATACTAAAAGAAGCGTTATGTCATAAACGTTTATGACACGTTCGTGACAGTGTCATGTCACTCTTATGTAGATACTTTCAAGTAAAGTGTAACCAAATGTTGTTAGCTGGTTGTTGTAAGCTAGCGTGCTAATAGCTGATGTTAGCTGGTGATGTTGAATATAACTTGCTAGACAGGGTCGTGTTTTGTGTGTGGGTGCAGATAAAGAGCGCGGTGGATTTGGGATGCTGCAAACAACTGTTGAGTCTTGTTGGTATTGTGGAACTCAACACTGTTTTTTAAGATGGTTCCCAACTGATAATCCTTCAGACTTGCCTGCACTCTCACACACAAATTCATATTTAAAACACAAGACTCAAGACAGGTCAAGGGCCATAATTCAGGAAAAATTAGGGGTTGCTACCTAATGGCTATAGGTAGGTTTACTGGTATGCATTGATGGTAGTTAGACAACTGAGTGGGCCATGTCATTCACTTTATGTTGCCATTCATGCCTGTTAGACCAGTGTACTTCAGCCTAAGCAGATACATCATAGATATAAGGCTGGGTCATGCCACCAATAATCAGCTCTTTGTTTGGGTGAGGAAAGGATTTAAGGACACTTTAAAGGCTCTTTAGGTCAGATGATTGTAAGACTAGTGGAGCGAGATAATCAAAGTTGATGGTTGAAAAAACTAAGGAGCCCATTCCATTAAGATGAAGCAGCCTATAAAGCCAGTGGGGAGACAGAAGTTTAACTTATTAAATAAGGCCAGGGTAATCCCTTGAATATCTGCTCTTTGCTTGGGTGAGAGTAGGATTTAAAGGCAGCAAAAGTAAGTTAGGTCAGGGCTAGAGAATAGTGCCGCCTGTCAGAAGTACCAGTGGATTTATGACAAGAGCCTGACAACAGCTGCAGGGCTGACTGTTCAAAATGTCATTTAACATGAAGGCCAGGCTTCCATAGTAATGGTCACCCAATGTTAAGCACATTTTACTGTGCATTGGTATTTCATTATAGATAGCTGGATAGCTACAGTATTGTTAGCCAGTGGTAATCAACAGGGTGTGTTCAGAGTTACAGAGTGTGAGCTGGTGAGAAAGGGACTTCAGGAGTACTGTGTGCAGTCATCTGGGCTAGTATTCTGGTAACCACACTGAGGCGAAGGGCCCACTTGTTAAACCACAATGTTTCATTTTATATGCAGCATTTGAGTGTGGCGGCTTTGGAATTGTTGGGCAGAGCCTTTGATGGAGCAGGGCTGAGTAATGTAAAGTAATGATCACTCCTGGTCTCTGTTTAGACGTGTCATTATCCAGGGTCAAACAACAGGATCATGGACAGAATTGCACAGATACTATTTGGGGAAAAAAACACTTTTACAACATTTAACAACACCCACCACTTTGCAAGGTAACATGACATTAACAACCCTGATAAGATGCCTTGTTTTTAAGCCATTACAGACCGTCCAAGATCTGACAATCTGCCAAAAGGTTACAATTAGCCCTGATTTTATGCCTTGTGTTCCCAGCTTCAGCAGAGGACATGGGCTTCGCTGTGCACTTGAATCACTGTGAGCACACCAATGACTAATTGTATCAATTTGTAACTCCATGCACTGGGAGTCAAATCATGAACATTTTAGCAACAGGACTTAAAGCATCACCCCTCTTAAATAATGGCACGTGTTGAGATATGTCCATTTTCTTTTAAGGAAAGCTAATGCTATGGTTTTTACTGCTACATCCCAGGTTGCACATTGTTGCCTGAGGGTATCATTTAATGGAATACTATGGTCGTTTGTGTATGCACGATAGCGACATTTTAGAAGCAAGAGTAAGCTCTTCTAAACAAAGCCGTAGGGAGATATGCATTGTTTGACCTCTAATCATTTTATTACTCATTGCTCTTCTCTCCATGTTTCATTAGCATTGCTCAGTATTAGAGATGCTACAACATAATGGGCGGGTGAGGAGAAACATTTTGAGTGGCCTGGTTGTATGTTTGCTATAAATGACAGAACTAACTGTGTGCAGAGCTGTGTGTGATCTAACTGATCTGTACTTGCTCGGTTTGTTAAATGCTACCTACAGGTTATGCTGTGTGGAATTGTGACTAACCCCTCTCCCCCATCGTGTTGTCTACTTCATTTCAAAGTCATACGCCCTTGCGGTTCGTCATGGGTTGCTTAATTGCAGCCCAAAAAAAGAAAAGCAGAGCATCCACACTCACAAACAAACACACAGTTATACAAATAAGGCATTCGCACATAAACAACCACAGCTCAGCAGTGACCCATTAGCCAGTACTGTCTGCTGTGCTTTATCTGAAAACTAAGCAGTAGAATGCTGTGGCGAAGACAATTTGTATTATTTAGGTAAAATGTCCATCCTCCTTATCACCTGCTAATTTCAGTGGACATAGTGACCCTGTGTGGGCGTCAATTTTTAACACATAAAAGCTCCCTGCATGCACTGCATCTTAACGGTTATTAAAGCAGTCTTTGAGGTTTCTCTGGAATGCACGTCTTTTGAAAGGTTGTAGTCAAGGATTTACGTAGGTAGTTAAGTTTACATTAAAAACTAAATAATGAATGGTGTTTTAACTGCATGCCAAATGAATCAGAGCACACCAGGCCAAATTGCCTCCCAAATGCTGACCGTGTAGCATTTAAACAGCTTCTTTCTATTTTATTTTATTTTTTATAAAAAGGAGTCTGGCACAGTGCTCCACCGCCTCCACTGTCGTTTTATTTTCTGGTGTGGCATGTATTCTTCTACATCTCATCGTTTGATTTAGGAGTGATACCCTGCCAAACAAATGAACAATCCCAGAGGAAGATTTAAGACCTAAGTGACTTTCAGAGGCGGTAAATGCCCCAGCCATTTCTCCAATGAAGCCCCAACCAACCACCATTCCTCAAATAAAGACAAGCCATTGTATAGTTTTTCCAAAAAATTACATTATCCACCTTTGGGAACCCATCCATCGTGCTCATGTGTTTTCTTTGTTCTCCTCTTTGTTCTTCCATCTCCTCCTTGTACAAATGGTTAAATCCAGAAACAAATAAGCAGACATACAAGCTCTATTATAGCAGTGAGCTGATGTTTAAAGTGAGGGGAGCTGTCATAGTTATCATTTACACCTGTGCTCTTCGTGCTACGACTGGGGTTGGGTACTGTTCACATTTTTTCCGGTACCGATACTGTTACTTGAAATTCAGTTTGGTACTTTCCTTCTGTAATAAAAACAAGATTTCAGGTGTAAAAATAATTCCAAACCAATTTACTTTCATCATTTAGAAGATTTACACACCACACAAAACACTTCCCTTTTCTCTCCCAAACCCATCCCTATAACCTATTAAATCAAATAATTATTCATTTCTCACACTGCACTGGAACTTTTATTCTTCTCTTTGTATCTTATTCTTTTTTAGCTTGTTTTTTTATTTCCCATCATCTCTTTTAAACTGCTCTTTAATGTTTGCTGTAATACACCTTGAATTGCCTTGTTGCTAAAATGTGCTATAGAAATAAAGTTACCTTGCCTTACAACCTCCAGCCTGCCAGTCAGGCATAGAGAACACAGGTGTTCCTGCATGGCCCAGATGAAGTGCAACTGCACCGCGACCGCTTTCAGCTCGCCACTAATATTATATTGCAGCGAATGGTGTCTGTGCAGAGTTTTGAAAAGTGTAACAACACTTGCAACCGCTTAACCGGCATTGCTGTGACTCTCTGACTTTAACAAACTGCCGAGTCTGGGTAGTTTCGCTCCGTCTGCACCACAGCTCTGCGTGTGTCGGAGCCGAGCCCCGCTCTCTGTCAACTTACAGGAAGGACAGATAAGCTCACCCTCATGGTTTCTCAGGTACCGATATTCGGCACCATTTGAGTTAACGTGAATCAGTCCTCAGTCCTCGAAATTACCGACGTAATTCGGTCAGTACCCAACAAAGTACAGATTTTGGTACCCAACCCTAGCTATGACATGCCAATATGTCTGCAGTGAAAAAAGTCTATAGCAGAGAGCTGAGGGTGGAGGGAGAATTAATTCATGAATTAAGTGTACGTGAAAGACCCGATAATCAGCAGTTACAGTATATAAGTGAGTTATAGAGAAGAATGAGGCTTTGAGTAAATGGCAGTCCCTCCAGAAAAACGCGGTTATGCGATCGCATAATTCCATTCATAATCAGCCAAAGTCTGCATATTTATGCGGGGGGCGCATTTTTTCAAATACGCTGCACTTTCGCCACATAAATTGCCGATTTCCGCGCAAAATATGCAAGACTTGCATGATTTTATAATCCCCGCATTTTCGTTGCAAAAAAGTCACATATATCTTAGCAGAAAGTTGAAAAATGTTGCGTTTACTTCACACAAGAGCAGCCATTTTCCCCTGTTGCCATGGGAACGTTATGATGTGACGTAATTACACGACGTGAACATCATCGAAAAGCTGCAAACCCCGCGATTAAGTTCCCGCAATTTCATCGCATAAAATTGCATAAATATCCCGCATATTCCATAGCATTTTTTAAGAAAACGTGCCGCACAATCAAGGATTTTTTCCCGCAACAATCACAAAATAACGGCGCATTTTTCTGGAAGGACTGAAATGGGGTTCAACTAGTATAAGTCCACACTACTAGGGCTGGCGATATGAAGAAAATCAAATATCTCGATATTTTTTATCAAATACCTCAATATCGATATTGCGACAATACTGTAGCATTGACAATTGAAGAAAATTACCTCACTTGACTGTAATGCATCCTGTTAATCAAAGTTTACTTTATTTACACTGTGCTTCATATAAACTACTGACAAGTAAATATGTCAGAATACAATAACAGATTGCACTGCTGGAATGTAGTCCATTTAGTTCATGTGGTTCTGCCATTGTGAGCCAGACAAAACTGAAAAAAGCAGCACCAATAACATTACATTTATCTAATTGTATGAGGTAAACATTTCTGTGAGTGATTTTTATTTATGTGAGATATACAGTATGTGTGTATGTGCATTTGTTGTGTTATGGTTGTCCAAGCTACAGGATGCCTAAAATTTCCCTCAGGATGAATAAAGTATCTATCTATCTACATGGACCTAACAGGAGCCATCACGGAGCCCACAGTATACTGCATGTAATTTCTTTCTTGGGATGGGACCGTAAATGTGGGGATGAAATGTGAGAACAAAGCAGTTCTGATTTCCAGAATCAAGTTCCAGTGAGAGACATTTTTATAGGTACCCTACGAGTGAACGTGACACAGACATAGATTGGTTAAATAAATACGAAGCACCCAAACAGTGAAAAGGAAAAAATAATTTAAGTCACTTTTGCTTCTTTTTCTTTTAAAAACCACTGGGATACTTTACATGAACAGTTTGGAGCATCTTGATTCAAACATTGCCCATTGACGAAAGTAAAAAAAAAAGATCAGGAACAGAGAATTGATATTCTACCATCATTCCTTTTGCTCACATCAGTCATTGTGGCTTTTGAGCCAGGTGTCAAACATCTTCAGGATAATTACATAAAAAGTGAACACCTGCCTCCAGGCAAGATCAGATAGGGTAACAAATGGTTGATTAACAGCATGTCGATCAGTTCTTGGCGTTAGTAAATTGTTGTATACAACCTCAGAGATGGGAGAATCGGAAACACCAGGGGAGCTCCAAAATAAACCCTGCTCACTACGATAGAGGGTGGCCAGAAAATGGAAGAGATAAGAAACAGAGGGAAAAAAACAGTTGCTGTTAGATGCTGTCAAGAATATTTTAAGGGAAGGATATAGTTATAGCTTAAATAAATAGACAGACTGAGAAAAGAAGGGGAACATGATAATGGTGAGAATTCAGCAGTGAACCATCCGTCAATGAGGACCGTCAAGATGAATTCTGTGGGTGCAATGGACTTTAACAATTTAGCTGCAGGCAGTTTCACCCAACATAGAGAGCAGACATCATGACATAACGTCTGGGCTAGCCTCTGTTCCACTAACTTCTGTTACTCAATGCAATCTCTCATTCAACATCTCTTTCAGCAGTCTCTTTAGAAATGAAGCATGTTCCTGGGGTGTACTTTCCATCTTCTAAGACACATTTAGCAACCAGCACTTATTATTAAAACCAAACCTTCATGATTTTAACAAAGTTAAATGATTACTTTGTAAACACACTCCAACGTTGTAGGTGTAATATCTGCTGTCTAAAAACTTCTACAGCCTTCAGTCCTCTGTGTCCTGGGCTGTTATTACAGCCATCAGAGAGAACAAATATGAAATATAAAAATGTGAAAACACTGGAGGGGGCTTCTCTCCAGAGCAGTAATGACAAAATTCTGCAGAGAGTTAACTGTTGTTGGCTACTGTACCTCTGGCTAATGTGACTCTGTAACCATCTGGGAAAGGAAGAATATGAATTAAGATCCAGTTAGTTCATAGCTCAAATAAAGGTTAGCTACAATAATACATTACAATGCTGATCCTTCCCACGGAGAAAATACCATCTACAGATTGGGTTCCTCTGGTCCATGCGCCTATCATTACCCACAAAACTATTTTGGCTTTGTACTGTGTCTACTTTTCTCCATATTTCTTTGAGTTTATGTGTGGAAAAGGAACATTTTGAACATGGGTCCTGTTGTGAATACATTCCATTCCATTCTGAAAGAACTCTGAACAAAGCCTTCTCTCATCTTAATTGGTATACATTTGTATCATAAATTTCTGAAGATTAATCCACGGGAAACTATCTTGAAGCAATCATCCTTTCCTATTCCCAAATGCTTTCAGGGTCAACTCACAGAGGTCAAGGCAGTAGAGGATTGGATACAAACCACAAAAGATAGTTTTCAAGGTCTATATTTACATTGCTTGCCTACGAGAGTGTTGTGTGTTGTACAAAATCTATGTTTGAAATAGTAAAGCAATAGTTAGCTGCGTCTGGGTGTGTCTAAAGACGCTGTAATTTCTTGGAAGAGAGTGTCAGGCTGGTGTGTCCAGGGAACATCAGCAACAAAGGAGATCAGCACATGGGTATTCTTTTTGAGATTTTTGAGAAGCAGGGATAAGAAAACATTTCTGGACATGCAGAGAGCAGTTGTCATTCATGCCCACTGGCTAAGTTAAAGTGATTTACAATAGGAGTATCTCTGCATCAACCATGGACTGACAAATAGGAAGAGACAACCCCGAACTCCATGACAACAGCTGCCCAGAAAGACTTACCAGGAATTTAATCATTCTTCATCTTTCTCTCCGCGGGCTGCAACAACTTGAGTGCCAACAAGTTACGATGGGAGTTTTGGCACTCTCTCACACACACACACACTTTGCCACTGTCCTCTCTTTGACGTCAGTGTTTGGCTTTAAGTCAATAGAGCTATGAGTCAGTTTTGTTTCCTTTTAATACACTCAATTTCATCCCTTTTCATCTCTGAAGCTCTTTGCCTGGTGCTATTCAATCCTCTATTGATGAACTGCATGACTGAAAACTGCACTAAGCTTTTCTTCCCAATTAAACTTTTGATATAAAGTCAAACACGAGAACAATATTTAGTTAAGTGGCAAATTTACTGTAAATCATTTGGTTGTGCTGATTTCCCTTTAGATACTTTGTACCCAGCACATCAGAAACTTCATAGAATGAGGCCATATTTGGAGCCGTAATTTAAGCTGTACCACAATCACTAAAACCAAAAAGTACCTAAAAATGACAAGACAAAAACATAAAGGGGAACTATGCAGTTTTTTTTAGCATAATTTACCTTAACTGAACAGCTCGGAGTCATTGGAATGGTTCTATGACTTTTTTCGAGTTGAATGGTGGTCGTCTCGCTTTCCCCTAGCGCCTGTAAGCTGAAAAACCACCCTTGCAATTTTGGGCCGGCTAATCGCCGGCCTCAGCGTCAGAAAGTATCGCGTGAAATCAGGTCTTGCGATGTAACAAATTGCTTCACGGGACTGCACACATATGCCCATTTAGGAACCTGCTAACAAGGTAGCGATGGAGTTTTTAAAAAAAGCGAGAAAACAGCGAAGAAATGGCCAAAACTGCATAGCGCCCCTTTTAAAAAACAAAAAGGCATAGTTTGCTGTGGCTATGAGCAAGAAAGGCTGCCAGTAGGGATCTGATAAGCTGAAAGAAATGGTAGACCTGATTACTATCCATGTTACTGTGTGTTAATTGCCGATATTTGAGGCTTTACAGATTAAAGCTGCAGATATGTTGGCTATTAAACAGCATCGTGCCAATGATGTCCAAGCGTGCGCAAAAGCAGTAATGTTTTTGCGGGTTAAGGACTCAAAACCAAAATCCGCATTATTGGCATTTACTGGCCGAGGGAGGCTTTCCACTGTCTGAGCAGTTGAGCAGTGCAGCTGCTTTTCCAGAATACCCTAAACTAACTCAAAAAAAGACTTCAGATGTAACAATCTCAAAACCCACCTCATGTGATATTCCCCTTCATGCCATATCAGTCCTACAGGATCAGAAAAGAAGGAAGTAGGAAGAGCTAGACAGGTTACAGGCTGAGCAGAACAGAAAAGAGGAAGAGATTAAAAGACAGCAAGACGAGCAGAAGGTGTTAGAGCAAGGAAAAGACAGGAGGCTGAAGTTAAGCTAAAGACCAGTAGCGTTTTTTGGCGAAGCGGGCAGCGGCATATTTTTATGACACATGGGGGATGGCACGAGCACTTAAAAAAAAAAAATTCCCCTGCACCGCGAAGCGGTTTTCTATTATCTATCATTTCACTGTTTGGGGAATTGGCAAATTGGCGCCCCCTGCAGCTGCAGGCACCCCTGCTTGCTGAGAAGGTGGCGTGCACAGAAGCTGTGTGAGAAGGGGAAAGGGTATGGGATTATTTTTGTGACTTTAATTGCAAGCAAAACTTCTCAAGTATCAAACAAAAAATATTAACTCAAGCAAAAAAGATTTCACCTCAAAAGGTAAAACTTAAAACTTGCAAACAAAACATTTGTGTAGTCGTAAACTACTGGTATTTTATTTGTTTGATATCATGTCCTTTTGTTTACAATTCCCTCTGCGTCATTTGCTCTCTCCAGCACGTTTGCAGTTTTGCTCCCAGCTTTCGTGTTCGCGCTTCCATTGTCTTTGTTTGCGATTCTGACACAAACATTTTGCGTGGGCGGGTCTTACAGGGGTGCGTCCCCATTGGTTAATTTGTTTTCAGTTAGTTTGAGGTGCAGCTATAATGTTAGACTTTTGAGGACACAAACCACACCACATCGGATTCCTACAAGATTAATAAAGTGTAACCGGCAATTTCCACTGGATTCAGAACGTCTGCGGACCGGCTCCGCTGTGGAACGGCTGCGTGCTCCGCTGTCCGTCAATACCCACCAGGTCCGGATTTGTTGCGGCACGGCTGTGGCCATGACTGACAGCTGTAGTCACGAGGACCCACAATATCTCGCGAATTCACGTAGAATAGAACCACAAAACCAACAACAGTTTGTTTCCATCCAGAGGAGTAGAGGGGAAACAACTCTGTGCTGTGTTTTCAAGGTGTAATGCAGGGAAATATGATCCGCCGTGAGCATGGTGGATTTTACTTTGAAAATAAACCGGATTTTTATTTTGTTTCTGTGCTCGACTTCCTGTCCCGCACTATCTGCCGTGTGCTGAATTGCTGCAGAGCTCTCCGTCGTCCGTCAAAAATAGAAGCTCTGCGTATCTGCTCCGGAGGGCTGCGGACTGACGGAGCTGGGACGGAGTAGGGACGCAGACGTTCCACAGTTAGTGGAAATACACACATTGACTTTAATGGAAACCTAATGACTCTGTCAACGTTCTGGAGACGTTCCGCATCCAGTGGAAATTGCCGGTAAGTATTGATCATTTATATTGTCTGTGATCTACATTGCAAGCATGGTTACTAGACGTTTGTTGTTTCGTTGTGTTAAGTTACTAGCTAGCTAGTAAAGCTGTTTAATTTAGCATTTAATGTTAGCTAACTGCTAACGTTATGGTTAAGTTGTACAATGGTGGTAATTGGTGGTATTGGTTAAGTTGTACAATGCAGAAGCTGTGAATATAATGTATTCTATCTAGAGGTTGACACATAGAATACATTTGCAGTGTTAGCACTGCTTAACTGGTTCTTCTTTATAGTTATGTGCATTATTATAGCATAGCATAAAAACAAACTCAGTAATGATAGCTACATTTACAGTCAAGAGGATGACATTACAAGACAAGAACAAGAATGACAGAATGTCCATCTTTACTTTTCTAGTTATGACAAAGACTGGCTATCCTAACTCTAATTAGATGTATTCTGTTGCATTTGCAAGTAGGTCAGCATAATTAAAGCGTTCATAGTGTTCTTTAAGCCTACACATTTGCTAATGGCTACTTAAAAGCAAGTTATTTTAATTTTAAATCACCCAAGCTTAGAAAAAACTGCAGTTATCAATAACTTTGTTACCATTTGATTTGTGTAAGGAACTTTGTTATACTTTCCTAGCACAGCTCACATCAGGCAGCAGGCAGACCAACCAAGAGGACGTGGTAGCAGCAGAGAGAGAGGAGCCTTCAGTCTCTCTGTGGAGGAAACACTATGTGTGCAAAGGCTTCTAACAGCCAGGGTATAGTCCAATAGAGTATGTATTGATCATATTTTGCAGAGATACTCAATTAACACATACAATAACTTTTTTAGTATAAGTAATACGTTTATTTTCATTTGTGTACTTATAGTTTCTAAGTCCATTGTATGTCAGTATATCCTACTACAGTATACTGTCCTGTAATTTAATTTGTGTTTACATTGTTTTACTGTAATTATATTTTAAAAAGCACATAATATATTAAAAAAACTTTTTTACATTCACCGTTGTCTGTTTGGTTCAATATATAATACATGACATAAGGTTGAGACTATTATAATGCTTTATTTTTAGTTTAATATAAAACTTCACATACATAATGGATATTTGAACGTATTTTGCTGTGGCCTCGGTGGTAGAAGAAGCTGCAACTCCGTGTCAGTCATTATTTGCAGTACATCACAGGTCAGGATCAGTTTTTCATCACCAACAATAGACAAACATACTGAGTAACTGGGTATGTACTATATAGATTTCACATATTCAGTTTCACCTAAGGCAAGCTGTATTTCTGTGCTGACTTGTGTCTGCAACAACGCTTCTGAGACGCCTGGGATCATCTGGTCTCCTGAGCTCACTGATGGCCCACTGCTCCAGTCTGGATGACAGCCTTTTCTGCAGGACAGCAACTCTATAGAGCCCAACTCTATGGAGCGTACGGCTTATTGTCGTCCTATGTACAGATACTCCAGTCTCTGCTGTGGAACTCTGCAGCTCCTCCAGGGTTACCTTAGGTCTCTGTGCTGCCTCTCTGATTAATGCCCTCCTTGCCCGGTACATGAGTTTTGGTGGGCGGCCGTCTCTTGGCAGGTTTGCTGTTGTGCTATGTTCTTTCCATTTGGTTATAATATATTTGATGGTGCTCCTGGGGATTATCAAAGATTTGGATATTTTTTTAGAACCTAACCCTGACTGTACTTCTCAACAACATTGTCCCTTACTTGTTTGGAAAGTTCCTTGGTCTTCATGGCAGTGTTTGGTTAGTGGTGCCTATTGCTTAGGTGTTGTAGCCTCTGGGGCCTTTCAAAAAAGGTGTGTATATGTAATGATAGATCATGTGACACTTAGATTGCACACAGGTGGACATCATTTCACTAATTATGTGACTTCTGAGGTAAAAAAGCTCTGGTGCAACCAGAGCTTTTTTTTGTGGCTGCTTTTTTATGGGCTTCAAAACAAAGGGGGTTAATACATACGCACATGCCAATTTTATTTCTAAAAAATAGTTTTATGTATGTATTTTTCTCATTTCACTTCACCAACTTAGACTATTGTGTTCTGATCCATCACATAAAATTCAGATTAAAAAAACATTGAACTAAAGGCTGTAATGTAAAATAGGCAAGGCACTGTATATATCTGACTGTATTCATTTTTGACAAATTGATGTATATAGTAGGGGTGGTACGGTTCACAAAACCCACGGTTTGGTTCATATCACGGTTTTAGGTTCTTGTTGTTATTTTTTTCTTTTAATCTTTAACACTCCAGAAATATACTTCAGCATATGATGTATAAAAATGTTCCCACACACCAGACTTATATGACGCTGGCGCATCCTCAAACTCCGGGCAGCCTTCCTTATCTCTGCCACTTGCCATTTCTACACGTGACGTGAACTGCAGCACTCCACACTCCACCGTTCTCTTAATACATCCATGCATTCCACTTGAGGAGCGGTCGGCTCGGCGCCTCTCAAAATCTGAAGAAAATCTTTTAAACTGACCTTTGTCAATCAAAGAAACAGACAGATTCTGCAACTTAATGGCCTATTTCTCGCTTAAAATGTTTTTAAAAACACGTTTCGGTGAACTATTTTCGTAAAATACGAGATCGTATTCTGAACGAGCCGCCATTAGAGTCTGTTTTGAAATTTGGGAGTAGCCACGTGACGCATTCGTCGAATCAGCTGCCATGTGTTGCATTTGTCATGCTCATCCCACTTGTCATTTCCGTTAAGTGTTTTAACATAAGTGTTGAAAGTGGGCTCAAAGGGGGTCTCGCCCAGGGTGTAATTCAATGTAGAACCGCCACTGCTAAAGCCATGTCATGCATTAGGGTCACAGACAGGGTGTCTGTGACTCTAATGCATGACAAGGCAACTAGGAAAATGAGAGCATACCAAAAATCATAGAAAAACGAAACCTACCATGGTTGGCCAAATGCCAGTGTGCAAACCCTGGCAACTACACAAAATAAGATTTGATTCACCACGCTGCCAATCCCATCAGATGATGACAATCTGGTCTGGCTGCAGTGGGTACTGTTTACAAAGACAACTAATACAGTTTACGCATGTACGGAACTGAGTGGCTTCTGTGCAATGACAGTTTTGATTTCCCAGTACCCTCAGACTCTGGTGATTGTCCTGTCACTAAAACATTTGTGAATTGTCTGCAAAATGACATGCCATGTTTGCTTTCCAAACTGTGTCAGGCCACATGTCGCAACAGCATACAAACTGTCAGTCTCTGACTGGGCCACAAAATGATGGGCCACAACCATTGATAAACTAATTGGAATGGACAGAAATCTGATTTTAAATACAGGCGCTGTTTTTACAAACCCTGAACAAATGATGCAATGGCAACCTGCCCCAAAAGGAGGGTGAACAACAGAAATAGAGACAGGTCCGGCTGTCATAACGTTGGAAAACACAGTCACTGGGCAAATCATTGAGACAAGAGCAGTTGCCCGCCTGCCCCATCGGCGCCTCGCAGAGAAATCTTAGATACAAACTAGAAAATGCATTTCCTGCAGAAAATGCGTGGGAATGCTGAATAGCTGAATTGCTAAAGCTAAACTGGATGAATAGCTTAAATCCGTAAGAAGAAGTTGAAGAAGGGAGAACAGTTGGAAAACTGGAAATTGGTTTAATAAGTATGAATTTCATTTAAAAATTAAAAGCTTATGCTAAACTGAATTGTTGGCTTTAAAAGTTGAATAATGACAAAAGATGTAGAACATTGTGAGGTCTGAGTATATTTTCTAACTGATAATGACTCACAAATGCAGAAATATGAAATAAATTGTGTGAAAAATCTTAAAGCTCAAATGCATTGCACTGCACTGCTGAAACATATGGAAAATTGTCAGAGTTGGAAGCTAAACTGCATTACCTAAATAAGTGAAGAGCTAAAATACATTGTTAGAAAAGCTGGAAGCTGAACTGTAATACTTTTAAATATGAAAGTTGAAATGAATTACCTGAAAAGGCTGAAAAAATAAATACTTTGTATTATTATCAGACATATAAACTGCATAGAATGAAAAAGCATCAATCTAGCTGAGAAGAGATGTGAAATATATTGCGTGAAAAGAAGGGAGCTGAACAAGAGGAAAGAGAGGAAAGGGAGAAGGAGAGAGGAAAGAGGAGAGAAGGACAGAAGAGAAGGAGAGAAGATGACAAATGCTGTGAGAAACGGATGAAAATGCAGAAATCTGTAGTATTCAAGTTGACTGTCTGTGAAAGTGTTGTCATGGATACTAACGACCAGTGGCCAGTGTTTGTAAACAGCCTTTGATCTCTGTGATGACATCTCTTTCATGTGTAATCAGTTAACGACCACTGCCACTGCAACTGCCACCTGTGACATGCTGCAGCTATTCAGAGACACTGAGAGCAAGCTCTCAAATAAAGGCTCAGACTGCAATAACAATAAGGGGTATCAGTCAAATGACGTCATCCTGAGCACCGAAAGGCCTTTGCGAACATATTGGTATCAAATTTATGTGGATAAACGTAAAAGTGTGGGGATATCAGCGATTTAAAAAAGGGGTTCGCTCTGCATTTTGCTCGGAAATGTGGAGGATGTTTAACAGGGCAGCGTATGGAGTAAGATTGGAACTCTTGTCATTTGTAAGGTCACGGAACCAAAACTATAAGTCATATGGCATAACTGAGCAAATTGGCTGAAACAAAACAAAAATACCTACGTTTCGATGTATACATTGTGCAGGGCAAGTAAATATTGTGGGTGTGAGAGCAATTTATAGAGAAGGGACAAAGATAATTTTTTTAAGGCTCTGTGCTCTGGCGATGAAATCATCCACTCTGGCTCACGCTATACACGCTCTGTTAAATCGATAACATTTCCTGAAACGAACACTAAACTTAAACAGCTTTTTCACAAAAACTCTAAAAGATATCAAACTGAAAAGATATTTTCTAATACCTAAAGTTTTTGTGAACAGTTTAAAGTTTGAATCACGTCTGTAGGTGAAAGAATGTAGGAGGAGATACATTTTGAAGCATGCTCTCATTGAAAAAAAAAGTTAAAAAGTTAAAAAAGTGTTAAAAACTTAATATTTAAAAAAGTATAAATAGTAGAAAAAAGTTGAAGAAGTCCCATCATTAGCTAAAAGAGCTGAACATTTTAAAAGTTGAATGGTTTTAATAGCTGAAAGTATGCGGAAGTTACGGAGAGCCAAAAAACGTACGGAAGAGGGAATAAGAAGAAGGTTATAAAGAACAGAATAACAATAGTTGGAATGCTGTTGAACAGCATTCCCACTAATCAAACATTTCAATAATCATAGGAAGGCAATTGAGGAATAGGATCAAAGCAGCAAAACATTTGATACAGGCTGCTATTCGACCACTAACCCCCTTGATGACCCTAATATGCCAGTTGAAGTTAATGGTATTGTTGATCTTCTGGTAGATGGTGGAGTTATGCTTTAAGCTATGAAAGCTAATGAGCAGTTGTGTAACCCAACATCTAATTTTGTAAGAACGGTAGGAGTGGCAGTGTCTGAAAAATCTCAAGTCACAGTTGAAAGCTCAGCAACATTCTTTCTTAATCTCTGATAAAACTCAGATTCAAACGCGCGCCGCTGCAGGACGTAGCCAACATGGGGCGAACGCTCTTACTGGGTGGGCTAGAGGCCGCCTCAGATTGGACGATCTTAAGCAGGATAGTAAACTAGCCTCCCAAAGTTAGTATGCGGTTTGCAGTGGCTGCTGTGTAGGTTGACACTACAACACTATAGATAGAGTGGGACAGTGCGCCATGTTGGAGTGGTGCGCCTTACGCTAAAAGTCTAGCCCTGTGTTTGTGCAGTAGAATTCACAACTGAGTGGAAGCTTTTTGATATCCAAATGTGACGTGGCAATTGGATCTTGTTGTGTCCCTCCTTCCTTTTCATAAATTATTAAATCACTGAAATAAAAAAGTTTATAAAGTTTTCCTGCCACACCTGAACCCAATAATTATTACAACATTAATTGAATGGTAGCCTACTCGGACAAACAGAGATATATTAAATTCCTATAAGCAATTCATCCCAACAAGGATGCACAAAGTCACTGGAGTTCTGCATGAAGAAAGTAGACTTAAAGCAACATGTTTCAGGGTGCAGCAGTGCATGTTATGCAGCCTGTATAGACAGCTGTACTAATTGCAAGCGTATCTGTTCGGTAAGACACAATGACACAATTTGATGACACAGTGGCTGAATCTCATCACCCTTATTTGATAGCTCCTTGACTCCCCGGTCCTCAGCTGAACCGGAAGTTGTTATGTCCCTCCTCGGTGAAGGCCATCTCAAAGCCCTTATTTCTGCCCCGAGGACAGAGGAGCGATGATCGATCACTGAGGACCTATAGGCGAGGATACACGAGAGCAGCCTTATCGGAGGCCGTGCAGCTGAAGGAGTTGCTAACTCCGCCCAAACAGCTGACGAATTAATGTAACGCTTCAGAGGAAAGGACGTCTCATCCCTCTAAAACACATTTGCTCGTTGCCTCTCTCCTCCGATGATTTCCTTGCGTCTCTCCCGTACCTCTTCGGTGGGAGGGACTAAGATGCGAGGCAGGGAGGCAAGTGAGGGAGTCGAGGAGGCAATTTAAGAGACATGAGAAGCAGCCAGTGTCTTGAGTGTTTTTCAATGGATCTAGTCATTCCAAGATTTATGTTCAGAACTATGCCACTGGTCAGGATGAGCCAACCACCTCCCCCGCTACACAGGACTCTGCTGGAATAGTCTCAGTGCCTCAGGATGAGAAGCTGCCATCTACCTCATCAGCTACACAGGCCTCATCTGGAATGGTCTCGACCCTTCAGGATGAGCTACCATCTATGTCCTAGGCTAGGCTACCTTTAATGAATGTTGTAATAATTATTGGGTTCAGGTGTGGCAGGAAAACTCTGCCACTAAATCAGAACTGCAACCACAGAATATGATATATGAAAAAATAGAAACTTTGTCTCCACAAATATCTCCGCAAATATCTGATATTGAGGATGAAGACCTCTTTGCCTCTACTTCTCCCCAGTATGAGCCTTCAGATGGGTTTTTGCATATGTCTGTGTGTGTGTGTGTGTGTGTGTGTGTGTGTGTGTGTGCACATGCCTAGGGTAGAAGACAACTGGACTTTAATGTAATTTTAATATTTATGATAATTTCTGAGTAGGCCTATGTGTTATGTTCCACTGTTATGTGCTTTGAGTAATGTGCCAATATGCTGTCTGATAGAGATGCCTGGAGCTGAACCCCCACTGAGCCCCACTGCTGAGGATGAGCCTCTGTCAACCGACCCTGCTAGCTGGCCCTCACATCTGACTGAAAGGATTTGGACTGAGCTGGTTTGCAGAGGTAGTAAGTAAGTAAGTAAGGTGCCACCTGGCTTTGTTTTTCTGTTTTGTTTCACACACACACACACACACACACACACCGCAGTAGGCAGAGGAGAGAGATATACCCGTTTCTCTTCGGGCGACTTGTTTAAATTATGCCATAGGCTATACATTAGATTTAGTATTTAGTTCATATTTTTGGGTGAATTTGTTTTCTAATTTATTAGAAGTTGAGTTTCAGTCTGTATGATAAATGAACAGTTGTACATCAAGTGGTACAAGTGGTAACATGCTATGACATGTTATTTAGACTAAAGGGGAGACACAAATTTTTATCTGTTGTCCCTGGGCATATAGCCTACAGTGCACTACAATAATATAGAAATGATAATTCCACATAACACTAATAGGGACACATAGGCACCAGTGCATATGCCTACTTATTTTTTAATTGAAACTGACTTAAACTAATACACTAATAATAGTAGGGACCGCGTTCCGCTTTTTTGAATAAGTAAGTGCTGTTTGAGCTAAACCATAAACAATAAAATTAAAGCTCAATAAGTTTTATTTTTCAATATTACAGTTTTTGCCCGTGGCTTGAACACATTTTGCAAAACTTCGCTCATTGTGCCAAAACTCTACACACAAGTAAACATGACACAAATGGGAAATATACCATTCACATCTGTGTCAAATTGAAACTCTATCAAAACCTAAACTCTGCTATCAAAACCTAACATTCCTTTGTCAAAATGTAACTCTGATGACAAAATGACACATACTTGCATGATATGCATACACTTTCAGATCAGGGGGAACACACTGGTCTACTTTATATAAAATACTGCAGTCTTTCATTTTCAGTGTTTATTCAGAAGGCATATTTTCAGGATGCACATTTTCAAACAACCAAAAAAGCAAATAGGCAATATTGTACATTGCAGTAACATTAATTCAGATAAAGCAAAAAAAATAAAAAATAATAGAAAAAAACTATACTGTAAACACAGAAAATCATGGCAATTGTGCATACATGGGCTCACTCCCGCCGTCTGTTGG
This sequence comes from Zingel zingel, assembly GCA_023566125.1. Taxonomy (NCBI): domain Eukaryota; kingdom Metazoa; phylum Chordata; class Actinopteri; order Perciformes; family Percidae; genus Zingel; species Zingel zingel. The sequence goes on along the minus strand of CM042327.1, from coordinate 32,232,751 downwards.
GGTCTGGCCACAGGACCTCATCGACATCGCAAGCAATGTCTTCTCCCGCTAGGCACCGGGGAAAATATCCCCTTGCATGTCGAAACCATCCATGGATTACTGTCACCTGAATGTCGCCGCAGGCCTGTTCCATTGCCTGCAGAAGAGGCATGCGAGCATGTGGTTGGCGGTCATATACACGCCATCTCCAAGCCGAAAATAATTCCTCTATAGGGTTTAAAAATGGTGAGTAAGGGGGCAAGTATACCACTTCAAATTGATTGTGGTTGGTGAACCAGGCCTGGACCAGAGCAGCCCAATGGAAACTGACATTATCCCATACCACCACAAACCTGGGCTGATCTGGTCTGTTCTGTTCTCTATATTATGGAGAACATCTAGAAATGTGAGTATATGTTGGCTATTATATGGACCTAGTTTTGCATGATGATGCAGAAGCCTCGAAGGCTTATGGCGGCACACAATGTGATATTTCCCCCGCGCTGCCCTGGGACGTGCACAATTGCCTTGTGGCCAATTACATTACGATCCCGTTGTCTTGTTTTGCTCAGGTCGAATCCAGCTTCATCAATAAAAATGAATTCATGAGGCTGTGCAGCTCCATCCATGGCCAAGATTCTCTGTAAAAAAAAACAACAACATAGTACTGTACTACAGTGCTACACATACAGAACCCTCACCCCATCACACAGGCACCTGTGTAGCTCTCCGAATGGATCCATGTGGTACTGATATGGTACATATTCAGCTGCTACTGGATTTCACCAATACTGTATTGTAAATGTAAAGGACAGTTACACTTACCTGTACATATTCAGCTCGAAGTCCTTTGACCCGGACACTGTTCCTCTCAAATGGGACCCTGTAGAGCTGCTTTATGGTGATGTTGTGTTTTCCCAAGATGCGTCTGATGGTGGTGATGCTCACATGGTTTATGTTGTTGAACACTTGCCTGTCTGCAAGTATTTTCGTAGCTGGTGGAGACGGATGGCATTGTCTGGCCTCACTAGGTCCACAACGGCAAGTTCCTGCTGTTGTGTGAACAGGCATTGGCGTCCTCCTCCAGAAGGTCTTCTAGTCATTCTAGAGAAATACAACCACAAATTGTCATCGGTTTGCTTCTTTTTCTTACAGTACTTTACTGTATATACTGTATCATCCACTGTACTGAAACATCTCATTATAAGTAATCATGGTATGTTTCACAAAAACTACCACTTTGGCTGCAAAAGGAGCATTAGCACCCTGCAATACCCTGTACACGTGATGTGGTAATGTGATTTACTGTAGTACAGTGCTGTAAATAGCATCTGAGCAGAATAGAAGGTAGAGAGGTGAAGACATACCTGTTTTCTAGTCAGAATGTTCTTATTACAGATGCTTAGATGTGGGTGGACTATCTGCCCAGCTTCCCTCATAGTCAGGCCATGGTTGATGACATGGTCCACCAAAGTTGCTCTTATATCATCAGAAATAGGGGTCTGTGCATGGCCTCTTCGACCTTGTCGTCGTCGTCCTCGTCCTCCTCTTCCTCTTGCTCTACCTCTGCCCCTTGCTCTCCCTCCATCCATGCTTGCAAAGTTCTTGAAATGGATAAACTAAGGGCTTTTTGTAGCTGGCTGATTGGTGTTCAGTTTTGCAAGTAAGTGCCTTCAGGTGTGTATTTGAGTGGTTGCAATTACCCGATGTGTTTTGTATTTTGGATACATGTGTTTTCCAAATGGCACCCTGAGATTTCATTTTTGAACGAAGTGTCTTATGTATGAAATAGAGTGTAGTATGCAGGACCAAATGTGTTGCATAAAGGAGTAAGTGTGTTGCAGAATTGCAACTAGAGTGCAAAGCAGCGCTTTTGTTTAAAGGTATGGGTACAGGTGTTTGAGGTATGGTAACGAAAGCTTAAAGTTGTGTTACTTTAGTCTAAGCATGGGTCTATAGTGTTCAAGCAACGGGCAAAAACTGCATTGCAATAGTTGTAGCGTTTTCTTGTCCGGAGATTGTTTTAATACAAAGTGGTTATATTGTTGTGGTTTTTATTTCTAGCTGTTATTTTGGAGCCCTGCAGGTAGCCTCTGTGCTGGGGTTGTTGAGTAAAAACAGGAAGAACGCATCGTCTCAAACTGTTAACAGCATTTTCTGTGTTTGTGAACTTGAGGGTTAATTCTTCCAAGAACAACCAGCAAGAACGTTCTTCCAAGAACACAAGTCCGTTCTTTGCATTCTTGAGATTGAGAAACACACCGAGACACCTCAGTTGCATGAAAGCATGGAAGGAACTGTCAAAAAGTGAGGTTAAAAAGTGGGCAAACTATTGATATGCAGGACATGGCACTTCTGGAGGCTGAGAGGGTGAGATGGAAACCGTGCTCTTCTCCTCAGATGCCCCCCCAGCCAGTGCCCTGTCATGCATTAGAGTCAGACAGGGTAACTAGGAAAATGGTGTGGGATGCCACACCTCGGTCCTCGGCTGAACCGGAAGTTGTTCTGTCCCTACTCGGTGAAGGCCGTCTCAAAGCTCTCTCCTCCAATGATTTGAGGAAGGGAGGAAAGTGAGGGAGTCGAGGAGACAATTTACAGTTTCTCGATTGCTTAAACACATTTCTTGAAACTATGCCTCGTATTCTCAAAACAAATCCATAACGTCTCACCCAATTTACCAAACATCCCATTTTCAGGTCAAAATGAAGCACTATATCAAAACCATTAACTCTTGCTGAAAAACCAAACTTTGACCGTAGGATGGGACACACAAGCCGTCACAACATACACACTAAAACTTAGTTGTACACACTGGTGTAATAAATTCAAAACAACATTTCCAAAACTGTTAAGTTATGTTGCCACAAACCTTTTCAGATGAACACAAGACACAACCAATGGTTACATTGGCACATTTTATTCATTACTGTATTACAGTACTACACAGTAAAAAAATTAAATAAAATTATTCTGCATCAGCATCCTGTCTTTGCTCTGGGTCAGGCCAGAGAATCTCGTCCACATCACAGGCTATATTGGCCCTAGCCAGGAAGCAGGGGTAAAATCCTCTAGGCAGGCTTCTTCCATGGCCTGAAGGAGGTGAACACACACATAAGGTTCTCGGTCATACACTTTCCACCGCCATGCCGAAAAAAACTCCTCTATTGGGTTAAGAAATGGAGAGTATGCAGGCAGAAAGAGGTTGGAAAATATTGGGTTATCGGTAAACCAGTCACGAATCAGAGCAGTGCGATGGAAGCTGACGTTATCCCAAACAACAACATAGTGAGGGTGCTCTGGTTGTGCTGGTTCCCTGTGGTCCAGCTGGAACATATGCTCTCTTAGACCGTCAAGGAATGCAAGAAGGAGCATAGTATTATAGGGTCTTAGACTGGCATGGTGGTAGAGTACCCCTTGTTGTCTGATGGCTGGGCACATCGTGACATTCCCTCCACGCTGACCAGGGACATTTACAATAGCCCGATGGCCGATTATATTCCTCCCCCTTCTCCTTCTCCTTCTTTTGGTGAGGTTGAAACCAGTCTCATCCACAAAGATAATTTCAGGTGGAACAGGCCAGCCTTCAATCTCAAAGATTCTCTGCAAAACACATCAAAACACAATAGAGTATATCACTACCCTGAAGCACAGTTCAAGAGGGCACAAATGGCAGCATAAACTGCTATACTGTGATGGTGCACAATACTTCATACAATATCAAAAGTCATACCTGAACATATTCCACTCGTTGGTCTTTTACCCTGTCAGAGTTTCGTTCAAAAGGGAGGGTACACCTGTTTCATCCGGAACCGATGCTTTCGGAGGATGCGATCAATTGTGGAAAGGCTGATGGAATTTATTCCTTGAAAATGATTATTATCCTCAATCATTCTCCTTTGAATCTCTCGCAGGCAGATTACATTATTGGCAATGACCATGTTTACAAGCTCCCTCTCTTGCTCCTCTGACAAAAGCCTTAGCCTCCCACCACCAGATGGTCGTCTCTGTATCCTACAAAAATAGAAGCACGCATTACTGTAAATTTGATGGATTTATTTAGTATTACAGAACCATAGTACAACAGTGCATGTGATGTCAAAGCACAGAGTACAGCACTCAAAAGTTACTGTACAGAGCAGTTATACTGTAAGTACACCTACCGGTTTTCCTCCCTGAAGGTTCTGATGATGGAGGCGACGGTGAAGCGACTCAAATTAGGCTGGACTCGTTGCCCAGCCTCCCTCATGGTCATACCATGGACAAGAACATGGTCCCCTAAAGTGGCTCGAAATTCATCCAAGACTGCTTGTCTCCTTGCCCTTACTCCTCTTCTACTTCGTCCTTCACCACGTCTTCCTCCTCTCCCTCCTCGCCTTCCTCCTTCACCACGTCCTCCTCCTCCTCCTCTTCCTCTCCCTCCTCGACCGTCATTTCTCTGTGGATCCATTGTTCCAAATGAACTGACTCTGGCCATTTTATCTATCTATTGAAAGTTCTGATTGGTGTGTGATCAATTTTGACTCGTAGTGTTTCCACCTGGGTAATTGTGTGCTAATTGAGCTTCAGCTGTGCTGACTTGAGTGAGCAATATTGAATGCTGTGTTTTCTAAATGACAACATGGTGTAGGCAATGAGAAATTAAGGGATTTGTGTGTAGAGTTTTGCAGTAACAGTTCAACAAATCTGACTCATGTGTCAAAACCAGGGAATAGTGTTTATAGTTTAGTGAAATGGGTGCGCTTTTTGAAAAATGGCGTTATGGTTTTGAAATTTTAGTTCAAAAGCCTGGTTATAGTGTTTAAGCAATTGAGAAAAACTGTAAGATACATGAGAAGCAGCCAGAAAACAGTAGTGCTGCAGCTATCGATTATTTTAGTAATCAAGTATTCAACAGATTATTTCATTGATTAATCGGATAAGAAATACTTTTGCTTTACAGTAAACAGCAATAGCAAATATACAAAAGAGAGGTTTCCTTTTTTCGAAAAAGCAACCTTTTTTATTACCTAAATTGCATACAATAACAGGGATATATGCTAATATTTTTAAGCACGGGCCGCATGGGCCACCAAGCCCCTTATTCTGTTGGCTGGTTTGTCTCCAGCAGCAGCTAAGTTTACAGAAATTTCAAGATTAGTAGCAAACTAATATAGAGTTAGATTACAAACTGGAAGCTTTCATTTTAGCTTGTTTGTAAAACATCACTATTTGCAGAGTAGCATGCTGTAGGCTAGTTGTGTAAAACAGCGCGGAGGACGAGAGCAGACGTTAGTTAGCCTACCTTGTGTTGGGTTCGTTCCGAGGAATGGATGAGTAGCATACACTGGATGTTTTCTACAGAGATGATGTAGCAGCATGTTTGCAGCTTACACTTTTTTTCACGATCGCTCTGACCATTTTTTCAATACTTTTTACAACTTTCCTAAACTCTTAACGCACCAACACACCTACAACACACGATTGGCAAAACAGTTAATTTCATGCTCAAAATCACACATTGTAAACTAAACTCCAACACTGATTTTCAAAATACAATAATTCACTAACACAATACACTGTGTTTACCAAAACACTGCAATCATGTGTCTAAGTCAAATAATTCTTCCAAAACACTAACACATGTTCTCTCCCAACAGGAACATTTAGTTAACCATAGAACAATGTCATACAAAACACTAACATCCCCTGGAATTACAGAAACTGCATTATTTTAAATGTGTCAGGTCTGCCCTTATACAATAGACAATAGTATATTGTATCGATCATAGATTGTGTTTTGGACTGCAGTTTCTCTTGAAGCCTCTCTACATTTTTGTTTTGTTGGGTTTAGTAAATGCATGCATATTTTTAACAAAGATTATTTGTTGGGCTTTTCCGCCTTTATTTGACAGGGCAGCTAGTTGAGAAAGGGGGAAGACATGCAGGAAATCGTCACAGGTCGGATCTGTGTCGAGGCATAAACCTCCAAGTATATGTGCACCTGCTCTACCACTGAGCCAACCCAGCCACCGTTTTGTTTCTTTTGCTGCAGAGATTCAATACAAAAAAATGATCTCAGAGTAGCTTTATAGAATGTACGGTTTATGAAAAAAGGAGACAGAGACAGAATTGTCCTGGTAATCCTCTTCCTCTCCCTCGTGAAGTCATTTTTCTTATTTTCTGTATTCATCTACAGTATATTGTTCAAATAGGTCCTCTTTTACTGTACTACCATATGGTCATGCGATTGAAAGAACCTCAACACCTGTGTGGTGTGATTCCTAGAAGGGAATCAGCTGTGATTGATATATTTGCATAACTTCAATCAGCTGTTTCTCAATAAATGCATGTATACAATGCAGGGGATATATTTGTGTTTCAATTTACAATATGATCAGCTGTTCACTTTGACTTTAGCCTTTAAGATAGGTTAAGAACATGCTGTTATCTGTTCTGACATACAGTGTGAAAGCATTTGTAAATTTGACAGTAAAGATCCATTGTTTTGGTCTTGGTGGAGTTTGTGTGTAAAAGAAGTTCAAGCATTTAAAATTTGTGTTAACTGTATGCATTTTGTGTCAAAGCAACAAACAATGTGTTAATTGTATAGCCTACACAGACGGATGTTGTGTTTAGGAAAGTTGTTAAAAGTATTGAAAAAAGTGCCATAGCAATCATAAAAAACTGTAAAATGATCCCAAACTTTCTGTTGTTTTCTCTTGCCTGTCTCTTCTCTTAACCCCTCCCTATATTCACTGTCTTCCTTCATTTGGAAATCTGCGCCGTCAGTCCCGCCCTTAGCATTTATTGGCCAGGCGTCCATGCTTGCGCAAGGTAACGTAACCCCATTGGTACAGGACCTATCCCCTGACCAATCGGCTATCCTAACCCTAACCACTCGAGGTCAATGCCTAACCCCAACCAATCGAGCTGCTTCGTAGGTCGGGTCTTGGCGTGGCCATAGTGGGATTCATACATTTGCATGTGATGATGGATATAATATCACATGAACTTTACAAGATCAACTTAAATAGACATAATAAAACAAATGGACAACTCATAGTTTGCAAAAAAAGTTTTAAAAAATTAATACCTCGTAAAATGGCGATTAATACCTTTTAATGGCCTTAATTTTTACCAATTTCATTTACTACCTTTTAAAAATTTTAAAACCCTGTGGACATCCTGCACGATTTCTCCAAGTAGAATAGTCTTGCAATCAGTACAACTCAGATCAGTTGTGTAGTTTGTGTACCCTCACATCAGCATGACAAAAGTCTGTGATAAAAAAAACTGTCTTATGATATGAGCAGCACAGCAACTCTGACATTAGTGTTAGTGTAGTACTTGGCTTTTGGAAAAATGTGTGCATGTTGAAAATCTTTGTCTTGCATTTTATTTTGAGATAAAAGCTGCTAAGAATTCTGCCCCCCCCCCTTCTCCCTAGTACAATGGAGGTGAATGGAATTTCCTTAGTGGAGCTCAAAATCATTAAGCAGGTTAATAAAGCCCTCGCTGCGACCAACTTCATCATTTTCTAATCTAGAAGTTTGGTATTCATCCTGTTGCTTTAATAGTCATCATTTCTTACAGTGTGACTCAAAGCAGGCTTTACTTGTTAGCTTATCAAAGCCATAAGACACACTTCTGCACTGTTCCCATGCCAACTGCAACACGTTAGAAAAAAGTGACACACTGCGGCGGGTGCAACAAGCATTTTTAAGCAACACAAATAAAATAACCCAATGCTTCTAATCCACAGCAGAATGAAACATCACCAAAGCACACAGCACAGACAAACAATAACTCCACAGCAGCTGCAGCAAAAGAGAGCTGCAGTTTTTGCACATGTAGGCTAATGCATAAATGTAAATTATATAGTGCTCAAAACCCTACATAAACATCATAACACATAACATTATACCAACTCCGTCAAATACCCCATGAGAATATCATTCATTAAACACCATAAGAATACTGACACATAGTAACAAACACTATAATGATGCCCCGGCCTTGACAGACAAACACAATCACCACGTTGTTAGGGTATACAACAAAGCAAGCGCACAGCACCATCAAATGTCAAAGGGCACACATTAACGAACATAAAGGGCGCACTTACATCATTCTTAAACTTTCCATAATTAGCGTTTTTATGGCAGGTACTTTTTAAATCATCAGAGGAAAGCAAAGGCACTCAAACAAGGTAGATCATGTACATACCAATGGCGTCTCTGAAGTCTTCTACACGCTGACGCAAACCCTGTGTTATGCAGTTTTCGGTTTTCTTTTTCCTGCGGGAATATCTACTTTGTCTCACAAAGAAACACCAGCTTGGATAAAATTCAACCAAAGTCACTTGAACCCTCACCTCACGTGAACGCTTGTGTGACGTTTCATAATTTTGCCAAGTTCACACTATTATTGTAGAAATATTAAAACAATACCACAGTATCAGCTGAAATCAGCTGAAAGAAAATATTTTCTTAAAGAATACAGTGACAAAGAGGAAACAAAATAAGGAACCATTATTTATCCTAATGCCAAATGAATTACATTTAAAATGTTAAATGACATTTATCCATCCAATCACTTACATACATGAAATATTTAATTGGAATAACTCATTGTGGATCATGTGATGATAGGGATGTTGAGACTGTAGAACATATGTATTCCATTATGAACCTGTCCAGGGATCGTGGCTTCAATCTAACGATATATAGCCTCAGTATTGCTACACCCTCTGAATGTGATCTTGATTAAAGCTGGAGAATGAAGGATGAAAAGCCTGGAATTTCTGACAAACAACTTGATTGTGTTGGGTAAATGCTTTATTAATAAGGGTCAATATTTAAAGGTCAAGCCCTATATCAACAATTTGAAGAATGAACTTAAGTTGTTTGCAATTGATCTCTTCAATGCACGAAGGAAAGAAACATCCTAACTGTTTTCTTTGTTTATGCTGCCAAGGACTCTCACTCATTTACAAAACAAAATCTTGTTTAAAGGTCTTTTTTGTTAATCTTTAGTAGCCTACTGTGTCAATACCATTTTACATTTTTATTATTGAATAAGCCATAAATGTTTGTAATTGAATAGGTTATTGATTACCATTGATATTGAAACAGCAAAGGACAAATAATAAATACAATATTTTAAACAATTTTAGACATTTGTCTTAACGATCAAAGAAATAAACAACACATTCTTAAATACATGTCAATTATACTGCTCAAAGGCAAACATAAACATGAAACACATTATCATTACAGTTTTTGCCTATTGCTTACACACTTTTTGCAGAATTTGGCTCATTATGTCAAAAAGCCAATCAGACATAGCACTGGAGATTAACAACTCACAGCTATGCCAAAATTAACCATTGCAATCAAAACTTAACACAGTGATGCAGGACTCCTTGGACACTAATTGCAGCACACAAGGTTATATTTCCCCCACGCTGCCCAGGGACATTTACAACAGCCCTTTTTCCAACTAGTACGTTACGGCCCCGACGCCTGGTTTTGGCCAGATTGAAGCCTGCCTCATCCACGTAGATGAACTCATGTGGCAGTTTAACGGCATCAAAATCCAGAACACTCTGTAACAGAAAATATTGAATATTGTTACTGAAAACACATACAGTAACTACAATGTCTATATTTTCACCCAAGTAGGGGCTAGGTTGGGTCAGTATAGAAAAAAACTACAAGCTACAGGCAGGACAGGTGGCAGCATAAACCCTCATTTCCACATAACAATATATATAGTATGTAAAGCAAAGTGACACATACCTGCACATAATCATGGTGCAGATCCTTGACCCTGACACTGTTCCTCTCAAATGGCACCCTGTACAGCTGCTTCATTCTGAAGTTATGTTTCTGTAGGATGCGACTTAGTGTAGAAATGCTGACACTGTTGATATTGTTGAATACATTTATATTTGCAATTACTGTATGCGTTGTTGCAACTCACGAAGTCGGACTGCATTATTTTCTCGCACCATTTCAATGATGGCAAGCTGTTGCTGTTGAGTGAAGAGCCGTTCCCTTCCACTTTGAAGAGGTCGTCCAACCATTCTGTAGAAAATGCCAACAACAAGATGTCATTGGTTAGGTTCTTTTTCAGATACTGTACTTTCAAACTGTACACAGTACTGTACCATCACAATGGTATTCCTTTACATATACTTCATAGCACTACCCATTTTTGTATAGTACAGTTACAGTTTTTGCCCATTGCTTACACACTAAAAATGAATGCTTAGACCAAAGCCTCAATACCTAAACTTCTTGTAGCATACCTTAAACACAGTGTAACCATAGCTTAAACACATTGTTAACTTTGCACTTTGTTTGCAATCCCTTAACACGCTTATTGCGAAACACTACACACGTTTTCTTACATTAGACACTTTGTTAAAAAACAAAATCTCCTGTTGTCATTGGGAAAACACTCTGTTCAAAATGCAAAACTCATCTGGCAATTGTAGGCACTTACATACACACCTGAAACACTTACACAGAAAACAGAATACCAAACGGTCTGAGCCTTAGAACTACAAACCATTTTGAGAACTTTGCAAGCATGGAGGCAATGCAGGACAGTCCAGAGCAGCCCAGGTTTGTTGTCGTCTGGGATAATGTTAGTTTCGACCGGGCTGCTCTTGTCCGAGATTGGTTCAACAATCATAACCATTTTACACTTTTATACATGCACCCTTACAGCCCCTTTCTAAATGCAATCAAGGAATTCTTTTCAGTGTGATAGTGGAAAGTATATGATCAGCAACCACACATCTGCATGCCTCTTCTGCAAGAAATGGAAGAGGCGTGAGGAGACATTGAGGTGGGATCAATCCAAGGGTGGATTCGACACACCAGATCATATTTTCCCCGATTCCTAGCCCTCGAGGACATCGCCTGTGATGTTGATGAGGTCTTGTGGCCAGATCCGAACAGAAGGAGGGATCCATAAGCCCCCCTCCCAGCCCTCCACCACATACTGACACACACACACACACACACACACACACACACACACACACACACACACACACACACAGTTGCTAAATTTGATGATTTGTGATTCTATTTTTCTTTATTTCTGTAAGAATGTTTGTTTTTTGTAAAAACTCTTGTTTGATTACTGCAGAAATTCTACTTTTGAGTTTTACAGAAGACTGAGTCTGAGGAAATGACAATAAAAATAGAAAGACAAAGACTGCAGTGTCTTATATAAAGCCCATCAGTGTGTTGCTGGTGATATGAAAGAGTAATTCAAATGGTGCTTGTGTGTATTGTTTTGTTGCAGTGTTTCATTTTGACATAGATGTGAGTTGTTACAGTTTTTCTCAAATGCTAAAACACAAAAGCCAATCCTCTAAACCAAATGACCAGTTGTCTAAACACATGTACTAAATTTAGCCATCATTTTCAAATATCATAAACACATTTCACATGAAGACACAATTCAGAAAACACAATCCTTCGTTCTCATAAATCTTAACACATTTTTCTTTGCTAAAACACAAGTTACAAAAGAACTCTGCTCATATTCTCAAATGAAAGCTCATGTGATGCAAAATGCTTGCCACAGTCAGCAATATTCGAACACAATGAACACACCTGGTGTCATTCATTACACACAACGACTCAAAATTGAAGACACCTGTTGCTAATGCTGTGACCATGTGTATAAAGGCAAGTTCAGAGTGCACAGTTTGCTGAAGATTCCAAACACACACAATGGATGGATGGAGGCAGAGGCAGAGGCAGAGGCAGAGGCAGAGGCAGAGGCAGAGGCAGAGGCAGAGGCAGAGGCAGAGGCAGAGGCAGAGGCAGAGGCAGAGGCATTCGAGTCAGAGGAGGGAGAAGAGCTGGCCATGGAAGAAGAGGCGCAAGCCAACGAGGAAGAGGCGCAAGCCAACGAGGAAGAGGCGCAAGCCAACGAGGAAGAGGCGCAAGCCAACGAGGAAGAGGCGCAAGCCAACGAGGAAGAGGAGCAGGCCAACGAGGAAGAGGAGTTCAAATCAGAGGAGGAAGAGGAGCAGGCCAACAAGGGAGAGGAGAAGGTCCAGGAGGGAGAGCAAGACAACCTCGCAAGTAGTATATAGCTGACAGGTTTGCGCGTGCACGTATAGGGTACAGGTTTGCGTGTGCACGTGAGGTCACGTGATGTCGTCACGTGCACACGCGTGCACGTGTCCCCCGAAGCGTTGTGATTGGTCGGGCGCTCGAGCGGCGCGCGCAGCAAGGGAAAAAATAAAAATATAAAAAAATAAAAATATAAAAAAATAAAAAAATAAAAATATAAAAAAATAAAAATATAAAAAAATAAAAAAATAAAAATATAAAAAAATAAAAATATAAAAAAATAAAAATATAAAAATATAAAAAAATAAAAATATTAAAAAATTTAAAAATTAAAAAATTTAAAAAAATTTTTTTTAAAACGCCTAAAAATAAATGAAACTGATATCGTCCGGTTTGTAGTGCCCCCCGAGGGTGAAGGGAAGTCCGTGAGAACCGTAGCCATAACTGCACAGAGTGTCCTGTCGTTGTATGGTGGCGTTTGTATTGTGTATTCCTTAAAGCGTTAGGCTATGTCTCAACATGTCTGAAAAAGTCATGCCGTCTCTCTAGCGGTCGAACCTGGGATCGCCTCTAGCGTTCGTAATGCCGGGAGTACATCTCGCGGGCCTGCTGTCTGCGTGTGTGTGTGTGAGGACCTCTGGTGACCGAGGGAGCTGTGGCGTCTAGCAGACGGATCGACCGTGCTCACTCGTTCGTACTGTTTGGGTAGTTTGCTCACTTGTTAACAACCCATTTTTAACTAGTCTGTTAGCTATCTCGCTAGCTTGTTACCACGTTTTTTTCTCAACCTTCCACATTTTGCTCTTTTTTTAACAAACCATTTTAGCTAGGCTGTTAGCTGGCTTGTCTGTTAGCTAGCTAACTTGTTACTACGTTTTTTCTTGACCTTCCACACCCATACCAGCTGGTGTTCTTTTTTTTTGATTTTTTAATTATTCTTGTGAAAGCAAAGATGATTCGTTTTTCAGCAAAGCACATTACATCGTTTTAATAGCACCCCTTTTGCATGCTAGCTTGTTCACTTTTTTCAACAAACCATTTAAGCTGTGTTGATAGCTACCTTGCTATCACGTTTTTCCTCTAACAAAGCCCTCCCGGAATGTACTTTTAATTCTATTTTTGTGAAAGCAAAGAGGAATCGTTTTTTCAGCAACATCTACAATTGGTAAGTACATTTTAAAGCAGATCTTGTGTTTAAGCATGTTGTAAGATATTTAATTTATTCAGCCATTCGTAAATTATAAAAACGTTGACCTCGTGGTCGTCTGTTACGAAGGGGAGGGGGTTTGCTATTGTTGGTTTGTAAAAGCGTCATCCTGGGTGTGTCTTGTAGGCTTAAAACGGGGTGTTTCAAGGTGGGGTGCTCACTTTCGTACCTGCTGTTTTAGCTCGTCTGCTAGCTAACTTTTACCTTGTTTTTCCCAGCCTTCCTCAACAAAAGACCTCTGAAGTGTTTTTCTTTTTTAATTCTTTTTGTTGAAAGAAAAGAGACTTCGTTGTTTTTTGCAGCTATGCCTACAACTGGTGAGTAAATATAAAAAGCGTATCTCGTGTTTAAGCACGCTGTAAGATATTTAATTCATTCAGACATTTGTGTGTGTGTGTGTGTGTGTGTGTGTGTGTGTGTGTGTGTGTGTGTGTGTGTGTGTGTGTGTGTGTGTGTGTGTGTGTGTGTGTGTGTGTGTGTGTGTGTGTGTGTGTGTGTGTGTGTGTGTGTGTGTGTGTGTGTGTGTGTGTGTGTGTGTGTGTGTGTGTGTGTGTGTGTGTGTGTGTGTGTGTGTGTGTGTGTGTGTGTGTGTGTGTGTGTGTGTGTGTGTGTGTGTGTGTGTGTGTGTGTGTGTGTGTGTGTGTGTGTGTGTGTGTGTGTGTGTGTGTGTGTGTGTGTGTGTGTGTGTGTGTGTGTGTGTGTGTGTGTGTGTGTGTGTGTGTGTGTCTTTTTTAATTCTTTTTGTTGAAAGAAAAGAGACTTCGTTGTTTTTTGCAGCTATGCCTACAACTGGTGAGTAAATATAAAAAGCGTATCTCGTGTTTAAGCACGCTGTAAGATATTTAATTCATTCAGACATTTGTGTGTGTGTGTCGCTAGGCGTATCTGTGAAAGCAGTTAGGTCTAAGAAGGATCTCTGGTTTAAACATAAGAAGAGTTCTATTGAGGTGGGTTGAAAAAGAAAAACAGTGAAATAGTGTATTTTCTTTTTTAAAAAAAGTCTGTTCTAGTAATGTTGTGTTTCAGACTAAGAAAATCCCTGAAGGGTTACCACTGAAAAGATCCCGCTCATCCTTTGTTAAAGGCTCTCCTTCTCTGAGCACTGATGCAGAGGTAAGAGAAAAAGTGTGTGTGTGTCCCCCCCATCTTACACACATGTACTACATCTAAGCATTTTTCAGTCAGGCACCCCCTTCAGCTTCACAGAGTTACTGCACCCGAGCTACTCTGGCACTGGCGCCCCCACCAGCTTCACAGAGTTACTGCACCCGAGCTACTCTGCCAAAGACTCATTTATTGCACCTAAACTACTCTGGTTTCAGGCCTTGTTTTACCACTACATTTGGCCAATGTCCAACAGAAGTGTTTATTATATTAAATACAGTGTAAGAAATTTATAATAAAAGGTAACTGTTAGGATTGGACCAGGATTAGAAGAATTTAGGACCACAGGGATCCATGAGGATGACTATAGTGAAATGAAAACACATGACACTGCTGTTGATTTTACTGCATGTAACCAAGTAAACCAGGTAATAAGCAAGTGGGACTTAAATTACAAGTTACAATGTAGATATATCCACAAATTCATTTAGTAAGTAACAAACTTCACACATAGAAGCATTTGATTGGCTAAAGTGAATTTGAATGTATTGGCTATTTGCCAAGGTTATCAATAAAAACATTTTATTCATATTGTTAAACTATATCAACCATATACATGTGTAATATCTAATAAGAGTATATTTACTTCAAGTGGAATTGTTTGATTTTCTAAATATTAATACAGACACTTTTTTTATTTCTGATTTAACTATTCTGTGGTATATGCATGTTCTGGAGGCATAACTAATGTAAACTGTTAAACTATTTCCATCATATTTAAATAATAGTAATATCTATTGACATGAATATATTAAATCCTAGAGACTTAGTTTCAAATCAATGTCTAAACATTTTGTTAGGCCTTTGACGTACTGGGAATCAAACTGGGAATAAAAAACAAGAAATGCTAAATTATATTTCATCACAAAACCCAACACCACTTAATGTGGGCTAGTTTAGAGATTATAGAGGATGAATTGTAGTAACTGTTGTAATTATCTGACTTTTCATCTAATGACATACGTTTCATGATTTCGATTTGTCCAATACTTTTGTTGGTTTATGACAAAGTATTTGCAAAATTACATTCCCATCAGCCTCAGTTGTATTTGCTGCTGTGTTAGTGCTAATTAGCATGCTATCATGCTAACATGCTAAACTATGAAAGCTAAAACTGTAAAAATTAAACCTGCTAAACATCAGCATGTTAGCCTTGTCATTGTGAGCATGTTAGCATGCTGTTGTTAGTATTTATGTGTATTTATTGGTTTATTTAACAAGAACAGTGGTGATTAATAAACACTGGTATAAATGGAGAAGAGTTAGCCAAGAGGCTGTTTTTCCATCTTTAGTCCAGGGACTACTAGAGCAAGGTAGAGCAAGGTAACATCTGTACAGGTACAGATGTTACCTTGCTCTACCTGTCATAGTACAGCCTCATAGAGCTGCTGTAGACTCTTAGTCTGGTTTATCTCGTACTAAATGCTTTAAACAAAAGTATAAGGCCTTATTATATCTGCAGAGTAAAGAGTTGAAGTACATCTCATTTTCTTCCATAGTTCAATTTGCTGTTGTTCTTCTACACTTGCACAACTTAAGTTAATATTTTTTGAGATATGAATGATGCACCCTCCTGTAGGATACAGTGACAAAAGTATAAGAATAGACATATTATTTATCCTTACAGAAAATGACTACCTTCGCGTCAGTTGCCCCCAAACTGTTTGCTGTTCCCAGACATGGGGACTCGAGTCTGAGACTCGGACTCGAGTCGCACTTAAGTCGAACAAACAGCTGACTTCAGACTTGACTCGGACTCGACCCAAAAGACATCAGACTTGAGCTTCGAGACTCGTCAACAATATGTTTTCATGCAATTATTGCGTTTTAAATCTAAATTCATTCACGTATTTCCATTTTCTTTTATTGGCGCATATACGTTGGGGAAAAGTATGACGAGCCTCATGTCCCCTGCCCTTTGCCATAATGTGCAACATAACGCATGCGTTATGCCTAATGTGCTCACTCACATAAAACAAAATACATTGACATGGCGACACCAAGTCCCCCCGGAGTTGGGCCTTTTGTCATTAGTTTTGCTTTCAATAACTTGGTAAACAGTGGCAGTAAAAGAACAGCTACATACAAGGTGTGTGGCACCGGATCAACAACGTTGAACTTCATCAGGCATCTCAAAACTCACCTAGATAAGTCAGTCACTCACACGCTAATGTGAAAGAGACGTTACATTTAGCATATATTGTCACAAGCTAACCATCGCAAAGTGTTGTGCTAATGCTGTGGAGACACTGGCCTCACTAACCTCTCCTCTGAGTCGGATCTCCCTCGCGCTGGACTCAGTTTCACTGAGCGTACTAACACTTAGAAAATAAATGGCATTACATCATTGAGTTAAAACTGCGTATTGTGCGTAATTTGGGATGCACTGAGATGCATATTGTTCTGTAACTGGTGTGGCACTGCCACTATTCTCTTAATTTCCACTTCGACAATAGACATTTTTTTTGAGTGAAAGAGACGTTACATTTAGCATATATCACCACAGGTAACAAGCTAACCATCGCAAAGTGCTATGCTAATGCTGGGAACAGGCACATTGTATATTTATAGTTGTCTGCATATGATGTGACAGACTTAGGTTAATATTTCACCAGGTCTGAGAGCTAGAGGATGTGTTAAGTAGACCCCATAAAGTTATCCCACAACTGATTTTGATACTGTGCTGTCTGGATGGTAGCTACAGGACATGCTTTGAATTCATAAGATTTAACAATACAGTGTCTGGACAGATCAGATGGCAAAAGACTTGAGACTTGACTTGAACTTGCCCCTCAAAGACTTGAGACTTGACATGGACTTCCAAAAAATGACTTGTGAACATCTCTGGCTGTCCCTGCTCACATTATATGAATGCATGGAGACAGCACTGTAGCACAACAGAGCTCACGTAGCAAAGTGAGCACAATATTGTATTGCTACTGTGTTTAAAAAAATAAGTTTTATTAATTTGTTAGTCAACACTATTTAAATGCATGTTGAAAGAATATGCAGCTTAATTTCTCCCAGCACCTACAGGGCAGAGATACAGTACAGTAAAGTACAACGTCTCAATAGGTCTGATGGTCAGGGGCTACTGAAGCAAGTGGCAGCTCCTGTATTTGGACAGTTAATTGTGGCATCATTTTGGACAGCCAGTGGCTGGTATGTTTGCCTCCACAGATAATTATTATTAGTTAGAATTATAGTTAGTTATTAATTATTATAGTGTCCTGTATGGTGTTCCTGGTGAGGTAACTGAGTGGGACAGACTAGCCTCCCTCTCACATCCTGTGCAGACAGTGAGCCTCCTCCACAGCTTTATCATTCAGTGTTGCTGTTTATTTTGCAGTAGTACTACAGTAGAACTGTAATCTTGTGTGATTTCCAACCCTGCAACCTGTAAAAACAGGCCTGAGAGTCAGAGGTGAACAGCAGAATATTTTGAGGTCTCTTCTCTGCTGCAGCTACCACTTAATTAATGGCCCATCAGGAGGAGGGGCCACCCCCCGCACTCTGCCATACACACCTGCACACACAGAAAACTTGGCCACTTTCTGCCTGGTACATTAATGTTGGACACTTTAAGGGAGACACACACACCTGGTAAAGTGTTAACATAAGCTAGTGTAGAGGCTCTGGCCTCATTGCATTGCATTATACCCTGATGGTACCTGCAGCTTGTTCTTGGGAGTGTCTGCTTACACAATAATTCACCAATGTAAATTTACATCCACATTACTTTGCTTTTAGCTGACTTTTAATTAGCTTACAAACTAGTAAATCAGTGAGCACATGTAATGGACCTTAGGATCCTTGCCATGGACAAATGAACCCTGATTAATTTCAGTTCAATTCAAAGCTGAGGCAATAAAGAACACTATAAAAACACACCAGCAGAAACCATAGATATACATATATACTGACTGAGTATATATATATATATATATATATATATATATATATATATATATATATATATATATATATATATATATATATATATATATATATATATATATATATATATATATATATATATATATATATATATATATATATATATATATATACTGTGTATATATATATACTGTATATACATATATACTGACTGAGTATATACTGTATAGACCATCTATGAGCAGACACCAGCATGTCTGAGCCTCCCAGGACGGGGAGCTCCGAGCCAAGGCTCCGTCCACCGTCCGCCCGCTCCCTCATCCTCGGCTCCTTCCTCCCCCTCTCTCCCTCTCCTCTCTCCCTCATCCTCGGCTCCTTCCTCCCCCTCTCTTCTCTCCCTCATCCTCGGCTCCTTCCTCCCCCTCTCTCCCTCTCCTCTCTCCCTCATCCTCAGCTCATTCCTCCCCCTCTCTCCCTCTCCCTCTGCTCCTTCCTCCCCCTCTCTCTCTCTCCTCTCTCCCTCATCCTCGGCTCCTTCCTCCCTCTCTCTCCCTCTCCCTCATCCGCTGCAGGCCACGAGTTACTATCTCGAGGCCACGAGATAGTTATAATTATTTTTTTTGACAAAGTGGGACCAGGGGGGCTAGGAAAAAGCAAAAACAAAGTGTGAAAAAAGGCATCAAAATCGTTGAAAAAAAAGAGTATTTTTTTCAAGGTTGACGCAAGGGTTAACACAAGTAATTAACAACTCAAACATATAACACTGAGGATCAGCATGTGTTCAATATGATAAATTAAAAGGAGACAAAATATTCAAGTTCCAATAAGGTGAAAAGTGAAACTAAATAAATACACATTGTTGCGGTTTATTTTGCAGTAGTACTACAGTAGAACTGTAATCTTGTGTGATTTCCAACCCTGCAACCTGTAAAACAGGCCTGAGAGTCAGAGGTGAACAGCAGAATATTGTGAGGTCTCTTCTCTGCTGCAGCTACCACTTAATTAATGGCCCATCAGGAGGAGGGGCCACCCCCCGCACTCTGCCATACACACTGCAGGTGACCTGCAGGTGACCTGAACTCACAGAACGCTGCACACCCCCTCCCCCCCCCCCCCCCCCACACCTGCAGAGTGGAGCTGAAACTCAGAGTTGAAGGAGAAGGTACAGCAGGTGCTAGCATTTGAAAGACGGGAGCGACTCAACTAAGTGAAAGACGACATTTAAACGGTTTCTGTGCAGGTAAGATTTTATCAATTCTTATTTTTAGCTTCCACATGTCAGTTAATGTGCTGTGTGCAAAATTATTTCGGCACATTTAGACTTTTTATCGCAGAATGGATTTGCCAGTTGTCGTAAATTGTAACTACTAACTTAATCGTCAGGCAGTGACTTTTTGTATAACTATGTGAACATATATTAGTTTAGAGTTTTTTTAACAACATTGCAGTGACACATTTAACCATTATAGAGTTTAGATTGGGCCCCCCAAAAAAAAGCCCGACCCAACGTGCACGTTGTATCCGCGCCCGGCCTGGCTCGACACATTAACTGTAGTTATGAGCCCGAGCCGATTTAAAGCCGACAATTTTTAATACGTGGACCGTTATAACTGACGTTGTCAACTATAATTCAGTGTTCAGAGTTGTTTGAACTACAGAAATATGTTAGAATTATCTTAATGAATAATGCAACAAGGACGAAGCCTGTAAACTGCGTTGTTCGTTTGAATGGATCCGAATGAAAACACGCATTTCTCTGAGGGCCCTCATGCTTGGAGAAGTAACAAAAGTAGGCATTGAAGGCTGACTGTCATCTTTTCTGCGGCCTGCTTCATGTGTCTGTTCATCGTCCAAGTCCCCGTGTTTTAGCTGTCATAGGCGAGCAGCGGAATGCACTCGACAAATCCGACACATATGTTGTCACTGCCCACGACTTTTATTTATTTACTTAACATTTATTGTAAAAAGGAACCTTATTAGAACATTAACATCTACAACATGTGTCTCCAGAATATAGTCCAGAGCCTCTATCACTGTCCATCATCTCTTCATGTTGTTTGCAGAGTAAAATGAGGGCAAAGCTATAACATGCTATTTAATATCTTAATGAGGTTTTGGGGCTATCACTGATATTTGTGGGGAAAGAGTGTAATGCAGCTATTGTGGCAGCAAAGTTTAGTCTCAATTGTAAATAAATGCTTAAGTTCAAATGTAGTTATAAGACACTACAGCAGAGAGCTAGACTTTAGAAACTACACTGCGGTTAATGCTTAACAGTCTGTTTTTATTCTGAATCCAGTAGTAGTTGTAGCTGTGCTCTCATGGCTTGTTTGTAAAGTTTTTTTCAATCTTGTTTTTGGTTTTAGGTCCAGAAGTTGATGGCTGTGAGATGAGGGAGCTTGGCCGATTCATGTTGGCTGCTAAAGCTATGGACAAAACAGTGAGGACTCTGGAAGATGTCTGTGCACCATCAAAATTCCACCTTGTTGTCAGTGCAGTAAAGAAGCTTACTGAGTTTAGTCCAGGCAAAAATGAGTATGGGAAACCTTCAACAGCTGTTAAAATTGGATTCTGTCTTAAAGGAGCTGCAGAGGTACAGATTGGGCAGGCTCTTATGCATGATGATGATGATCAGGCAGAGAAGGCGGCAAAAAGGTTCTTGGAACTTTTGGAAAGAAACTGGAGAAACAGTGTTTCTGTCAGTGCTCACCAAACTATCCAAGAAAAGAGATGGAATAAAAATGAGGACATCCCCCTCACCAAAAATGTGATTGCGCTGAGGGATCATCTCAGGATGGTAGAAGACAAAGCAAGAGGGGAATTGAGGCAACAGCTGAGTTTAACAGCATACAAGACACTAAATGAGACGGTACTAGCACAGGTCATCGTATTCAACAAGCGGCGTGAAGGGGAAGCATCACGCTTGACACTAGAAGCCTACAAAAAAGGAAGCACAAATCCCATAAACGAGGACATTTATGTAACCCGGTCACCACTGGAGAAAGAGCTGAGCAAGCGATTAACTCGCATAGAAGTACGCGGAAAAAGAGGGAGAAAGGTACCTCTTTTCTTGACAGACAAAATGAGGGAGTCCATAGACTTGTTGATTAAAAGGAGAGATGAAGCTGGTGTTCTTGCTGAAAATCCCTATCTCTTTGCAAGACCCGGTGTGATGACGAACATACGAGGGTGTGACTGTCTGCGAAAATATGCAGAGAAAAGCGGAGCAGAAAACCCTGAACTCTTGAGGTCAACTAAATTAAGAAAACAGGTTGCCACACTCTGCCAACTGCTGGATCTGAGTGAACAAGAGCTAGAACAAGTTGCAAGGTTCATGGGCCATGACATCAGAGTTCACCGTGACTTTTACAGACAGACGGACAAAACATTTCAAATTGCCAAGATAAGCAAGCTTCTATTTGCAATGGAACAAGGCGCCTCCACCTTCACGGGAAAGAACCTCGATACAATTGATCTTTCTGTCTGTGGTATGTATGCACTGTTACAGATCTTGTTTTGTCCTGCTGTTTTCTTGTCGTGCATAAAAACATGTTTATACTTCAAATTGCTAACAGCCAAGTAACTGCAGTAATTTCCAAGGAAATTGCCCTGGACAATCTGTTCTGTACAATCTACTATAGCAGTCTCGTAATTAATAGAAACATATTCAGGAAAACCAGAGACTCATAGCTATATCTTAACAGTATTCACTGCTACCATTAGTGTGTAACTTTCTGACTAATTGTCCGTTAGAACTACATTTTTCAGTGGTGATGTTTATATATGCAGTAATTGTTTGAAAAGACCAAACAAAATTAGCAAGGTGTCACTGTGTAATATATTACTAAAGGGATTTTATTTTATTTATTTTTTTGTGAATGTTTGGGAAGCTTTGGTTTGTAAGTTCTCTGATTTTGGGATTGCATGGTATAGTGAAAAAGTGTAAGGTTATCAGTTCAGGGACATGAGTAGGTCTAAAGTAGTATTTGTACAAACTCTTTTAACATAAGTCGTTTTACTAGGATTTTTGAATACTGAGCACTAATATCTGACCATGGTTATCTTTCATAGGTACAAGTCCCACGTCGACTTCTGAGAGTGTACCCCAGAGAAAAAGGAAACGAGTTAACGAGGTGGATGAAGGTATGTTTGTAAAAGTGAAAAACGCAGTGCATTTTAAACCGGTTTATATTAGAGCTGCAATAGTTGTTTATCTGTACTATTAAACTAATTCATCTAATTTATATCCAACAATGGAGTTGTTAGTTCTACCTTTTTTTAGTTCTACATTCTCAAATGTGAAAATTACTCTTATATAATTTTCAAATTAATATCTTTGTTATAATTCAAATCTTCCACTATTTTCTGACAATAAGGGACAGTTGAATCTATAATTAAACTAATTGTTGGTTGCAGACTTAGTCTACACTCAGTATCCACCTTTATTACCTGTACAATCTACAGCAGTCCAACACAACAGCCCTGCCATAATGTCTACCTTAATTTATTTTTGACAATGTCATAAATATGTCAATTCACATTGCATCGCTTATTATTTAAGTTATAATTAAAGGTGGTGTTGTAGTGGACTCAATTATATCAAAAAGGGGGTTCTTTTTTTTGGTCATATTTACATAGATGAGGTGGTCAGAATGTTAGGAATACCTCTAAATGTAACGCAGTTCAGTACATTATCTCTAACTATGACCACAGTACTAATACACAGATTGAATTAACACCTCCATGACAGTGTCAACAAAAACTGAATATTACAGGCATCATACTAGACCTTACAGGAAAAAACAGTTGAATTCGTGTATATATATATATATATATATATGTATGTATGTATGTATGTATGTATGTATGTATGTATGTATGTATGTATGTATGTATGTATGTATGTATGTATGTATGTATGTATGTATGTATGTATGTATGTATGTATGTATGTATGTATGTATGTATGTATGTATGTATGTATGTATGTATGTATGTATGTATGTATGTATGTATGTATGTATGTATGTATGTATGTATGTATGTATGTATGTATGTATGTATGTATGTATGTATGTATGTATGTATGTATGTATGTATGTATGTATGTATGTATGTATGTATGTATGTATGTATGTATGTATGTATGTATGTATGTATGTATGTATGTATGTATGTATGTATGTATGTATGTATGTATGTATGTATGTATGTATGTATGTATGTATGTATGTATGTATGTATGTATGTATGTATGTATGTATGTATGTATGTATGTATGTATGTATGTATGTATGTATGTATGTATGTATGTATGTATGTATGTATGTGTGTATGTGTGTATAAACACTGACCTGAAAAGTGACACCAGTACATACCCACTGGTGTAAACTCATACAATAATTGTCATCGCCTTTGCAGATAGTTAAATGCTTTTACCGGGTCTTTCTTTCTGCTTTTACTGGGTCTTTCTTTCATACACTGCATAGGATGAGGTGTCACTTTTAGCTTGCTCTTTTTTTTCAGATGGAGGTTCTGACCTCTTGTCCCCCAAAAGGAGACTGGAGCCCCTCAGTGAGGATGAGAGTTCAGGCGCAGATGGTGAGTTAAATGACGTTTATTATTACAAAAACTCCTGCCTTTTGCCAAATATTATAGGATAATATAATAGTAATACTGTAGTACACATTACTGCTTACAGTTTTGACCTCTTGAAATATAAATGCTAGCAGTCAACTGTCAGATTTTGGTAGTTATGTTTTATTGTCAGCATTTAAATACACATGAACCCTGAATATGCATTATTCCTGAGATTTCACTAACGGGTGCCAATGTTTGTCTGTTACTGTTGTAGATCAGAGTCCAGGAAAAAGCTTGAAGAGGCCCACACAGAAGAAGAAAAGACATAAAAAGTCCACGACAGTGGAAGCAATGGGTAAGTGCTTTAAAACTGGACAAAAGGTATATACAGTCCAGACCACAAGTATTTGGACAGTTGGACTTTTGTTCTTCGACACAAAGAAAGTGCTAAGTCTCAGCTTTTATTTAAATAGGTTGTCATCAATATAAAGAACTGTGTGTGAGACGTAGCCCTGTTAAAACAATGCCCAAAGGTTCGAGGTCCAAAAGTAATTGCACAGATAAACATCAAGTCTAACACATTCATCATTTAATATTTGCATTCAATGACTGCTTGAAGTCTTCAACCCATAGACATCAGTAGACTACAGGTTATGGTCATGAAGTCTTGTCTTGATCATTGACAAAGAAAAATGTACGCTTTCATCCTGGAGAGCATTCTGAACTTGCTGTAAAGTCATAAAGTTTTTTTTTATTTTTTTTTATTTTTTTTTTTTATAACCATATTAATTTTTTTTTTTAATTATAAAATTCAATGTACTGAAGAACAAAATTGTACATATGTCCAAATACTTACAGTCTAGACTTAAGTTAAAAGCTCCAATTAGATGCTTTCTGTGACCGCTTGCAAGGCGTGCATGAGTCAAGGAATCTACACTGAGATGTATGTATTTAAGGTTACACAATCTTTATTGTCTTTTCTGTCATTTGTAGTGCCACCCATAGTAAAGGTGAAGAGACCGTGGAGTGAAGCAGAGAGGAGTGCGGTAAACAAACACATGGCAAAGTTTATTGCAGAGCGCCGTGTTCCAGGTAAAGAACACTGCATGCGATGCATAAAAGAGGAGGAAGCCTTGGGTCAAAGATCCTGGAAGGATGTGAAGAACTTTGTGTACAACACAAATGTCACATTAAACCGGAGGTGTGCTACACGGCAGCTTCACTTTTGAAGATCTTTAATGTGCAATATAATGTGTTCTAGTTGACTATGTCTGGTGCAGTTCTTTTGATGCATGTGCAGTAAGTTCAAGTGGTGTTTTAAAACATAAAAATAAGGTACATTTGCAACTAACATTTATTTCAATCTGTTAATTGCACAAATATGTTCTTAATAGTTTGTTTTATAAAATGTCAGAACATTTTGAAAAACGCCTAAAACAAAGTGTAAGGTTGTTTCCAGGTTTATTTTCTTCAAATGACAGTTGTGACAAGTTTATTATCACAAGTGAGAAAGAAAGCAGCAAATTCTCAACGTTGAAGTTTGAACAAACTGAAATAAATGTTCTGATAACTAAGAGTTAACACTTATTGTTTGTTATTGCTTTACTTTAGTTCAGAAATACATCTATGCTTTTGTGCAGTAGTCTTATCAATGGTCACATCATTCATTTGTGTATATATTCTGCTGCTGTATATGAACCTCAAACTGCAACTCTTCAAATACTCTCCAATTTATATATTATTACATTATTTGTCAGTTATAAAACATAAAATGGTAGCAAAAAATAGCTGCAAGCAAAGAAAGAAGGTAGTTGTAATAGTCTAGCCAGAACTGAACTCAATAGCGCCCCCTAGAAATGGTCCTCACTTCAATGGTAGTATGACGGTTCTTATACTTTGTTTTAAAAATAATCTGAGGTGGAAAACTGAGTCAGGGAGACATCTAGTGTTTAAATGTAGCATTACTTTGTCTGTAAGTGTAGCAGAAAGGGTGGTCCTCACTTCAATAGCAGTTATACCCGGCCCTCACTCTTTAGCCCGTGTGTGTGTGTGTGTGTGTGTGTGTGTGTGTGTGTGTGTGTGTGTGTGTGTGTGTGTGTGTGTGTGTGGTCGAAAACTAGGAAGCATCGGTTACGATCAAATACTGTCAGTAAAAGGTAATGCTTTATACAATCCCAAGAATAACGACGGTAATGACAATCTCTGCTTTGCTCTCTGTCTGGCACATTATGTAAACACTAGATTGTCCCCGTGTGAAAAGATAAATTATGCAAAGCAGCTACATAGGGATTTGGACGATACGCATATGGTTTCATTCTCTGATGCTGACAGATTTCAGAAACATCTGAAAAGGAAAATTGTAATATTCCATCATGTTGGCAGTTGTAAAAAAACCACAGATCTTAAAAACACACGACGAGCCACATGTGAAAACAGCATGGTTGTAGTTTCATAACGAGCATTACTATCTCATTGTAAATAAGACGTCTTTCTTCGGTGCACCGTACGTTTCCGACGGTTGTTACAAGACCTACAGCACTGCCCTGGAGCATCGCTGTGGTTTTCTTTGTAATGTATGTTACACTGCTTGTACCCCTAATAAAACTATTAAATGTGCAGACTGTAGACGCATATGCAAATCGCAACAGTGTTTTGAAAACCATAAAAAACCCGATGCGAAACACCGTCTCATACCCTGCGAGCGGATCAAATATTGTGAGTCCTGTCACACGACGTACTAGACGGCTAAAAAACCACACGTCTGTAGAGTCCCAAAATGCCTACATTGTAGAGAGCCTGTAGTTGGCACAACGCACGAATGCTTTATACAGCCCCTCAAACGCGAAGAAAGTAGTGATAAGTATCTCTTTTATGATTTTGAGACACGTTGTACTGAGGGTCGCCATGAAGCTAATTTTGTGTGCATTATGGATATGAATGGCGCCAAAAACTGTTACGAAACCTCCAACTGTCGCTTCATTCATTCAGAACTACAGACGGGAGAAATACAAAGGCTATACTTTTATAGCACACAATGCCTCCGGTTTTGACAGTTACATAGTTTTAGAGTATATGGTGAGCCAGAAACTTTGTCCAACTATTACTATGCGGGGTTCTAGGGTGCTTCTGATGTACGATTCTACTTACAAACAACGCTGGATAGACTCATTCAGTTTCATAACAATGCCTCTGTCTAAAACCCCGTCTGCCATGGGATTCTCAGATCTTCTGAAGGGGTTCTTCCCCCACGCCTTCAACACGTGAGAATGAGAATTATATCGGCCCCCATCCGCCTCCTGCTCTATATGGTTATGATGCCATGACTGACGAGTGTAAGAAAACGTTCACAGAGTGGTACGCCACGGTCTGTGACACACCCTTTGACTTTCGAAAAGAGCTGCGCACCTATTGTGTTAACGATGTGACAGTTTTGCGCAAAGCATGCCAGATATACAGAGAAGCCTTCCATGAGTGCACCGGTCTAGATCCGTTTGCATATACGACAATGGCCTCCTCCTGTATGGGAGTGTTTAAAACTCTGTTCCTACCCAAAGACACAGTTGCTCTGACGTACGAGGGTGCTTACATTAGGCAAAACAAGACGTATTCTGACATTTCAATACAGTGGTTAGAGTATGTTGCAAACAGCGAGGGTATTGACATACAGCACGCTCTGAACAGAGGTGAAAAGTAATTTGGCCCGTTCTTTGTAGATGGCTATTGTGAAGCCACAAACACATGTTATGAATTTAACGGATGCTTCTTTCATGGCTGTGATAAGTGCTACGCACAAGCGGAAATCAACCCTCTCACCAAAAACAAAACACAGGGTGAGCTGCGCATAGAGTTCCATAACAGAGTGACGGCTCTAAAAAATGTGTACGGCCTAACTGTTGTGGTGAAGTGGGAGTGTGATTGGCGACAGGATGTGTGCAATAACCCGGCCGTTAAGGAGTTCATGTTAACGTATGAAAAGCCAGCGCGTCTCAATCCTCGAGAAGCCCTCTTTGGAGGCCGAACGAATGCTATGAAGCTGTACCACAAGGTAGAAAATGGTGAGAAAATTCGCTACTATGATTTCACAAGTTTGTACCCAACTGTTCAGGCCAAAAGAGATTATCCAATAGGCCATCCTCAGATAATACACAAGGATTTTGATGACATAAACACATACTTTGGTATTGTGAAATGCACAGTGGTGCCCCCCAGAGGACTGTACCACCCTGTACTGCCGTATCACTGTCACGGGAAACTGATGTTCCCTCTATGTGCTGTGTGTGCCGTTCAGATGAATCAGACAACCCAGTGTGCGCATAGCGACCAAGAGCGACAGCTGTCTGGGGTGTGGGTGTCGTTTGAATTACAAAAAGCCGTAGCGAAAGGGTATAAGATGGTTGCAATCGACGAGGTTTGGCATTTCCCAGAAAAAACGGACCAGCTTTTTAAAGCCTATGTTAAGACATTTCTTAAACGCAAGCAAGAGGCTTCAGGATATCCCGGGCATATCAAAACGGAAGACGAAAAAAAAAAATACATAGATGGCTACTATGTACGCGAAGGCATACGTCTGGATCCCGCCAAGATATGTGTTAACAAAGCAGTCAGAAATACCAATAAATCAATTTTGAACAACTTGTGGGGACGCTTTGCTATGCGTAACAATATGACGACTGCTGAACTCATAACAGATCCGTCCCGGTTCACACAGCTCATGTTCAGCGATACTTTTGATGTTCGACAGTTCTCATTTATCTCGCCAGAGGTAGCTATTGTCCAGTGGCGATACACAGATGGTCAAGTATCCAGAGTAAACGATGTGAATGTTTTTATAGGAGCTATGACCACCGCCTATGCACGCATGGAACTATATGATTTGCTGGATACGCTTCAGGAACGTGTTTTGTACTGTGACACAGACAGTATTGTCTTCACAACCCGAGGCGATGAGTGGATCCCCCTGCTTGGCCCTTACCTTGGTGAATTAACTGATGAACTCAACAGTGCGCAAGTCTGCGGGGCCCCTACAGAGGACTATATAACAGAGTTTGTTTCGGGGGGTCCTAAATGCTATGCTTATAGGACGGCACAAGGCCACACACAGGTTAAATGCAAGGGTGTGACCCTTAATGCCGAAAATGCCAAAGTGGTGACACATGAATCTTTAATTGGTCTTGTTCAAGCATTTGTGACCAATCAGCAGCCTCCTAACCGTCTGACCACAAATGCATTCACAATAAAACGCGACAAAAAACAGTTTCATCTCAAAAACGACACGCTGACGCGGAAAGTACAGGTTGTTTACAACAAGCGACGCGTGTTCCGCGACTATACAACGGTTCCTTATGGCTACTAGTAATAACATCAGGCATGTTGCAGAATTTGATGGCAGGCTACAACACCCTTTCAGCGTCATTATTAGTGGGCCCTCTAATTGCGGGAAAACATGTTTTGTCAAAGACATTATTGAAAACATGGCCTCTGTTATTTCACAAAAAATAGATAACATTGTATACATCTATTCATGCTGGCAGTCAATATACGATCAATTGCTTAAAACGGTGAATATAAATTTTGTGGAAGGACTCCCTGAATCGTTCTGTGACGATGCGCTTCTTCCACCTGCTAAGAATAATCTGTTAGTGATTGATGATTTAATGGATCGAGCCAGTGATAATTTGGAAGTTCAAAAAATTTTTACACAGTATGTCCATCACAGAAATATTAGTTGTATATATCTAGTGCAGAATCTGTTCATTCAAGGTAAAGCGAGTCGTACAATCAGTTTGAACACAAATTATATAATTCTTTTCAAAAATGCTAGAGATCAGCATCAGATAAGCTTACTGGCACGACAAATGTTCCCCGGAAATACTAAATATTTTTTAGAGGCTTTCGACGATGCCACAAGTTCCCCATACGGATATCTGTTGATAGATTATAAAGCCACAACCCCCGATATTTTAAGACTCAGATCCGCGCTGCTATCGCCTCAGCAGGTTGTATACATTCCGAGGAAAAAAAAAGTGTAATAATGTCAAACCGAATGGAACGGAATTTTACAATGTTAGACATGCTACATAAGGCATCACCCAGCGCAAGAGGTGTTATTGTGAGCAATGCCAGTCCAGACTTTATTAATGCGCTTTGTGAAATAGCTTTGAATGTGTTAAGAGGTAACATACCACTGTCTAATATTCAGTACAAGCTGTTGAAGAAGAAGAAAGTGATTAGACTAATAGCTGATAAAAAAATCAAACATTTAAAAAAAAAAAAGACAATCAACCAAACAGGTGGGTTTCTATTGCCGCTACTTGGCGCCGCAATCCCGTTCATAGCAAGTCTTATCAACAGGAATTGAAATGGAACACACTCAGAAAATGTTTCTGGTTCCTCAAAATCAATTAGCGACATTACAGCCGCCTCAAACAACTGACTCCTCAAATGTATCTCTGCGACAGTCTGTACAAAGTGAATTGGATCGAGCCATGAGTGAAATATTGAAACAACCTGACATCAATGTATATGAAAAAGCTAAAAAATATTCAAGTATTCTGCAGCGATACCTAGCCTTGGCGAGACAGGGGGAGCGTGAGAAAAGTGTGATTACATTATCACTGCCTGACGAATCCTCAAAGGCTGACGCCTCAATGTCTGAGTCACAAGACGCTATCGCACAAGACGATATGATAAGAGCAGAAGTATTGGCACATATGCCCTCCAGGAATAAACGCAACGCTGAATACATAATCACTTCGTTATCCCGTAATAATAAGATTGTGTGGTCAAACAACGGAGAAATCGTTGTTGAAGATAAGCCTGTGCTAGGTAGTCATCTGTATGATCTACTGAAAAGTGTAACAACGCATAATAATGTTTCAGATCGTTCAACACCAAAAGGGTGGAACATATTTTTAAAAACGTTAGCCAGCTTAAATGTGCCACTATCCGTGATCCCAAACACGATGGTACGCCGCTCTATTGAGGCATTTAAAAGAGGGGAACGGGATGAAACTAATACACAATCGTCAATGTCTGATTTACGTACCCCGCGCATGCGTAGAGAAATAAGAATGCCCCCTTCCTTTATACATAGCACATCGTCTGATTTACGAGCAACTAGTACTCCTAGACCCATTAGTATTACACCCTCCATTACTAAGACTCGCTGGGCCAGTTTTTAATCTATTTTTATATTTTCTATTATTACAATAATTTTATATTTTCCTTTTTAACCTATTTTTATTATTTTTCTATTGAGGGGTATTTTCTTTATTCAAGAATGTGACAAACAAGAAAAGACAGTGTTGAATGTAACTTGTAACAGTAGTGACTGTGATTTACAATAATTGTGTATTTTCCTTTTTTAATCTGTTTTTATTATTATTTTTCGATTGAGGGGGTATTTTCTTTATTCAATGATGCGACTAACAAGAAAAGACAGTGTTGAATGTAACCAGTAACACTAAATGAATGTGTTTGCATTTAATTTTATATTTTCCTTTTTAACCTATTTTTATATTTTCTATTGAGGGGTATTTTCTTTATTCAAGAATGTGAAAAGACAGTGTTGAATGTAACCTGTAACATTAAATGAATGTGTTTTTTTTATATTAATTTTATCTGATGAATGCATTTTTTCTGTATAGCTCTACAAAGTAATAAAAGGAATAAAACAGTAAGACATTGTAAGATCAATATATTCCACATTCTTTATTGAAAAACATTACACAATACTTTTTTTTTTATCTGTAGGTAGCGCATGAACATTGTACACATTTAAAATTCTGATCGTGACACACGTATGGATGTATTCTGCTAACAAAATGGGTGACCATCGTGTCGTTGCATACAAGATTAGGACCATACATGTTCAAAACTTTTGAATAAGGAATTTTTTTCTGGATATGCCATAAAAAGAAAACGCAGTGCTGACCACATGTTGTAGAATGATTATTTTGCACTTGGATAGCAGAATGGTACATCTCCACGCAGTTTTTTAAGAGGAAATGGTTGGTTGAAAAAGCTAGGGGGGTGTCCGAAACTATCAAAACAAACCATGCTTGTTCTCTGTAATGTAAATACCGAGCCAATGTTGACCCGGTTTATCGCTAGGGTCAGTACTTACAACTAGCATAGCAGGTAATTTACAAACGACGGTTTTTGGCAGTTGATCACACGGCCTTACTCCTAAGAAATTTGTGTCTCTAGTCGTTCTTTTTCTAAGAACACTAGTGAGTTCTATTGTATTCATCTTTAGTAGTGGTCCAATAGGACTTGCCTTTGGTTAGATATTTCAATTACAGAATCAAAAACGGAATAGCAGATAAGGGTCACCGTACGTGGTAGTGGGTTTCTGAAGCGTGCTTCCAAGCGAACGTTGCCGTTCTTAATCAGCGAGACGTTTCCTGACCCACCACCATCCGGTTCCAAATTGAAACGAGTGTATACCCAGCCCCGAAATCGGAGCGTGTTATGGACAGTGATCGATCTTTTAAATGACGACCTGTTGATTCCACCAGCTGATAATATTCTCGTACATATTGTCCTCTTTGAAAAAGGGGTTGAAAAGGCCGTGCAGGGTGAGGCTGTCCGTCGGCGTATAGGCCTATAAACTCAGTGTCATAGTGCCCGAAATTAAAAGGGTTACGAGCATATGAGCCTGTGTATGCTTCGTTATCAACAAAAGCCAAGACTACGAATTTTGGTATCTGCCCAATAAATAAATTCTCTTGGCTACAGACCCTCGTACCTGCCGGAATGGAAAATGTTTTTATGGCTACCCTGTCAATAGAATATTTGGCATTAGTATGCTGTAGAGCTCTACTATGAGCTAGTCTCACAGTAGGAGACACTGATATCTTCTTTACAAACAGACTAGCAGACATTATTTTCACTGTGAATTGAACATTTCCTGGGGTCATTAGTACAAAGTCATCTTTTGACCTGATGAATTTTAGCGAGATGTCCAAACCATTTATCAAAAGTTTTTCTTGAAAAAACAAGTCAGCATGTATTGGTGATATTAATTCCACAATACGGCTTTCACCAGTGTATGCACCCCGTTGCTCTAACCCCAAATTATCTCCTGTAATAGATGTCTCCTCCATTTTTCCACCGGTGTCTTTACAGAACAGGCCAGTGCTGAACTGTGTATCCAGTGTTTCTTTTCCATAGTTTAGCAAACATTCAATAATCCCTCTGTACGGATACGTATTTGAAGATTGGCTAATCAACCTATCCCCCAACATTATATCTACTTGGGAAAAAAGACTGCACCCAGGATAGTTTATAAAACCCACATCAGCGGCATTAGCCAGCAATGTGCCGTCAGGATTTGTAATCCTCACACGTGTGTACAGATACGAATCGTTCAGATCTAGATAGTCTTCTCCACTAGCAGATATGAAAAACTCTATAGGCCCGCTGTCTGTTAGAGAGGACATGGGCGGTACTTCTAGAAATGTTGATTTTTCGATAGATGTCTGGGTGTACGGGACTGTAAATAGGTCCAGTTCTGTCCTCACACACTCTTCCGACTGATTATGAATGAATGACATGATTAATTTCTTAAAGTTAATCTAAAATATGTCTTTTGTCAGGAACAATGATCGACGGTTCGGAGCTCTGCGCCTACGGACAGATGTCTTCTTTTTGAGGACCTTCGTTTTTTGCGTGTGTTTTTGTTTTTTTTTCACACCCTGGTTACACCCACATCCTGAAGGGCTTCTTTTTAATGCTTTGCGCCTGTACACCATGAGACCTTTTCCCTGCTGCCTGGATGCTACGGCATTCCTGACATTAGACACAACATCTCCTATAATACCTGTGGCGGCTGTTTTC
Organism: Zingel zingel; assembly: GCA_023566125.1. Classification (NCBI taxonomy): domain Eukaryota; kingdom Metazoa; phylum Chordata; class Actinopteri; order Perciformes; family Percidae; genus Zingel; species Zingel zingel. The sequence continues at coordinate 32,199,001 of CM042327.1, read as the reverse complement.
AGGTGAGGTTTGGCTAGATTAAAACCCTTTTTTAAAAGAGGGACAGCCATTCAAAATAGGGTTCGGAACACGCCCCCTAAACCAGACCCGTATTGCGAGGGGGTTCCTATGAAACCGGGTAGGTCTCCACCGGCTTGGTTCATATAGTAGGACATATACCTTCCATCATCAGCAGTGTACGCTTTCCGCATTTTTAATGTTGTTTCACAGGTCTAAAATGTAGTTTGACAATTACTTTTCCGTATGAGAAAGGTATGTGCTGGTTCTGGTCGTCTCGTAGATCTATTTGAATGTCTGTAATAGCGGAGCGTGACAACGATGTGTAGTGAGGGTTGTCGTAACTCAGAGTGGGCATACGTTTGACCTCATCGGAGATATTTATACACCGCAGCAGGGGTACATGACTATCGCCGACTAGCTGGTAGTCCACAATGTCACTATAAATAAATATATTATAACGGCCGCCGTGAATGTCGGCAGGGTGCGGAGCTATACATTTTAAATGGGGTCCAACGTGGATTTCGAACACAGTGTCTGGAATGAACCCTAGAATTTCGGCCAGACGTCCCTTAAACACAATATGCCATCCATCTCCTCCCGTGAAAAATATCTTATTAGTGATATGGTTGTGACTCATCGTTATGTGTGAAAGGATTGGGTTAGACGCACATTTCATATTATATTCTTTAACAAGGCTGTCGATCGTGTTATAAGAGCCAACTGTTAGCCTTAGCTTATTGAGCAGTTTCGTTTTTGTGTCGAAGAATTCAATCTTGGCATTGCTCTCACTGAAACTATTCCAGACCCGGGGATATTGTATTTCGATAAGGCCGACTTCATACGCCTGATGTAATATGAGCGGTTTTGCTAGTTTTGTTCTGAACTGCCAAATCTTATTATTTGGATACACTATGGACGATGCATTACTAGGCAGCGTAACAAAAAACCCGTTCTTATTCATAGCTCCGTCACCTTTCGCTAACAAATCACAATGACTAGTTTTAAGAGCATGTCCGGCTCTATTATCTTACATCAATTATGTCTTTTTCAGAGACCCATGAATTGAATTTCTCGGGCCATCCTAACCATTTCACAAGTACTAGATTTTTACGACCCGTTTTCTTTCTATCCAGCACTTTCTCAATTTTAAACACTTTGTTTTTGTCTATAATTACAGCCTGTAACTCTGCTTCGTAAAAAGTCCCTGTCAAGGTCTCTCCGCTATTGTCTTTTAGTATATAAACGGGAGGAGTCCTGCCTATACGTTTTGATATTGTAAAAAACTCATCTGTAAAGGATTGTTCGTAACCTTTGCGAAACACACCTCTGTGCTTTGATATCCTAACGGTGTCGCCCGTCTGAAATTTAAACAGTACCATTCCCTGCGGTTTCAGTTTCTACAGAGTGTTAAAGACTGTTTTCTCATTGTCTTTACACACAGCGGTTGGAGCCATTTTTATTGAACTATGGTATGCAGAGTTGTAAGCAGTGACCATGTCTTGTACCACATCAATATAGCGACGTGAGTTAACAGCTGTTAAGTATCTCCACATTCTGGTTTTGAAAGTCCGGTTGAAACGCTCAACACTTGCTTTTGTTTCGTTCGTTGTGGAAAAATGGTGAATTTTATATAGTCATCAATTTTTGAAAAACCTTATTATAAAACTCTTTTCCGGCATCTGTTTGAAGTTTCAGAGGTACGCGTCCTTGTTCCAATATTTCTTTAAAGGCACTTGTGACAACGGGACCCGTTTTGTTTTTAAGACATATTACCCATGCATATTTAGAAAACACATCAATGCATGTCAATAAATATTGCACATTATCGTTTTCCGTAGAATATTCTGTCATATCGACCAAATCAGCCTGAAATTGTTTATCGATACCGTTAACAATCACCCTGTTTCTGGGGAAATGTTTCAAGACAGGTGCATGTAGAGTGTACGCATCCTGCCGCAAGAGAAACTTTTTAACAGAGGGGATCGATGGAGACAACCCAGTACATTCTTTGACGGAATCACAAAGTTTGTGTACACCTCCTAGAGCCCCTGGGTGGGCAGGATCGTAGTATATTTTTTGCATAACCTTCTCCATGATTCGTTAAAACACAAGTGATCACGATAGTGTTATGTCATCCTTTTTTTTATTTCACAAAACAACCAAACGCATTCATACATACGAAAGTCATGAAGACAGCGAAACCGCTTCTATCATAGATAGCATCTTGACTAATACGGATACATTGCTTTTACTGATTATGAATATATGTAGTTTTTGCAAATCCTGTAAGACGTCGGTATAGTGTTTTTCTTTCACATACAAACTCACTGTATCTACAAGCATTGTATACATAGTAAGCAGGTGATAAACTTTTAACATCTTAAAATCGTGTGTAATGTTAGCTATGACATCACAAAATGTTTCCACTATACTCTCTCGTGTCATTAACATTGATAACAACATCTGTAACAGATCCTCCCAAGGAGTGGCGCTATGTTGTCTTCTTACAAGCACCATCAATTTTTCTAACCTACACACATCTGTACGATCTACAGCATCACTCTTACATTGGTATTTTGTAACATCATTCACGTTATTAGCAATGGCTTGATCTAAAATATCAGATATACGTGATATGTGATATCGCTCACTGATATGATTATACATCACACATAAACAATTCCCCATATTTTCACCCTGTTAGTTCTTTCTACCATATAAATCCCTCCAATAGTCACTAATCTCTCTAATTTCGGCTATTTTAACCACATCATCACCTATCAGAGTCATACATAGCACTGATTTTAGTCGTGACATCTTCAACCGTTTTCAACTCGTGCAAAACTGTTTCTGATACTCCGAGGATTCTACCCTCACCGGCCTTGAGATGTTTAAAGGACAGAAAACGCTGCACAACTCCGATGAATTTATCAGTCAATAGTCTTTTCATAATCTGTTCAAAGTGGACAGCGTAGAAGTGTTCTGGTAGTCCTTCTATACAGTCATGCTGTTTCTGGCTCGGATGATTGATCTGACAGCCATAACACCGCTCCTCCAAATACTGGTAAAGAACAATGTTAAGAAGATGTAGAGACGCTGTTTTAACGCTATCTATAAACAACGATGACACCACACCGTCCGGCTGATCATGCGTCACAGTGTCCGAACAAGCCCCGACATCATCCTGTTGTAATACAGCATACGTTGAGGGGGTAGATGGATATGCATGTGTTTGACGCGGCGGGGAGCATATCAATAGAGAGGGAGGCAGAGGAGGGGTCATAGGCGGCGGTGCCAGGAAGTGTTCCGGGCTTAGAGTGGGGGTTGTTGATGATGATGATGATGAAAGGGATTGAGGAGAGCCGAAGACCGTCAGGGGGTCAAATAACACAGGGGTGTTAGGTGTCTTTCTGCCGGACGAATGACACATCTCTAGACCCTCTGGGAAGAAAAAAAGCACACATTACAATCACAGTAGCAAACACAATAATATAAAAGCATTTTAACTATTTTTGCCAAAAAATTAGCACCTACAAATTAGACCCACCATTTTGTTAGTCTTTGTGTCTGACGATTTTAGGTCTATAGAGGGTCTTGGGGAGGGGCTGAGACTGTTGATCATCGTCCTCAAATATCAATCTTTTTCTTATGTTCTCATAAGAATTCCTTATTTTGTCTCTTCTGATGACATAGTCAATGGTATCAAACTGTGTCTTCAATATCTCCCAGTCACACCATTGTATAAAGAACACGTTTTTAAACCATTTCTCATATTCTTCGTTAGATACAGGGTAGGGCTTTAACTTCCATTCTTCACGTCCTCTGGCTGCAACTAACTTCTCCCTTTCGGAGCATACACGAAGGAAGATAAAATCCTCTGCGGTTCTGGTGAAGCGGTCTGCTTCAACACGATAGATACCGGCCCCATTGCAGGTGTCCCATTGAGACACATACACTAGCTCAGGAAAGCCAGGATTGTCAAGATCGGGGCACACAACCCTACGAAAAAGACTCCAGTCTTTCACCGCCATTGTGCAGGCTGTTTTAGCATTGCTAGATAAATCGGCCACAACACTAGTATACACAGCTAATGTCACATATCCGGAACTGTAGCTAATTGAATAACAGTAACCATTGTCCCCCGCATATTCCATATCAGCTGTACACGACTCTGACATGCTTGACGTAAAGATATCGGGTCGGAATCTCTTTTTTCTGGGGGCCTGGCTCAGACCGAATGTTGCTCCAGTATTAGTCTCACCTCCTCCCCATAACTCTTTACGGGGTGCCCGGACCATCTTCAACGTACTGGGTCTCAATTCAAATGCACTGGGAGCGTGTGTATCAACCGTACCTTCTTCTTCAACCGTTGATCCAACTTGATATTCAAATCGATGTGTAGACATGGCTGTAAGATGTTTTTTTTTTTTCCTCTTGCTTTCTCCCAGGAGTTACAAAGAAATATACACCGCTGGTCTGCTTGAGATGATCGAAGGCACAAAACGAACTGGATAGCTAGCTAACTAAAAACAGTAGGTAAAAAGAGGCGAGACAGGTCGAGACATAGCCCTTTATACTCCTCCATAACCCTCCCCTATAACAGCATCACCGTCATAGGGGGCACATGACTTTTTCAGACATGTTGAGACATAGCCTAACCCTAACGCTTTTAGGAATACACAATACAAACTCCACCATACAACGACAGGACACTCTGTCCTACAAGACACACCCAGGATGACGCTTTTACAAACCAACAATAGCAAACCCCCTCCCCTTCGTAACAGACGACCACGAGGTCAAAGTTTTTTTAATTTACGAATGGCTGAATAAATTAAATATCTTACAACATGCTTAAACACAAGATCTGCTTTAAAATGTACTTACCAATTGTAGATGTTGCTGAAAAAACGATTCCTCTTTGCTTTCACAAAAATAGAATTAAAAGTACATTCCGGGAGGGCTTTGTTAGAGGAAAAACGTGATAGCAAGGTAGCTATCAACACAGCTTAAATGGTTTGTTGAAAAAAGTGAACAAGCTAGCATGCAAAAAGGGGTGCTATTAAAACGATGTAATGTGCTTTGCTGAAAAACGAATCATCTTTGCTTTCACAAGAATAATTAAAAAATCAAAAAAAAAGAACACCAGCTGGTATGGGTGTGGAAGGTCAAGAAAAAACGTAGTAACAAGTTAGCTAGCTAACAGACAAGCCAGCTAACAGCCTAGCTAAAATGGTTTGTTAAAAAAAGAGCAAAATGTGGAAGGTTGAGAAAAAAACGTGGTAACAAGCTAGCGAGATAGCTAACAGACTAGTTAAAAATGGGTTGTTAACAAGTGAGCAAACTACCCAAACAGTACGAACGAGTGAGCACGGTCGATCCGTCTGCTAGACGCCACAGCTCCCTCGGTCACCAGAGGTCCTCACACACACACGCAGACAGCAGGCCCGCGAGATGTACTCCCGGCATTACGAACGCTAGAGGCGATCCCAGGTTCGACCGCTAGAGAGACGGCATGACTTTTTCAGACATGTTGAGACATAGCCTAACGCTTTAAGGAATACACAATACAAACGCCACCATACAACGACAGGACACTCTGTGCAGTTATGGCTACGGTTCTCACGGACTTCCCTTCACCCTCGGGGGGCACTACAAACCGGACGATATCAGTTTCATTTATTTTTAGGCGTTTTAAAAAAAAAATATTTTTTAATTTTTTAATTTTTTAATTTTTTAATTTTTTAATTTTTTTATATTTTTATTTTTTCCCTTGCTGCGCGCGCCGCTCGAGCGCCCGACCAATCACAACGCTTCGGGGGACACGTGCACGCGTGTGCACGTGACGACATCACGTGACCTCACGTGCACGCGCAAACCTGTACCCTATACGTGCACGCGCAAACCTGTCAGCTATATACTACTCTCGCACCATCATCACGGACAAGATGCGAGCAACAGTCATTGACCATGTCATTGTCCATGGCATGACAATGTCTGAAGCTGGACTAAGAGTCCGTCCAAACCTGAGTAGGTTCACCGTGGCCACCATTATCAGGGCATTCAGACAACACAACAGGTATTGTACTCAATTGCATTCTTTGTCACAATACAATTTTACAAGCCTGTGAAAGTAGTCTATTGGTTTCAAATCAGTTGTTACTGTATTGTAAAACATGTCAATTGAGAACACGTTTCTTTCTTTAGAGTTGAAAGAATGCCACATAGAGGTGGGAGGGTTGCCATATTTACAGCGGCACAAGAAACCCTCATTGTGGATATGGTTCGTGAGAACAACCTCATCAGACTCCGGGAGATCAGAGACAGTCATTGCCGATAATGTCAACTTTGAGAGCATTGATGATGTCAGCTTGGCCACAATAGACCGAGTTCTCCGGCGCCAAAAGATGCGGATGAAACTGGTCTATAGGGTTCCCTTTGAGCGCAACTCTGTGCGACACAAAGACCTATGTTACGAGTATGTGCAATTAAGTATACATCCATGTTCACAGTACGGTTAGTGGACATACTGTGTTGCTCAGTGGCCTACATTACTTCTGGACAATACTGTGCTACGTGATTGACTGTTGTTCTGAACACCTGTGGACTTTCACATTTTTACAGAGGATATTACAGTTGGACGCGATGGCCAGACCTCATGAGTACTTCTTCCTGGATGAGGCTGGCTTCAACCTGCAGAAACTAAGGCAAAGAGGCCGTAACATCATTGGCCAAAGAGCCATCACTGAGGTTCCTGGCCAACGGGGGGTAATGTTACTCTTTGTGCGGCCATGGGTTTGGAGGGGCTTGTCCACCGGCATGCTGTCCTTGGGTCTTACAACACCCAACGTCTCCTCACCTTCCTAGAGGAGCTAAAAGACATCCTCCTGGACCGCCAACAACACCATCCTGGGCCCGCACATCACATTTATGTGATCATTTGGGACAATGTACGCTTCCACAGAACAAACCAAATCAGAGAGTGGTTCACCACCAACAGTAACCACTTTTTAAATGTCTGTCTGCCACCCTACTCCCCTTTCCTGAACCCTATAGAGGAGTTCTTCTCATCGTGGAGATGGAAGGTTTATGACAACCATGCACTAGAGAGAACCTCCTAAGGGCAATGGAGCTGGCCTGTGTTGGCATCCCAGTGGAGGCCTTCCAAGGATGGATTCGCCATTCCAGGGCGTTTTTTTTCCCGCGGTGCCTGGCAAGAGACCATATAGCCTGCGATGTGGATGAGGTGATGTGGCCCAATGCAGCTCAGCGACATGATGCCGCACAGTGATTGTGGTGTGAATAAAGTAAATAAAAAAACTTCACACCCTGATCATGTTTTCAAGAGTACTGTTGTGTGCAATAGATTCTGTTTTTGCATTGAGTTGTGATACAGTAGTGTACATGCAGAATTTACTATAGATTTATACACTTCATATGAAACTCTCAAATCTAAATGCCTAATCCTCTGCAGAGATCTAAGAAGATCCATTAGTGTACAGTTTCTAAAAATATGCATTGGCAGTTATGAAACAAAGAACCTTCTCACAAATTGAGCATTGTGTTTTCAATTGTTTTGCTATAGCATGTGTAATGATGTGTATAGTGTTTACATTTTTGAAAGCTTCGAGCTGCTCTTTTGGTGTGAAAGTTTGAGTTTTGAAGTGAGAAGGTGTGGTTGTGTTATGTAGCTTTAGAAAAGGGTGTTGTGTTTAGACATTGGGGAACATGGAGGAAACGTTTGCGAAATGTGTTTTAGCATTTGAGAAACTGTAATCTCCAAGTGCTATGTCTGATTGTCTTGTGTGTAGAGTTTTGACATAATGAGCCAAATTCTGCAATAGGCAGATATAATGATACAGAATCATGTAACTCATAGAGTAGGTAGAGTCTGAAGTAGAAACTTGAATATATACCTGTTCTCCAGTCAGAATGTCCTCATTATCAATGCTACTGTGTAGCGACTGAGGTTAGGGTGGACTCTTTGCCCAGCCTCCCTCATGGACAGGCCATGATTTATCACATGGTCCACCAGAGTAGCCCTGATGTCATCTGATACACGTCTCCGCACTCGTCTTTGTCCTCGTCCTCTTCCACGTCCAACTCCTCTCTTTGTCCTCTCTTTGTTGTATTACTGTGAGTCTCATTGCCTCCATGCTTGCAAAATGGCTCACCTGAGGCCTGTTTGTAGTTCTAAGGCTCAGACCGTTTGGTATTCTGTTTTCTGTGCAAGTGTTTTCAGGTGTGTATGTAAGTGCCTACAATTGCCAGATGAGTTTTGCCTTTTGAACAGAGTGTTTTCCCAACGATAACAGGAGATTTTGTTTTTGAACAAAGTGTCTAATGTAAGAAAACGTGTGTAGTGTTTCGCAATAAGTGTGTTACAGAATTGCAAGTGTGCAAAGTTAATGTGTTTAAGCTATGGTTACACTGTGTTTAAGGTATGCTACAAGAAGTTTAGGTATTGAGGCTTTGGTCTAAGCATTTGTTTATAGTGTGTAAACAAAGGGCAAAAACTGTATACTAATCTATATCCACGATGTTCCACTTCCGGATTGCTCCGATGCTGCTGGATGTCCCTCTTTTCGGCCGGATTTCTGTCACCTTCCGCTTTCTTTGTGTTGGCATTTTAAACTCCGATGGATTTATGAGGACTATGGTTAACTGTTCCTCAGATCTCTGCAGGGTAAATCCAGACAGATAGCTAGACTATCTGTCCAATCAGAGTTTTCTGTTGCACGACTTAAACTTTTGAATGTACACATATTCCACCAAAACAAGTTCCTTCCTGAGGCTATTTGGCAGAGGCACTGTGGCTCCGTCCGGAGTTTAGCATGGCCCAAGACGATTGTCATTGGTTTAAAGAAATGCCAATAAACCTGAGTATGTTTTTCTCCCATCCCGGAATGTTGTGTGGACTAGCCAGACCTTCCTCCGCAGAGGAAGGTCTGGCAATGTAAGACTATCATTATAATAACTCCTTCACATATGCAAATATCATCCACAGGACTTTTGACCTGTGTTTTTTCACTCAACCATCTGCATCCTCCTCCCGGTGACTTCTGGGCAGTCTAAGAATGTCACATACTCTTGGATTAGCAAAACAATGTTGCCAGTGAACTTAATCATTATCACATTGACTATAAGATTCTCCTTCTCACTTTCAAGGCTCCCCACAACCTCGCACCTCCGTACCTTTCTGACCCTATACGTCACACCTACTGTACACCCCTTCCCGAGCCCTCCCATCTTCCTCCTGCATGCTCCTCACCACACCTCCTACCTGCTTAGCAACCATGGGTATGGATAGAACCTTCAGCCGTACAGTCCCACCGTCTTTGGAACTCTCTCCCATAAACCATCCGTGAAATTAACTCTCCCCTCCCACCTTCAAATCCAACCTCAAAACACATTTTTATAGATTAGCATATTCCGTCTGACTATGCCATTCTCACTATTGCTGTTTTTGTTCTTTGTTTTATGTAGCTGTCTGTTCTTGTTTTTAATTACTGTTTTACTGTTGTACAGTGGCCTTAAGTGAAATGAAAGGCGCCCATACACAAAATGAAATATTTATATTATTATAATGCAGACAGCAATAGGAATGAATGTGAGATTGTGCATGAGTTAAATGACAATACTATACACAGCCTCACAGAGAACATGTAAAATTGTCCACTGGTACACTAGTCTGGCGTTTTCACTACACATATGGGGGTTTCCTTAGAACAGGAGGGGTGATGCCATCATCAGAGGGACGTGTTCATGGACTTAGCTTGGAGGAAGAAGAGGGGAGATGAGCTGTTGAAGTGGGAGGGGGCCACATTTTCACCAGGTGAACTGGAAATAGACAGTGCCTGCCTTTCCTCAGTCAGAGCGATATTATTTAACAGAAGGCATCCATTCCATCCAGTGATAATAATGATGGCTTAATGCAGCCTGTGTAACTTTTGCTGGTACCAGTACACTTTCAAGGGCTGTCACAGTGTTTCTGCCTCTGCTGTGCCACCACAACAGATATGAAAGAGCCACAGAGCTACTAGCACTTCCAGTTTCATTAAGTGACAAACATGACCTTTCATTTCTCTTAATTCTTATGCTCACTGATCTTAAGAGGAGAATGCTGTTTTAGTTAGAGACTGCTGACTCAGTTAGCTATCAAGTGCCTTTGACAGCCTCAGCCCCTCCTTTCCTACACATGAAAGACAGAAAGAGACAGAATGTTCTGATCTATTTTTTTATAAATATGCCGATGCCTCTTTTAATTAGTGGGCTCAGGTGCATCAGCCACACTAATTGCTAACAAGTGCATCAAATCAAGCATAAAGCCATGGATGTACAAGACCTTTTTGCATTAAAATGAGATCTCAGTGACTTCCAGCGTGACATAGGCATTGAATCTTTCTAATTAAGTTTAAAATTTCTACCGTGCAAGATTTGCTCCGGTCAACTGTAAGTGAAGCGGAAACCTCTAGGAGCAACAACAGGTAAGCCTGAAAGGTAGGCCACAGAAAATGGTTGCGCAATGCAATGGCCCTCATTTATGAAACGTACGTACGACCAAAAGCAGGCGTAGGATGGGCGTACGCCGATTCCTACGCAAAGCAAGAGATTTATCAATTTGAACGTGAGCGTAGGCTGCGATAAAATCTCACATCTGGTCTGAACTTGTGTACGCAAGTTTTCGAGTCAGTGTGGACTTGCGGTACAGCATATCAAAAGTTTAACAGGAGAAGGAGAAGTCATCAGTTGATCACTATATCAGCAATGGCAGATCTGGCTCTTTTAAAAGACCTCTATTCGCCGGTACAACAGTGCACACGGGCCACGGTGGAGCGCTCTATCAGATTGATTAAGGGCAGTGGGGGAGGACACACGCTCTCCCTCACAGCTGTTGCCTGGTTCTGACTCATGAAAAAAACACGAGTAAAAGACACTGCATAAACTCCGCTACTTTGTGTAAATATAGGTACACCATGTAGGCCTGAGAGATTGCAATATAAGCCTGTATATTACTATGGGGACTATAGCATACATATGTCAAGGATGTATAAATTAAATAAACTTAAGCTGGAGTCTGATTTACCACGGCAACACTGTTCACTGCATCAGTGATCTCTTTCCATTCCGCATTCTTTCTACAGCCTTTAATAACAGTTTTCAGGCTGCCAAATCTACACACGTAAGTGCAAATGAACCTGAGATATCAGGGTTTCAACCTCCACCTCTGAAAAGTGCCGCTTCTTAGCTGGATTACGTCTCGCAGTGTCATAAATTGTAGGGGCAAGGCCTCAAAACCCAGAATATATTGGGGCGTGATATTTAAATTACGACCATTTCCAGCCGCTGCATTTATCAATGTACGACCATTCTTACGCTCCGATTGGTGTGATACGAACGTTTCATGAATCACACGTGAATCCTGTCGTGAGAGGATTTCTGCGCTCATAACTGCGCTGGTTTCTACGTTAGGTTGATAAATGAGGGCCAATGAATGACAATAGTTTTGTTATTGGTTTCAACATTCCAGCATGGGAGAGATGCGAGGAGCAGTTCTAAGTAGATGTTCTCCACAGCAGTAAAGTTAGTTTAAAGCTTATGACCCTGGTCAACACTGGTGAATGTCACTCATACACATTTTCCCAGGTCATTGGAAGATAATTAATTAATCCAATATTTCCCGAAACAAAAAAAAGCCTTTTTTTCTTTTTTTTCTTTCAAAGACACTGCAACACTGCTTTGGTGAGATACTGTAAAGAAAATCTGTAAAGTACATTGATGAACATTCAAGTATTATCACGTCCTGTGGTGAGTCGGATGCTGACAGCATCCCAGTGTTTGTGAACCATTAATTAGGTGGCAGCCTGAACAGTAACCTCATACATTAAACATACTGCACGTAAATATGTACGTAAATATGGGTCGTAACAAGCTGGCTTCAAAAATGACCTATATGGTTGTTTTCTGGGTGAGGACAGTCTGCATTGAGAAGGCCCCGGCAGTCTAAGTCTATAGCAGCATAACCAGGGGTCAAAGTGGGATTTGGCAGGTAACCGACACTTGACTGCCCTGATGTTATTACAGGCATGTGAACTAACCACTGACAATGGACTCAGGGCGTTGCCCCGCTGCAGAATAAATCACTGATGTATAAAACTGTCAATCAGAATAATTTACTTATGAATTGAAGGTGCTGTAAGCTTACTCTTAAATGTGGAGAGGGCGTCTGACTCCCGAGCCAAAACTGGGAGCTGGTTTCACAGGAGAGCTTAATGAAGATGAAGAGCTGCATGCAAACACCTCACACTTCTGAAACAGCTGACCGACTTTACTGTTCCCTACTGTTACTAACCATGCTGTGCACAGCATGATATCATATTGCATAATTTTTTACTGACTCTTTTATTGAAATGTTTGCACAAATGACATGTGAGTTCAGTGAGAGACACTCCCATTGACAAGTGATTGTCAATTATCCCACCCCTGGGGACACAGAATGGGAGGAGCAGAATGTATTTAAGAGCATTGTTGTGTTCTTGATTGAAATACTCTTGACGAAGGACCAGAGGGACCAAAAATATTACTTTTCTCTAAAGCGTTCTTGAATAAATGTTGATGCTGCAGCAAGAGCAGTGTGCGGGAGTTTCCCTTTCTTCAAGTCACTGACTTTTTAAAAGCTGCTTAAAGAGTGTTTTCTGTCGTATTAAAACACACTTGCTGTTACCACAGTAACCAAGGGTGACTTCAAAACAGTCAGAACTGTACAACTAAACAATGTACAATTAATTAAGATAAATAGCCATGAGCCATATTGCCATTGGGGTTCTTTAATTGACCAAACCCATTAAATTATACAATGGTCGCAAACATGTATTTAATAAATACATACATGTAACACAACTAATATTACTTATACATTATATAGTGCATTAAACAAACCTATTGGTAAGTATTTCCTTTAATTCCCTTGTATTCTATTAAATATTTGTATGGTTTAATTCAGGATGATGTGAGACAATATGTTTTTATTTTACAAAGTGAAGCCTGCTTTAAATTCATATTGATTTGTAATTTTATTTTTGAAATTATTTTATGAAATGTGTAACACCAAACGAATTGTCACATCTACTTGTAGATATATAGTGATTATTGGCTTACACTTTACTTGAAGTTTTCTACATAAGAGTGACATGACACTGTCATGAACGTGTCATATAACATTATAAACAAGTCATAAACGTTTATGACATAACGCTTCTTTTAGTAAGTGTCATTCGGTTTTTGTCATGAAAGTTAGGGTTAGGGTTAGAGTTAGAGTTAGGGTTAGGGTTAGAGTTAGGGTTAGGGTTAGGGTTAGAGTTAGGGTTAGGGGTTAGGGTTAGGGGTTAGGGTTAGGGGTTAGGGGTTAGAGTTAGGGTTAGAGTTAGGGTTAGGGTTAGAGTTAGGGTTAGAGTTAGGGTTAGGGTTAGGGGTTAGGGTTAGGGTTAGGGGTTAGGGGTTAGAGTTAGGGTTAGAGTTAGGGTTAGGGTTAGGGTTAGGGGTTAGGGTTAGGGGTTAGGGGTTAGAGTTAGGGTTAGAGTTAGGGTTCATGTTTCATGACTGTGCCATGTGTTCATGATAGTGTCATGTTTCTCTTATGTAGAAAACTTCAAGTAAAATGTTACCGATTATTGTGTACTGATAAGTTCTAAACATTGACTGTTCTTCTAAGTGTTTTATGAGCATTCTGTATCTTTTAGAGCTTTGTTTTTCTTCTCTTGTAGCTTTATTACATGTATATGCCTTTTGTGTATGTAAGATGATCTCTGTTATTATCTAATATTGAGGAAATGTAATCCCTATCCCACTATTCACTGTGTCACACCAGTTGTCTCACCTCTTGATGACTCATTATTATTTAAGTGATTTGATGAATATATATTGAACTTCCTCTTATAGTAATTCATCCGGAGTTAGGTCAATGGGAGCAAATCATTGCTGTGAATAAAGTAAACTTTGTCTGAATATACACAAACAATGTTCAGTATGATCTGTATGTGGTAATAATCTATCACACCCTAATCACAGAGCAGAACAGCATCATATAACCGCCCAGTAGAGAACAGGCAAACAATAATTATCAAATGAGCATGTGGATCTTATGGCATACAAGATATTCAAAACACTTACATATGAAATACAACAAAATGTTGCTAGGTTTTTACTAGGTTTCCAGATCTCTGAAACACGTTTGCATCAGTTGTGGAATTGTTAAGGTTATGTCTGCTGTTATTAAGGCCCACGTCTCTGCTCCTGTCCACATCAGGCCCCAGGGTGTCTTTTGGTTCGTTATATCTGATCCCAAAAAGACTGCAGAGTTTCTTCAGCATCAGGTCGACAATCTCCTCCTCGTCAGAGGGCTGGGCAAGAGAAGAGAGATGACAAAATATTTTTTTTTTTAAGAGTGATAAGAAATGTTGGACTAAAATCTCTTGCTTTCCTACTCACTGCTAATGGCATATTATGGGCTTTGTTTTGGATATTTTTTCTTTTGAGGCCCCCCCCAGAGAATAACAATGAATCGACAGTTTCCTTTATTCCAGTGGCATCTTGCAGATGTACCATTGCTTTTTTAAAAACGTTTTTATTTTTTTTATTTTATGCTGATAATGAAGAGAGGTTTTCAAAATCCTGTTCCAGGTGCAGTTACTATGCAACCGCACTGGGAAGTGTTATTGTTGTGTTATTTCTCCTTATTGCCACCTGTGAATGTTATTAGAAATCCCTGAAAGCCCTCAAAGTCTCTTGAGTTGATCTGGCTAATTACAGAACACATGACATCAGCAGACTCACTGCACGCATTACAAACGTCCTCACGCTCTTCAGCCAATCACAGGCCACCAGCCTCTATCGGTGTTAAGCTAAATATAAGCGAAGCTTGTTGTGACTTTGCACCGTATTTTCTTACAGCAACAACAGCATCAAGTCGGTTGATTTGGAACTACACTGTCCTTGTGCTCTAGCTGAGTGGTTCCCAACCTTTTTCCTTGAGGGACCCCTTTTCTATCATTGAGTAAAATGACAACTCCTGACTTTACTTACTGTACAATTAAACCCAAATAGTGACAACAACTGCAGGAACTTTGTGTAAAACAAGCAATTTGGATGAATTTTTAGCAGATTATTTCCTGGCAATATTGAATCAGTGGTCTGCTTGGGCAGTGGCAGACAGTAAAAGACTGGACAGGCTGATTAAGAAGGCCAGCTCTGTTCTTGGTTGCCCCCTTGATGCCGTGGAGGTGGTGGGAGACAGGAGGATAGTGGCCAAATTATCCTCCATGATGGATGACTCCTCCCACCCCATGCAGAACACTATGTCAGCACTGAACAGCTCCTTCAGTGACAGGCTGCTGCACCTGCGCTGCATCACGGAGAGATACCGCAGGTCTTTCATGCCTGCTGCTGTCAGACTCTACAATCAGCACTGCTCCCAGTAGACCACATGGACAAAACGCACACACCAGGGCTGATGAAACGTGCAACAAAACATGTGACTGTGCAATTACTGTAAAATACATTTTACTATTTAATATTTACTCTCTTTAATTATATTTATTATTGTGTGTTTATTTGTCTTTTACTTTTCCTCTTATCCCTTGCTGCTGCAACAGTGTGAATTTCCCCATTGTGGGATTAATAAAGCATTTTGAATCTTGAATCACAGATTAGTATTCATGTAATTCTTTAGGATCTTTAAATACAATACTCTGTATTATGCATTTTATTTTTTAAACAATCATACTTTAGGCTTCTTTTGTGCCAAATGTAGTAATTTCTACACCCTGACACTTGGCCATGGTTCTATTAGCACTTTGGTTGTTTTAACGGCAGACTTTTCTAACGCAGGACGAGGCTGTTTAGCATAGAGGGAAGGATCTGCAGATATAGCTTGTGTTGAGGTCTTCACCATGCACCATCCTTATCTTTTAAGGTTTTTGTGAGTTTAAATAGTTAACCAACCCCTAACTGCGTATGTGTAAATACCAACGGAGTTATCTATGTACCCTACTTCCTGACTTACCAATTCTGTTTTATTCTTTTGTTTCACTATTATTTATTTCTGTTTTGTAATTTCCTTTGTTCTTTATTGATATTGCTCGCGTGGTGGTTTATTCTCTTGAATATGGTGTGACTTTTTGATTGTGAATTAAAAAAAAACTAATTACAAAGAAGAAATAATGTGTGAAACAAATTAATTTACTCCCAGGGATTAATAAAGTAATTATTGCTCATCTATAGTTTTTAATTAATTACAAAAACATCTCACACATACTCATATATGTACAATTTCAGCAGTTAAGTGATAATATGTGATGGTCGGCGCACACTCCAAAGAAAACTGCAGCTGCCACAGAATAATAAAAAAGAGGTGAGAAACTAAATATTTAAAGAAACAATTATGCCAGGACAGGCTGGCGATGTGAACCAGATCAGTTGTTCAAGCTTTTTTAGTGTGCCAGGAGTGACGAGGGTCTGGATTTGGCAGCAGCTTTAGCGTGAAGAAGCATAATGAGCAGGTATAATCTGAGTTTCCTTGGCGTCTCTGATGAAATCTAGAATTTCAGCTGCGTAGCTTGGACAGCAGCAGCATTTAGAGGGCATAATGAGGCAGCTGGCTGTTCAGTTCATTTCTTGGCATTTTCAATACTTTCATATGGATTTTGTATGTAGTCAAGCACCTATACATGTGATTTGCAGTTGTCTTTGTAGAAAGCCTTGCTTGTTAAGTAGTTGGTTTTTGCTATGCTCGGAAAAACATGAAATAGTTGTACACCAGACTTCTAGCTAGATTTCATGATACACTCTGAACTGAGAGCTCTAGCTTTGTAGAATATTAGTAAATTTTGCTACAACTAAAATGATTTGATCAACCCTGATATATATCTTGCAGACAGGGAACCCCTAACTGGCATAATGGCATATAATTATTGTATAGACATTCAGTTTGTACAGTATACTGTACTGCATTCCCTTTAACAGTATGCTGTATGATCTGTATCAAAACAATTTAGAGAAAAGATTAGATTGACTTATTTTTATTAAACCTTGATTAGTTGCTTTAAAATAATGACTTGTGATAAATGTTACCTTGTGATATATTCGCTCCTGCGTGAATGCTATGATGATCACTGAGACGAAGAGATTGAGCACCACGAATGTCATGAACACATGACAGGAACCAAAGATTAGTCCACTGAGCACGGGGCTGCAGTCAATGACCTGGCGAACAATGCATCAGTGAGACATCAATATCACATAGAGCTGAAAAATCCTTTATTGGTTAGAGATTCTACAGTATGCCCTTATTGTTACTCCAGCAAACAAATATATATAAGTATTTACATAGGGGATCTCACGTACCTCGTCATAGTTAAAGATGCCTATCTGCAAACTGATAATGGTCAGGAGAGCGTCCAACCAAGTTCTGTAAGAGGACAGGTGCCAGCCATACATCACGTTGCACTAGAAAGAGATCGGCCATTGTATGAACAGAGGAAACACTAAAATCATTTCGGGGTATCTAGGGGTTTTCAGTTTACTAGGGGTTTCAATTCTAATTAAATAGACCATTTTGGAGATAATGGACTCGGCCATTGGGAGGTTAACCTATTTTTTTCTCCCTGCTACTCTTTCCCTAAAAATTAAATTGAATTTAAAGTTCCATTTTAAACTTTACTTACTTACAGTACATATCCTGGCATTTACAGGACAACTTCAAGATATAATAAAAGTAAAATTTTGAGGGGAAATCTAAACCCCAATGACTCAGAAAATAGCAGTGACAAGATTCTCACCCGTGTATTGAATAAAAGCTGGAAAGATTTTGATCTTTGTGAAAGTGAAAGTCTTGTTAAAGGGGGAAGATACTCACCATAATGGAATATGCCAGGAGCATGATCACAATGAGCACAAGGTAACAGGTTATATCGCCCCAGGCCCGCTGCAGTGCAGCCGTGATCATGTTCATCTTGGGGTTCAGTCGGAGCAGGTGCCACAGTTTGAAGGTGGCGAGCAGGATCAGGAAGGCGATCAGATACTGGAGCGTTGAGTCTGCTTTGGCTGTGTCGTAAAAACTGGCAAATCTACATACACAGTTAAAATGTGAGCTATCACAAATAGGAGATAAAGCAGCTTAGACATAGTGTTGCTAAATGCTAACATTAGCATTATAAATTGCTAAAGTTCTGGAGCCTATTAATATTTCCATGTTCACCATCTTAGCTAGGCATGCTAGCTAATTAGCACTATGTGGTGACTTTTAATAGTAATGCTGTGATGCTGTATGAAAAGGAATCCGCCGACACTGTTCTTGATTATAAAAGGTTTTATTCTAATTCAAGATTTTCAGCATCCTTTTAACAAACTCCTGCAGAGAGTTTGGAGAACAACCAACCCAATTCTTCCAATAAGTCGTTCTGCCTTTTCTTTGTGTGCATATGGTATATATTCTGTGCATTGCATTAACATGATTGGGTCAGAACTGACCAATGATACCTTCCTTTCTGGCACATCTCCAAATAAGGCCTCTTCTGTCCAAGAGGGCTCTTCTGCTCATGTTAACAGTTTCCAGATGTTTCAGTAAAAGTAGGGTAAGGGTCAAAAGAATCCCTTAAAAAAAATCTTAAGTACAAATGTATATAAAGTTATGAACTGTTCAGATACCACAACTAAACACAAAGTACAGCCGAGGCTGATGGGGAATGTCAATTGGACAAATTAAAAGGTTGGCCTGATGATGACACTAGATGGGGGATGTGTTCATGTTGCAAGATGTGTGTTTAGTGGGTTATTAAAAGATAAACAATTGTTAGTCAAAAAATAGACCGACCGACATTGCCATCCCAAAGCTGCTAGCACGACTAAAAAGCATTAGAAAGCCAACATCTAACCACAATATAAAGCCTACAGCACATCGACAACACTTGTTTTTCACATGCCCTACAAACTAAGGAGCAAACCTAAGGTTTAGTACAGTGTATGTAAGTCTCACTTGTCTTTGTGGTTTTGGTAGTAGGTTATATCACGGTTCCCAAGCAGTGTCCTGTTGATGAAGACAGTCACGGCGCTCCAGCTCAGTAAGATAATAGTCAGTTCAAGAAGGTTCCATCCACTCCTGAAGTAAGCCCACCGCTGCTGCTTCATTAATTTGCCCTGCCAGAAAAAACAAAAGAGAGGGTTGTCATATGTAACAGAAGCTAGTTTGTGTGCATGACCATGGGTTTGTGCTGTTAGTTGCTTAGGAAAACAGTAACATAAGTAAGAAAAATGTTTGGAACCATGTTTGGAAATGTGCACGAATAAACCAAAAATAGTGATTTGTGTCTATTGCTGAAACATTAATGTGTAATATAATGAGGCCTTAACAGGTTCCACTAAACACTCACTTTCTGTATAGGCACTTTAAATAATATAATCCTGAAATATATGTTTTCATAAAGAAATATACATTTTTAGAATTTAAGCATATCATTTAAGCATAATTAAAAGGCTGGGTGCTTACTGTACAAATAGCACAGGAAGGACAAATAATGTGACCTTATTGTCTCAGAAATTGTGAATTGTAATTGTGTAACCAAAATGGCCCTGAAGACAGTAGAAAAGTATAATTGAGATATGACTCAGTGCTGAACTAAAAACTGTACTGTAGAAGAACATGGAGCAGTGGTTATGACCCAAATAGCTGTTATATGGAAGAAAATTACAGAGGATATTTGTGCTATTACATCCTCACAACAACGGCAACAACAGCAACAACATCAACAACGTATCACCTTTACTGTCTACAGATATTTCTCCTTTATGTAATAATTTAGTAGGTGTATACTCAAAGGGGGCAATCTAGTGTCCTGTTTCATTTATCTGGGTGAAAGATTCAAAGGAATCATGGGTGGGGCGTAATAAGGTGCTTGCTCTAAATCAGCTGTAAATTGCTTTTGGATTTACATGCAAATCAGTTACTGAAAGTTTGATGAGTTAACCAAATGCAGTTTTAACACAGTGGCTTCATCAGCAATTCAGCCTCACATCAATCTCTCCAACATCTGTAACAAACAGTGGTGTGTCCAGGGAAACCAAATGCATTTATTAGAAGCATGCTCAGACTAATGAGCCCTGTCCGCATATTATGAGGCCAGTCGGAGTTTGTAAAGCCCTCAGTAAATATAGAAACCCCTGCCTGTCGTATTAAATATCTGAACTCAAATAGGTACACGGATAACAAATAACCAAGCTATGAATGGGGCTGTGAGCACATATGTGGTAGTCGTGTTAGTGTGTACCTGCAGGAACATGTAGTAGACGATGAAAAGCAGGTACACAATCTCAGCCACCATAACGAGGAAGTACAGACCATCAGGTGATTGATAAAGACGAACACTGTGCAGCTCACTGGTGAACTGAAACGCTCCTTTGAAAACAAGAGGAACAATTTTGTTCAAACACATGAAGGCTAGCATGATCTCATTCATATAGTGTCCTGTATATTGATGTGGAGGTAGGAAAAGTGAATAAAATCCCAAACTGAAATTGCAGTCCGATTGTAAGAAGCAATACAATCAAACAGTATTGTCTAAGACGCACAAACCTCTTTAGCATACATGCATCACATCTGCATCTTAGACAAAGCTGTGACTGCATGTTTGTGCTTTTCAAATGAAACAATCAACCTTACCTACAGCTGTGGTCTCCAGGAAGAGTGTGACGATGCAGAAGAGGTTCACATTAGCATTATAAACGGTGAACTCGACAAAGATTGCCCTTGTGTAAATATCCAGCCATGTGTTCCTGAACAGATACTCAAGAGTGCTGTAAATTAAGTATTCAAGAATATTTTCTTTTACTGAAGGCCTCCTGTTCAGCTTTGTTAAAAAATATTACATAAAATATTTACATCTCTCACATTTTCACTGTTAATATATTGATTGATAAATCTGAGGGTCATTCAATCTATTTAGCCCACTGAGGCTAATTTAAACTTGCAGCCCAGTCAAAAAAAGAAAAGATTATCTTTGCCTATTTAAGCATTTCATTTTGCTGATGTAGTTACCTCCTGGCATTTTGTGAATCCGGGCCGAGCTCCGTTACAAAGCCACCGCCCCTGTAGAGCACCAGTTTGCTCCAGACAGCATAAGTTCGGAGCTGAGCCTGTGTCTGGTACGTCCATGGGCTGGAGGTGCTCGTAGAGATATTATCCTTGGCAGATTGGCTCCAGCCAGGTCCATAGGAGCCCATGTCCTCCACCTCCCACGAGTATTGAGCGTTACAGTCTGGTACAATCTGGAGCATGGGGCCTGCTATCGGACAGGAGTTCTTCTGCACTCTCACTTGACGAAGACGGGCATTACCCACTAGCTTGGAGTTTCCATCTGTGATGAATCCTGGAACACAGAATTTTACAGTTTCTTTGTCCGTTGTATCTCAGGCAGTGCTGAATGAAAGCAGGGGTTTAGGTGTGGGGTCTCTGTATGTCAAACATTTAACCTCTTTGGCCAGTTAGCTGGATCTGAGCCAAAGATAATTTCTTCAGGGGTGTTTCACCCAGATAATTCTTCTGAACTAGGGTCTGTTTGCATTTGTTTATAACATTTTCATAACTCCCAACTTGCCACTTGTGATTGTACTTTAATATTGTCAGTGATTGCCATTCAGAACATACTAAAACTCTTGTGCAATACTGGGCTAACTTAACCCAGTACCAATGGGTTGACCAATGTTCTGAGCAGGTGTTACTGTTTTTATATCACTGTTGGGTTATTTAGCCAAGCTCAAGTTATTCCTTAAAACGGTCACAAATGTATTATTACTTGTACAAACTGATGTGCTGGGAATTTTTATTAATCCTGTATGTTAACTTGGAAGACTCATGCTTCGCGTTTTAATTCCTTAAATTGCCTTTTTTTCATTAGAACCTGCGACTTCTTTGCTCACACACTGTACCAGTCAGTCAACTAAAGCTAAAGCTAAAGATGAGGGTGCCCAGACTGAATGGAACCCCAGTACGTTTTTTTTGTCTATTGACAATTTTTCAAACAAGTTGTTGCATCCTGTACAATTTTGACAAAAAGAGAGAAAGGCTGTGTTACTTTGTGCAAATGAACAAACACAAGAATGAAAAAAAGAAAAATATGGAAATTGCTGGAAGATGCAGTCAGACAATATGGTCTGTCTGTTCTTCTTTTTATGTCACAGCAGTCTTATGAGAACATTTGGCCACAACATGGAAATGACTGCTCCATTAATATTACAACAACCTCACTACAGTTTATAACAGATCTTTTGCCATGAGGGAAATTGGACAGTGGAACTGCTCAAACAGCCATAATATGAAGAGACCATAATATAAAAGACATAATATGTTTAGTTTAGTCTGCCTGACTCATTGATCCTCTATCTGACTGAGGTTTTATGCAAGTTAGAATAAATGGCCCCCACCATGGCTCTTAAATATCATAGTAGCTTTACTGTGTATTGATAAATCCACGGTGCTGTCTGTGGTGCTGAAGCAGCAGGCTGATTTGTAATTGCGGCCTTTCCTCTAAGTCGTTTATGGGCCGATTTCCCCTGTTAAACATTTTACAAATCGACCCTCCTCAAAAGTTGTATAGCAAATGACAAGATAGACAGATCTGGCAGACATTTGGCCCGCTTCTAAAATCAGATGGGAGCCACCAATTTGGGGCTGAAATCAGACTTAACCCATACATTGTCTGTGCAGTTTTAGTTTTAAAAACGGCAAAGGATGCACATCTGTAACAAATCGTGACATTTAAGTATGAAAGAGCCAGAGTAGAATGTAACTGTTCAAAAAACATACAGTACCATAACCCAACATTAATACAAAAACACTGAGTCATAACAACTCATTATCTTGGATGTTTTTCTACCCATTTGGTACTGGGTAAAGTTAACCCACGAATGAATTAATTAAGTGTGGGGGCAAATACAGTCATGCTGTAGTATATTTAAAGAAATACAGTTTCCCCAGCTGTAGAGTTGATTATTGTTTTAGTCCACAGCATGAAAGCGAAAAGTCTGCTTTTCTGGAGAGCAACCAAGGTTTTTAACAGCTTTCACAGCAACACACTTTTGGCACATGACTTTCGTCTTACAAAAGAAGCAAAAAAAAAGCTGCTTTGACACAAGGCAATGAAAAATATTAATTAACTGCTTGTCTATTATAGGAATTCAGAAAAACACTGCAGAAATCACAAACCTTTCTTGTAGCTCGGACAAAAAATGATTACTATGATCACTTTTTTTAACTCTGCATGAGGAATGCATTATTACCTGGATAGACTCCAAAAAGGTTACTTAGGAGCGATGTGTTGGTCCAAGTGAACACATCCCCAAGACTCATGCTGTCTGAGATGCCTCCACTGAAGCTATCCTGGATGTGCTGCTTCAGGAAAAAGGCATTGGAATCTCTTTGGCCGTACGCCACCAGCAGCAACATCCACATAAATCCCATATAAGCTGCAACAAATGGGTAGTTTAGAGTTTTCCAAATTTACCATGCAATAACAGAGCTGGGGATTTGAGTCAGTTAAAATTAATGTAAAGCAGATGCTGCAATATTTGAGGAAACTGGGAGCTGGGAAATATTTGATGTCTATGGCCAGAGAACAACGCATAATTAAAAGATTAAAAATAATTTCATGAAAATAAACCATGCCTGATGACCTTTCCTAATTTATATTACTTGTTATTTTTCAGCTTGTTAGCATTATTTACGACCGCAACGTAGGCCTTTGTCACAGCAGACATTTTGACTTGTCATATTAGGAAAAGCACAGGTGTTACTAATACCATTAACAATGGCTCAGTTCTATTTAACGGTCCCAGTAAGCCATGACAGTGTGACAGTGAGCCAGCATGCACGATACCAGTACCCTGAAACTGAAGCAGCTTAATGGTATTCAGCCATCACTAATGCTATTAATCACAACTGCACTTTTCCTAATGTGAAATGGGCTAATGTCTGCTGTGAAAAAAGCCTGCTGCCCTATCAAAATCAATTAATGGTAAACAGGGTTTTTTGACTGGACGTGTTGTTAATTGTTAATAATAAATAAATAAATAATTAGTTATAATGGGAGAGTTAAAGTAGTGTCTGAAATCTATGTTTGCTTTTAAATAAACTGGAGCCTGTAATTGGCAGACTTTTTAATTGCATTGCATTATTTGATCGCAACATGAATTTCAGTGTAAACTAACAATAAAGTTGTATGTTTTTAGTTGTATCTTATTAATAAAAATGATACATATACTTTGACTGTTGGCCAAAGAACAGTGTTTCTACTTACTCAAAATCTCCTTGAGGAGGGCAAAGGCTTTCTGTTCCATAATCATGTTCCTTCTCATCTTCTCAATGTCTGCAGGAGGAGGCGGCTCATAGAGACTTCTCTCCCATCTGACTAGTTTTTGGTCCTTACAATTACCTGTGGACAAAGAGTTAATTGCCTGTTTGCTGTAACACCTGCCTATTTCTAATGATGCACACGTACAAATTTGAGATCAATAAAGTGCATTTTGTTGGTGTTCACCTAGATTTCTGTCATTTCCTGCAAATGCCACATTTTGAAAATCTTCCTCATCAATTTTCTTTGTTACAAGTGCAAAGAAGACTGCAAGCAATAGCACCTGTGGTAAAAGGCATGAACATAAGTAAATACATGACGTTTTTCAAATTGAATTTTTAGCATGTCTTCGTGAAAAATGATCTCTGTAGGGACGTTTAAACTGGAAATGTGAGAAATGAGAAAACTATGACATTAAGCTTTCTAAAACAAAAAAAATCATAGTATTTGAAATACTGAGCTACTAGTGAGGTATGAAGAGGGAACAGCAGTTACTTATTACCTTCAATGGCTGAATGACGAGGATACTCTGAAAAAAGGAGACAATCATGGACACCAACCAGTTCACAGAGCGTTCCTTCCCAAATTTCAGCCCATAAAGCATCGTGAAATATCCTGCTACAAAACTGCTCGAGATCACGAGCAGCCAGCCAACAAAAACAAACCACCAGGGTAGCCCTCCATGACAGCAACCCCTTTTCTTCAGACTACCATCACCCTCAGTGCTGTCTTCAGGGCTTAACCTGCAAATGAAATCAGTGAAAAAAAAACATTTCCTTAAATACAGCTCATCTATGAAGTGTTATTGCTGCAGTTCACTTGAGTAACTAATACATACATCTTAAAAAGATACCACACGAAATTATGGTTTTGAAAGTTCTAGCCCATTATCCACGTTGTGTATTCCTTAATGAACAGGGCTGGGACCATAACCCATAAACACAATGGCTATCAGCAGCTACTTTCTTATCTTGGAAGTCAAAAGGGTTCTTAAAAAGCACAACTAAAAACAGTTTCCAAAGTGGTAACCATAAGCAACTGCATTATCCTGTGTGGAAAATTACTATGATAGAATAAGAAAGACAAATAAACATAAATGAACATGAAGGAGATTCCTACTTCACTTTAAAGGCTATCAAGTGACTTTCAGGCTCTGACATATCCTGGAAAGGAGAAATAAATATACACAGTTTGTATATAAGGGGCTAGCACATGCAAATCCACCATTGTGGTCTTTTTAATGAGTGACTTCTGTACTTCTTCTGGGTGAGTTCATCCGGGTTTACACAGCTGAATGTGAAGAGCTGATCTTGGAGATGTCTCTTCATGTCCTGGACCTGCTGCATAGCCTGCCTGTAGCTGTGTGGGGCGGGGAAGCCGGAGGGTCCCAGCAGGATCAGCTCTTTGTCAATGTGACACAGCTGCCGGTAGAGATACTTGGCTTTGTTGCTTTGCTTTTGAATCCCCTCCTCTGTTGACCCAGGATGCATATTAGCACTGCCTTCTGAAAATGCACATCATTTCTGACTGGGTAAACTGTGTCTACCTTGTTACTGGTGGCAGTTATTAAGAATGTAGGCACATGTTGCATGTATAAGAAAGTGAAGTAACCTTGTTGCATGGCACCATTCCTGCAAATTTGACTGCTGGACCATTTGTGCAGTTTGCATTTGATCGTCCTAAACAGTCATTGTAGTAACTGTATGTTAGCTGCATGCTAGCTAGCAACGGATGCACTGACCCTGTGTATGGGACTGTGCCTGTATGTTTGTGTTCAACTAAACCTCTGACGGAAGTTTCTGAAGTCACCAGAAACTTTGTTTTTTCTGTTCTTTCCCTTTAATCTCTTTTCTTTTTTCTCTGCTCACAGTACTTTTATGAAGCAGATTCATGAAAATTTCACACAAGATGAAGCCTTTTGAACTAAAAAAAATTGCCTTGTGCTCTTTCTGAACACAGTGAACTGTACCAAACAGTATGTGATGCTTCTGTTTACATTCTAAGATAAAACAGATATGTACTTCTGTTCTGGGAAGTAAGATTTGTGCTTCTTATTTTCACTCAATTTTTGGCTTTGTTGTTCTCAAATTTTACACAATATTACATAAGAAAATGGCACATTTTGCACACTATGACTATTGACTTTTTAAAGAAGTGTGTGTTCTCAAATTTTTACATCAAAAATAACTAAAGTAGGTTCTGGAGATGAGATGAAGTGAACTGGATAGAATTAAATTTACTGATATTTATATTTTAGAATGGGTGGAAACCCTCAATATCAAGCTTCTTAAAAGAAATATTGAAATAAATCTGTGAAAAGTATCAGGCTAAGCTGAGTAGAACAGACATTTGCTTGGAAAGGGGACAGGGCTTCAGCTCTCTATTAACCCTTGTGTGGTCTAGGGTCAGATTTGACCCATTTTCAATTTTTTTTTATCATAAATATGAGTTTCTTTTTAACCAAATTGCCCCAAAATAACTTGGATGCATGGATGTACGCTGTATGGAACCAATACAACATTCCTTGCAGTTAAAATTAATGATCACTTCCATTGAATTTTGGTTGTTTTATTGAATTCATAGCATTTGAAAAAAATCTTTTAAATGTTTTTAATACAGTATCCTGACTAAACTTCGACATAAATCAGTCTGTGATTCACTCAACATCCTCTGATCTTAACTAGTAGTTAAGACAATTATTTTCTGCTTTGTTAACAAAAAAATGATATATTGATATATTTGATATAATATGCATATAACATTTAAATCAGGTATATTGACCATGAATTTTAAAAAAGCAACAAAAACGTGGGGAAAAGCGCCAAAAAAAGGTAATTTTAAATTTTGACCCGGAAGGACAACAAGTTCATGGTCAACGGGAAGACAACACAAGGGTTAAATTCACCTCAGCCTATACTATAAGAACAATAAAGATAGAATTGTATTAAATATCACAGTATCCCCCATCCCACACACACACACACCTGGTAGCTGAGGCTGAACGAGGTTGCCAGAGCTCGGAGTTCTGGCTTTGTGATTCTGTTTGATGACGTCCTCCACCACAGAAAGGACAGCGTTGATATCAACTGGTTGTCCAGGCCCAAACTCGGACTCTGTGCATGGTATGTTGCGTTTCACGGTCTTAGACAGTGAATGGGCAATTCTTGTGATATCCTGAGAGAAAATGTTCAAATACAAAGTTTTTTCTAGATAAAATAACATACAATATAATATATGCAATTGTAATATACATCTCTCTAATAAATTAGGGAATCTCTGTATGCATTTGTTTTTTGTGTGTCTCTTTGAAATATCTCATGAACCATTCATCCAATTCACTTCACGCTTGGTTCCCTGGGTACCCAATGAACTTGGGGTTTGGAATTCGGAGCAGTTTGGACAGCATTAGATATTGGATATTAATAAACTGTGAAATCTAAGTACTTAAGTAAAAGTACAAATAACCAGAGATATATTTACTTTAGCAAAAGTAAAAGTACCACAATGACAACATTACTTAAGCAAAAGTAAAAAGTCAGAAACTGTAACTAAAATGTAACCGGACATTGTAGAAATGTAGTGGAGTAGAATGTATAGATAATTGCTACAAAATGTAACGAATTAAAAGTCAAAAGTATGTACTATTGATTTGACTTAAGTAAAGTACAGATACATGAAAAATGTACTTAAGTAACAAAGTATTTGTACTTCGTTACATTCCACCACTGTGTGAAATAAACTAAACTGATTTTTGCTGATTGCCTCTCCTAACGGGCTGGATTGGATGGTGCATGGCGCATTGCCAAATGTCTGGGATTACTCCACATTTTAATTTTGATATTTTGTTAGTAAAATCTTTGCAGTCCTTCTCTAAGTCATTTTGGGGTACAATGGTTCTAGAGAAAGCTACAAGCAGCATTACCATAGTCCAAGCAATCGTCCCGTTCCAAACAGGCACATTTTGAATGGGCACTGCACTATTTATAATCATACAGATTTGAGAATATTTACGTATCCATCACTTTTGAACATGTACATGGGGGGTGTCATTAACAGTTTATTACATCATTTGGATGCAGTTAATTAAGCAGCCTTGCAATATTGAGGGCTAACACATTAAATAGTTACTCACCACATGAAAAAACATGAAGCACCTACCTTGATGACAGTGTCTAAAGTAACATTGACATTCATGTCGGTAGTAGCTGTCTGTGAGAAAAAGGTCTGTTCAAGTGCATCTGGTTTTTCTGTTTTGCGCTTGCAGCAAGATGTCTCCCGAGGACGTGTGTTTCTGAAGATACTAACAATAAGGATATTGATGGGAAACATAATGAGGGAACTCTGAACTCCAATCTTGAACTGTTGCCAGGTAAACTCAAAGTGACCTGAAAAAACAGAGAGGAATAAAAGACTAGTGCACATCAATTTTTCAATGTTTTTGTCGTCCACAAATTCAAAAATATGTATTTTGTGTTTTTGGGCGTCTTTGTAATTAGTAATCATGTATGGTTGGTTTTATGAACACAGGAGTACAGCAAACAACCAGCAACTTTACAGGTTATAAAGAAGACTTCAGAGATCTGACAACACATTTTTTTTTGTTTTTGACAGTATTTTGAATTGTGAGGAAAATGTGTTGTACCCATCTCCATGACCTGCTCAGAGGGATCTTTTGGGATGCCATAAAACATTATGCTGGTCAGCATGGTACAGAGCAGCAAGGTGAAACAGCAGGAAACTCTCTGAACACAAGTGAAAGTGCTGCTCGGTGGGCGGCTGATCACAGAGTACCAGAGGTGTCCATCACTGAAATCCTTTGTAGTCTTCATAAAGAACAAGTTGCTGGAAAATAAAAAGCAACAAGGGTTAACACTGTGAAATAAAACATAAAAACACTTCAAACCTTCATGAACTACCAATTAGTGATGGATTAGCATCACACTTAAAACAGAATTTAAAAGTCATTACATCGCTGCTTAAATCTCTTCCATCTTCCATTTTCTTTCAACTTAAATTTAGTTTGATTGAAAGAAAGTAATTATTAATCTGTCTGCTGGTAAATCTGATGATAATCTAGACAGACAAGGGTAAATATAAATAGCCTTCTTTGCTCATTTACAGTTTTTGTATTCATAAATAGATTTTGTCCTTGGCAACAATTGTAACAAAAAACTAAAACAAATGAATGTCAGGACTGCCCGGGTTATGGTTGCTTTTTTATGTATTGCAGACACTTAATTTGTCTCCATTTGATTCTCATCTTTGCTTTTATGAAAGATAATGCACGTTGGAGAAGGGGAGTGGGAGCTTAATTGAAAGCTACATCCTGCCTGCCGGTTTTCATATGAGATTGTCATATTTCAAAAAGCGAGTTTGCCGTAAACTATTGAAGATAAAATAATTTAATTTCATTCGATGAATGAAAAATCACTGTTTGGGTGCATTTATCCTTTAGACTTTAATAGTGTGCTTGTGTGTATAATTTTGCTGGCCGGTACCTCAATGCTTTTACCTTACCTGAACCTCTTCAAATCCATCTCTGTCGAAACAGGAAGAATTTTATCGAGGGAACAATCACCCATGTCTATGGCCAGCCAGGAGTTGCATAGAAAATGCCATTTCTGCTCTGTCTGTAAATCCTGCACCATTACATTGCTTACATACCTGAAAAAAAGAAAAAAAAATAGTGCAAATATAAAGAATGTATAAAAATCAACTGTTTGCTAAACAGACCTTAAAGAGGGCAACAATATGTTGTTAATCTATAGGAGCATTAAAATGACAACTGAATTATATTTCACGACTGTGTTCTCTTTGCAAAGAAGAGCAAGTAATCATCTGCAACGTCAGGATAATTGTGAGCCAAAACATATTGCAATCACATTATGTTCCATGCTCATGGTGTTCTAGGTCCTGAAAACTACTACAACATTCAAAGAAATGCCTATGTGGCTATTATAATAACTTCTAATGAGGTAGAAAATGCATATATTTTGTATTTGTTTGAGTGGCTCTGACATTTCTGTCTTTGCCTACCAGGCAGGATGGCTCCCTGAGTTGTTGTGCCACAGTCTGATGCCCTGCAGCTCTCCCAGGGAGAAGGGTGTAGTTAGCAGGAACAGATCCACCACACCTCTCTCAAACACACATTTCTTGGGATCTGTCAGGTGATGTGGTTCACTGTTTCCCTCTGCACCCAGCAGAGTAATTGTCACCTAAAACAGTTCAGTAGGTTTAATATTTTAAAACTGAAAAGTCGCAAACTGTAATACAACCACTTTATTTACATGTATACAGGGTAGGGATAGACCGATTATCAGGAAGTTTTGCAGATTATCTGTTTCGGCGTTTTATTTGCCTGATAACTGATAAAGTTAATTAATTAAAAAGTGGGCTTCTTTGGCTGCGCTACACTTCTGTGTCAGTCACTACTGAACACTGAGTCTGACTTGATGTCCCGCCCACAACACTATCTGACTATCTTTTACTGTGTTTTATGTTGAAAGTTTCTAATTCACTGTATTAAAGGTGCCCTGCCACACAAAACCATTTTTACTTAAATTTTTTGAAATATGTTAGGTCCATATGTGAAGGGAATGTGAAAATGAACTGCTACCTCCTCTGTCAGCTCTAGCCACTGAAAAGAAATAAGCGGAGAAATCAGGCCAATTACAACAGCTGGTCAGTCTGACATCATGTTGCCTGAGCGCATTAGTGGGAATGCTGATTCAGCAGCATTCCAACTATTGTTATTCTGTTCGGCCATTTTTATTATTCCGTATGTTTTTTGGCTCTCGTAACTTCTGCATACGTTCAACTATTAAAACCACTCAACTTTTAAAATGTTCAGCTCTTTCAGCTAATGATGGGACTTCTTCAACCTTTTTTTTCTACTATTTATACTTTTTTAAATATTAAGCTTTTTAACACATTTTTTTTTTAACACTGAAGTCAATGAGAGCATGCTTCAAATACTTAAAATCTTCTTCCGCTCCCAACATTTTCAGCTCCTTCATACTTTCACCTACAGATGCCAAACACAGTTAAAAAGTTCACAAAATATTCAGCTATCCGGCTATTGCTTTTTAGTTTGATATCTTTTACAGTTTTTGTGAAAAAGCTGTTTGAGTTTAGTGATCATTTCAGGATTTTTTTGCGTTTATAATTAGTGTGTATGGCGCGAGCTAGAGAGGATGCTGTCATAGCACAGAGCCTTGAAAAAATGATCTTTGTCCCTTCTCTATAACTGCTCTCACGCCCACAATATCTACTTGTCATACACAATTTATACATCAAAATGTAGGTATTTTTGTCTAGTGTCAATGTTCTCAGTTTTGTGATACGCCTTTTACTTTTGGCACGTTGAGCTTCCAAATGACAAGAGTTCCACACCTTCCTCCATTCGCTGCCCTTTTTAACATTCTCCACATTTCCGAGCAAAATGCAGATCAAAACACTTTTTTAAATCGCTGATATGCCCACATTTTTAAGTTTATCCACATACATTTTATATTGATTCGTTCACAAAGGCCTTGTGGTGCTCAGGATGACGTCATTTGACTGATAACACTTAGCATTTTCGCAGTCTGAGCCATTATTTGAGAGCTTGCTCTCAGTGTCTTTGAATAGCTCCAGTGTGGCACAGGTGACAGTTTCAGCAGGTGTGGTAATTACAGAGAGCTGAACGATAACCTGCCATCTATTGGGTGTTGATAGCACAGTGGATATGACACATGTCTGTGGTGTGGGAGACCTGGGTTCAAATCCTACTGTCATACATCAATCAATTTGTCCCTGATGACAACACTAAACCACTAGTAGCAATTGGAAGTCTCTTACCTCTTGTTCAGCCCCCTTCTTTTCACGCAATATATTTCACTTCTCATCTCAACTAGATTGATGCTTTTTCCATCTATGCAGTGTATATGTCTGATAATAATACAAAGTATTTCTTCTTTCAGCCTTTTCAGACAATTCATTTCAACTTTCATCTTTGACAGTATTACAGTTCAGCTTCAAGCTTTTCTAACAATATAGTTTAGCTCTTCACTTAGGTAATGCAGTTTCACTTCCAACTCTGACAATTTTCCTGATTTTTCAGCAGTGCAGTACAATGCATTTGAGCTTTAAGATTTTTCATACAATTTGTTTCATATTTCTGCATTTTTGAGTTCTGTTTTGAAAATATACTCCGACCTCAGAATGTTCTACATCTTTTGTCATTATTCAACTTTTAAAGCCAACAGTTCAGTTTAGCAAGCTTTTAACTTTTTAAGGAAATTCATATTTATTAAAAGATTTAAACTTTTTCAACTATTATCACTACTTCAACTTCTTCTTACGGATTTAATCTATTCATCCAGTTTAGCTTTAGCAATTCAGCTATTCAGCATTCCCACGCATTTTCTGCAGGAAATGCATTTTCTAGTTACTATTCATGAGCTTGCTCAGTTGCGCTGGGTAAAGGATGCTGATAGCCAGGCTCTCATTGGCTAGCTGTTACCCAATCAGAGTCAAGCAGCTTAGCTAGTTGAATATTAATGAAAACTGGCACAAATCGAGCTGAGTCTTCCTGCAGGCTTTCTATACCACGCTAGAATGGCTTGAAACAAGGTAACCAAGGCATTTGTTTTTCCACAAAATTTTTTACAGAGTCCATGGTAGAACTTCAGACATTACCACAAAGTAGTGAAATACGTGTGGCAGGGCACCTTTAAATAATTGCTGGAAGCATCTAAACTAAGTTTTGTCTTGGAGTTTGTAACATTCCAAAATCTCAATTTTGACTTAAAGATTTTAATTTTCACTGTAAATGCATATTGGTTCCAAATATCGGTTATCGGTTTCATTAACTACTAATAATCGGTATTGGCCTTAAAAAACAGTATCGGTCGATCCCTGATACAGGGTAATGGAGGGTAGGAGTGGAGGCTCCGGCTGCAACCAGCAAAACCTCCACTTTGATTAATAAACAACTAAAAGCCTTAACAACTATTGTAACACAGACCATTGGCTATTTAGTGCAATTAAATTAAAAATGGCGGAACTGACAAATAAGGATAATTACTTAATTAAGTCACATGGAATGTTATCAGCAAAGTTCAAGAGACATTGTGTGATGTACAGACAAATCAATGTTCAGCTGCCCCTTCATAGGCCGTTCAGTGTAATTTTTAAAATATCATAAACAGAACATTTTCTCAAAATGTAATCAATGGCATTCAAAAGCCAGATACAAACACCCAGCAAAGTAAGCCCTGATCAGGGTTTGGTCTATGGAAAATATTGATTATTAGACAACCGATGCAAAACCAAAGCAAAATATGGAGTTAGCTTTAATAATATGAAAGAAAGCTCAAATGATCTGCTGACAGAAACCCTTCTAAAAGGTTCATAAATTAAAACAGCCCCAGTCATCTGTAAAAACAACCCTCTGCGTTAAAACTAAAATATAAAATAAAGCTGTAAGAATGGTTTTCTTTTTGGCCACATGGCATCAAAACAGGAGTAAAACCCAACACTGTTAGCATAACGTGGTAGCAACATTGGCATCATTTGGAGTCTTCTTTCACTATCTTACAAAGGCCAATCCCGCTCCTTTTTGCTCTATTTTTGTTCTTGATGGAAATATCTGGCTCATTAGCTGTTACATGCTCCGCTATGTTCACCATGTTATGAGCCACTCAACGTTAATTAAAGGGTAGCTTAATAAAACACAAGTGGGTGGCCTGCATTTTGTGTAACAAAAGCTACGGGCTAGAGTTGTACTGGGTAAAAGTGGATTTAAGAGCAATAAAACAAATTAATGAGTAGCCGTCTACAGGGTGCAATTCGTGAAAACAGCAAAGGTGAGGACATTGTTTGATCATACCCAACAAAACATGCAAGAATGAATATGGATATAGTGCCACTCGGCCAGCCATGCCAAAAAACTTATTTATGAACTTCAGTATTCAAAGGAAAATAATCTCAAATGAATTAGCACAACGTGGTGTCGACATAAAACACAACGCTTTCAAGCCAGGGAGCTGAGTTCACCTCCCAGCGAAAACTAAATAGCCTACTTTCACCTAGGAAACGCTCGTTCGTTCTTCGGGAGTGTTTTCATCCTAAATGTAGTCGTTTTGGTGCCTAAATTTAACTGTCATCACCATGGCCCCTGAAAGGACCGTTATCTGGCGGTGCCTGCTCACAGTCACCTATTGGCGTAATAAACAACTGCCGCTGGTAGCTGGCGTCCCAGAGCTCTGTAGCGGCTAAATACAACCAACAACTGCCACTCTGATTTTATCGTTCTATCACACTATAAACTGTTCACGTTACAGCACTTTACTTAGTTTAAAATACTTATATTTTAGGTATATAATGGTCTATTGGTAAAGTAGTATTGATCACTTTGAGTGGGGGGGGGGATACATTTTGTCCCCAAGGGGATAACAATTATTCAGCAGAGGCAGGGATATGTTGACCAGAAAGGGGGAAATCCCACGCATCCCCCCCCCCCTATCTTCCAGTTAAAGACTATATGTATTAGGCAGAGTACTGGAGTTGCACTTGTATTTGCTGATTGGCTTTAGCTATTATATTATCATCATGTATGCTTCAAAATCATTGGCTCATTCACAGCTGCATAGCTGGTATCATCCAGCTCCCCCCACCACCCTAATATCCTACTTATGAGGTGTTTTTGGTTTACCTAAGATTTACGATTATGTATACTATGCCTATATCGTCAGAATCCTTGTTGCTGTGCAGATTATTTTGGGGCTCCAAGATCAGAGCCTTTTCTGCCAACTAACCTAACCTTTTTAACTATGAACTGATAGCATATTTACCTGAGAGGAAGTGGAGGCTCCTCTCCGATGCCCAGTGTTGACACTTAACAGGTAGCGGTACTCGTCTATGGGGTCGTTGTCCTCCAACACAGTCACCTTCACCTGCCAACCAGCCAACAACATAAAACATTTGTTTGAAGGTGCCTTTTTGTAAATTACACCTTGAGTAATGTTACTTTATTCCTGAATTATATTTTAGATTTACCGTACCTTGGCTGTGTCTTGGATATCTTTCCGTCGTGCCCACACAAGCACCAAGAGATAGGCCAGAAAGAGTGACCCCACAAAGCAGACAACAACAGGATTCTCAGCAAAAGTCCCAAAAAGCTCGGCGGTGCGTGATGGGTCGACCAGGTTGGGAGTGACGAAGAAAGAGCTTCCAAAGGAGGTGAGGTGGTTGCAGAGGCACTGGGTGACTAAATGTGTGGTCTGAACACCAACCTTGGAAGACAACAACATTTAAAGCATTAAAGTTTGGGCAACATTTTACACATGACAAGCAGATGGAATTACTTGTACTTACCCTGCATCCATAAGTGCTCCACTCCAATTTGGATTCATCCCAAAATTTGCATGCGGTAGTGATGGAGGTAATTGATAAAGTGGCATTAATGGATTTTATACCCGGACCTACAATGGGCCTCACTACAAGATAGTGTATTCCAGTCTTTCCCTTTAAATCATTAGGGTGTAGTAGCCAAGTGTATCTCTCCTCTGTATAGGACACACACACACACACACACACACACACACACACACACACACACACACACACACACACACACACACACACACACACACACACACACACACACACAGTGTGGCAAGTAATGAATCCAAAATCAAATTTAAAAAGGCATTAGATTTAAATACGCAAGTCTCAAACACTAAGCAGAAATGTATTACCTTGTGTTGTTCCCTGGTGAGGCATTTCTGTCATAGCTACATTATTTGTTTCAGTGGGGTAGTCCATATAACCAAGGAGCAGTTTGAAGGGTAGAGGATCATTTGAAGGCACCATCTTTAAAAAGTTATACCGACATAGTTGCAGCAAAAATCTCAAAGTAATAGTTGGTGCATCCAAAAAAAGCAAAGACAACGACCATATTTTAAACACAGTAGAACAGAATTTTTTTAAGCCTCATGATATCAAGACTGAAGAAAAAAATGGAACAATTAGCAAAAATATAATTGGTAACAGTAGAGGAGATTATGATGTTAGCAATTGTAGTGGCTGTACTAAGAATGTCTTGCTATTAATACAGCCAATCTGATAAAACTGTCCATCGTAACAAAGTAGACCAAAGCTCATATGAAATACGTTTTTGTAAAGTGCGTATTACACGTCTCAGAAGTGGAGATAAAAACATCTTACGGGACCTTTAACACCAGCGTAGTGTCAGCAGGAATATCTATGGACGTTGTGCTGAAGTTCCCCAGGTCCAACACAGAGGTGTTTACCTGCTCTCCAACAGGCCTCGGCAACAGAATCTGTGGACCAGGCAAAATGCCAGAAAATACATCCAAATAAAATATTTTGCATACAAGTGTAAAACGATTCTCCTTACCATCAGCAGTTTGTAATCTAATAAGACATTTGAACAAAAATGTTGTATAATAAACAGAGTGTGCCTTCCAGGGTCATCATTTATATTATATATATTTTTCCATGCATCCCACAAATAAGAGTAATGAAAAAGATATAAATAGTTGTATGGGTTTGTTAATTCACAATCATTTAATTGTGTTGGGCCCCCAATAGCTGAAGAACAAAAAATAGTGAAGTGTAGTTTATTATGTATCATATCAACAGGTGTAACATAATTGCATTTGTTTATTTAATACTGTGATTTTCATGATATTCATTTCATTGTATTACAGTCATTCCAGAAAAATGCAGAGTTTTTTTGTGATTGTTGCGGGCAAAAATCCTTGATTATGCGGCATGTTTTCTTAAAAAATGCGATGGAATATGCGGGATATTTATGCAATTTTATGCGATGAAATTGCGGGAACTTGCAAAAACTGCGGTTTCATCATGGCTTCATTGCGGGGTCTGCAGCTTTTCGATGATGTTCACGTCGCGTAATTACGTCACTTCATAACATTCCCATGGCAACAGGCGAAAATGGCTGCTCTTGTGTGAGGTAAACGCAACATTTTTCAACTTTCTGCTAAGATATATGTGACTTTTTTGCAATGAAAATGCGGGGATTATGAAATCATGCAAGCCCTGCATATTTTGCGCGGAAATCTGCAATTTTTTGAAAAAATGCGACCCCCGCATAAATATGCGGACTTTGGCTGATTATGCATTGAATTATGCGATAGCATAATCACGTTTTTCTGGAGTGACTGGTATTAATCATAAAATGATAGACAAGGAAAAGTAAAACTTTACATTTATTTGTATTTTATTGTGTTAATAAATGTAATAGGTTATGTACTTATAAACAACACATCCACACTGCTAAGATGAACAAACTAGACTTTCTGTCTGTCCTTTATAGTTACAGTATATATATATATGTATGTGTATATACAGTACACCTAGGGTAAAATTCTTGTGAATAAAGGTGGAGGACACAAAATGCCCTGAAGCATTTGTATGCTGCACATCTGGGATGCACCAATCTCGGAACCCATCGGCTATGACTATTTAGCCTCTGGGGTCAAGTGCCAATATTTTTGGGGTTACAGTATATCCAGTGGATACAGTCTGAGTCAATGCTTTTTTGTAGGTCCAGGTGACATTTCAGCTTATCTCTATGAACAGAAATCTGCTTATATATGCAGTAGGGGTGTAAGAAAAAGTATCGCAATATTTTATTTAGCAATACTATATTGATTTTCAAAAACACAATATCGATTTTTTTTTTTACATGCAAAAATATTCATGTAAGACAGTGGTTCAAGTTTATGTTATGCTATGCTGAGACATACCACTAGTGTCCTTGCCTAACAGTGCCTGACTTTTTGCTAGAAGCTAACAATGTAGCTATGGCTGAACTTTGGCCTACAAATTAGCTCACTAAGAACCTGTGATCCACAATCCCAAACTGGCAGTTTGATTTTCTGTGTACTGAATTGTTTATCTAAAGTAAACTTCTTTTACTTTTATACATATCATGTCTTTTTTTAAATATTAGTTTTTCTAAAATTATACTTTAAAAAAAAAACAATACATTGCATTACTCACAATATCGAAACATATTGCAATATATTGAATCGTGACCCATGTATCGTGATACGTATCGTATCGGCAGATTCTTGCCAATACACAGTCCTAATATGCAGATACATTTAAAAAAAAAAAAAAGAAACTAGAACTGCAAGCAATTATAACGGGGCCCAAGCCACCCACGCCAGTCGCCCTCGACGCCCCGGGAGGCACGCAAAAGCGGAACCCGAAGCCTGGCGGCGGAAAGGTAAATATCGAGAGGCGCGAGCCGCAACGTATGCAGTACGTCGCCGTTGCAAACGTAGCGGTCAACAGTTCACCCCCATGCATATACAGACCACCTTTAAGAATTCTCTACAATAAACAATCTTCTTAACCCCCTGAGCACAGGGGACAGCAGATAGAAATGAGAGAGTAACTGAGAGGTTGGAGGCAGGTGTGGTGGTTGAAGGAGCAGGGGAGGTTGTCAAGTTCTTGCAAATGGTGTCATAGGCGCCGATTTATGTTTTCCTCCGTGGGGGCTTCGTGGGAAATTAAGAATAAATGACACCGACATAACCAATCACACTATGACAGAGGCTCCACTTAGCACCAACTGCAATGTTTAATTGCACGGTATCGGCGTCTATGAATGGTGTTGATTTTGGATTGAAAAAGTGAGAGAAAAGAGTTGAATTTGTCCACTGTGAAGGTTGTAGAAACTTTGTCAGATGGGTTAAGAAGTTTGTTTATTGTAAAAAACCAAAGGAGCACGCACAATTAAAAACCAAAACCTAACGGTAGGAGGCAAACATCAGTAAATATTGAGAAGTGTGAGCTGCAAGGTCTGTGGTACATTTCCATTGCAGATATCCCATTAACATTGAGTAAAAGGGCCAAAACACGTCTACGTTGATTATAGCGCCCCCTATTTGCCAATCTTCACCAAATTAGGTACAGCGCCTCAGAGCAGCATGCCGAACGAGCACCACAAGTTGATTGCACTTACTGTGGCCGAGATACTGCAATTGCAAGTTTCCCATTTAAAAGCATTGAGTTATTGGCCAAAACAAATAAACGTTGCTTATAGCGCCCCCTAAAGGCCGATTTGGTACAGAGCATCGCAGTGGGATGTTGAACAAAGATCTCAAGTTATTTGCTGAAAACATTTAATTTGGCCGAGATATGATATGATATGTGTGTGGTAGCTAGCTAGGAAAATTTGTTTGGTCGTCAAATGTGCATACTTTAACGTAGCAAAATTCCTTGGGTAACTTTTGGTCATGTCTATCTGGAAATGCTACGTACCAGGTTTCGTGCTGATATGTCGCACGGCCTAGGACGAGTTCGAAAAAGTTGGTTTTGCGCATTACGCAATATTGCGAAAAAACTTTTGGGCGGAAATGGGCATGGCCTATATCATGTGATTCAGCTTGATTCAAGGAACACGTGGATGTAAGGATTTCTAATGTGCGATGTGTAATGTGGGAGTTAAAGGTAAAAAAACATTATACCGCCACCTAGTGGTCCACATGTGTAATTTTTGGTAGGTGTGGTCCATGACCCATTGTCCATCTACCCTGTAAATTTAAAGTTGTTCACATTAGTGTAAGTGGTGAATCTAGACTTGGATCCCATATGCCATGCCCACTTTGACCCCTCAGTACCCCAATCTAGAGATTGGGGTACTGAGGGGTCAGGAGTCAGGAGTGTCCCTAGATGGTACCATCAAATTTTGTAAAAATCGGTTGAGCAGTTCATGAGATATAAACTTTTTGTACTTGTAGCGCCCCCTAGTGACCAATTTTTGTAAAACACGTCAGGGACCTCCGGAGCTTCACACCAAACAAGAATCTAAAGTTTGGCGTTGATAGCATTTATTTTGGCCGAGATATGGCAAAGTTGGTGTTTTCATAGTTAGCTACACAAATTTGTTTGTGCGTAATATGCGCAATTTTTATCCTATCAAAATTCTTTTTTATTAACTTTTTGTCAGGTCGGTCTGGAGATGCTACCTGCCAAATTTCATGAAGATTGGTCACACGGTCTAGGAGGAGTTCAAAAAAGTAGGTTTTTGATAAATCACGTTTTTTCACGCATAAAAGTTTAGGCGGAAATGGGCGTGGCCTATATCACGTGATTCAGTTGGATCCAGGGAACGCATGGATGTATGGCTTTTGAATGTCTGTTGTATGGTGTGGGAGTTATAGGGCCAAACACGTTTTTTCTGCTATAGTGCCACCTAGTGGTGGAAGTGGGTGAATTGTTGCGCCTGAGGTCCTTGCGGAGATTGGGACCAGTCCTGAAAATGGCAGCCCCCCACCATGTACGGTTTAGGCTGTAGTCTGAGTTTTAGGCGGAGAAGAATAATAATGATGACGATGACGATGATTAATCAGTAGAAAAACAATAGGGTTCGACAGCCCTGCTGTACGAACGGCATAGCTTTGCTATTGCCCGTTCTTACAGACTCGGGCTTGGACCCCTAAAAAGCTACTAAAACACTTACTCATCATCAGAAGACAGCCAACGGGTTCCAAGATCGCATTATGGCTTGTTCTCCC
The DNA here is from genome assembly GCA_023566125.1 of Zingel zingel. NCBI lineage: Eukaryota > Metazoa > Chordata > Actinopteri > Perciformes > Percidae > Zingel > Zingel zingel. The sequence continues at coordinate 32,158,047 of CM042327.1, read as the reverse complement.
AACAGACTGTTTAACTGCATGCAACCATAGCCCACTAGAACGTGATTGATCAATTCTACTCGGACTACAAACATAAACCAGAATGCTTCTGATACCAAAACTTTTTTCCATAACCTATAGAGACTGCATTTATTTGCACATATCTGCTAGTATTAGGGCTGCACTGGATACAAAGTAGGGTGAGAAAAAATCTATATACAGGCAGGTGTGCTATGGACTGCTGAGAAGCACAGCTGACAGCATAGACTCCTCACATCCTTTTTTGACCTAAGTGCTCTCCTCATGGCGCTGGAGCAATGACTTTATTAGTAATGGAGTGGAGAGTCCTGACCAGCGCTTCCTACGAGAATGACTATTTTCTCTGCTCTTGTGATCCTGCCTCAACTGATCACTTTGGCCTTTGCAGCCACAAGTATCTCTTGTGAAGTTAAAAAACATGGTACTTCTTTTGCCAAACTATGTAAATGAGCATAGTGTACATAGTTGTTGCCATGGTACCAGGTACATATATAATTAAGTTAGGACATTTACATTTTGCACTTTTGACACACTGCCTGATGTATTAATGCTACTTAATCATACATGCGGCTTTAAAGTAATTCTTCACCAAATGTGTTTCACATACTAAAGTTTACAATTCTGAGATGCTGCACTGACCTTAATATCCTCACTTAAGTTCTCCACAGGGATACTGGAGCCATCTTTTGTTGTAAGGGATAGAGCACCTATTTGACCACTGATGTTCCCTCTCTCATTCCAGGAGAATGGATTTTTATTTAAACTCAGCATCTGTAAATGTATTAAAAGAGCAAAGTAGGTTTAAACCCAACATGTCCGCATACCTAAACAACAGAATAGGTCGACAGTGTCCCAAAAAGACATAATATGATTGTTATGCAAGCAACTCATAACGACCAATAATTGTTTTTATGTTAGGTGGCAACCTCTTGTTGCTGAAATATTTATTGCGAGAGCAAACGAGTCCCCACAGTGGCTGTTTCAAACATCTGACCCTAAAACGTGACAGCTGTGATTTTTAATCATGTGAGCATTTCATTTAACACACGGGCACAGTTTTAAAAAAGTAGTTACAGTTGTGAAATGGAACTAGTTAAGTTTAGACAACAAAAATCCAAAAATACTTAGTTAAGGTTAGTAAAACAACAGGGATGGGCTTAAAATGAGTCACGTAAAACTACTAAAATAAAGATGTAATCTGATGTAACAGAGGTCCATTAAAATCTGTTAAAAAAATGACAGTTGACTTGGGTTTCACTCCGGACACGAATACTTGTCTCCTGAGTTAAAGTCCTTGTTTTATTTGATCCATCCACCACCCCAACCTGACCTTGTGCGATAATTGCTTCAGCCATGAGAGGTCGCCGCCTAACAAGGAACGTAACTATGGGGCATTATGAGCTGCTTTCACAATCAACATATACGGCCGTTTTCTGGGTGATGATGGTCTGTTTAAACCCCATTAGCAGGTCAGACACTTGAAAATTGAGAAAACATGGGATCTAACCCCCATACAACTAAACTACATTCTTTATTACATTTTGAGGAAAATGTATTTTCTCCTGAATTACATTTGTTTCAACACTTCCTTGTACTAGCAACATGTGCACATTGTGAAACAGTCGCAGTTTTAAACACATGGTTAATGTTGTGAATTAAAACAAAACTACTTGGTTAAGTTTAGGAAGAGATCGTAGTTTTGACAGCCGTAGCACTCACAACACACAATAACACAACCACACACACAAACACAAACACACACACACACACACACACACACACACACACACACACACACACACACACACACACACACACACACACACTCCTGACTTACTCGTACATCCACTGGTTCATCTGAAGGTAACATTTTAGAGAGTAGTATTGGGAGAGAAAATGTGGGGCTGGAACTGTTGGGAATATATATATACTCTGTGTGCAAACTTCCCGGTGTCACTCTGAGGAAAAGACATAAAAAGACTCAGATAAGTTAGTTAGTTAGTTCATTATGTTTTGTTGTCAATTTTAGTTTGTTTGTGTTCTTCACTTTGACTACTGGTGTGTTTGCATCAATCTTTGGGGTTCCTGCTCCTAAATGATTTCAGCACAGACTCAAATGATCAGTTTAGTGGATGTGCAGGACAGAAGTATTACTCTACAGTAGAGTGTCTCATTCATATAGCATTGCTTTATATATTCTAACAGTTAGTTATGACTGTTAACTGTTTCTAACTGAAAACAGCAGAATTGTTGAACTGTGAGACATGATATAGGAATATGCAAAGAGACAAACCACACACACAGAAGTAAGGTTCATGGTATCGTTATCCATATTAAACTATACCCACTCATGGCCTTAACTATTTTTGGTAAAATCAGTAACTAAGTGGTAGCCTACATTTGAAGCAAGAGCACCCCACAATTCTAAAATGTTTCAAAATCTCCAAGTATAGGGAAATACATTTTCCAAAAATGTGGAACTTTCGCTTCAAGTCTGTATAGGTTACAGCTTGTGGCTGAGGAGGAACTTACCTATTAACAAACACAGCAATATGAGCCTCTTGGATGATAGTTGGCCTCCCATTAACCTCTTTAAATGCTAACAATGCACTCTGGGTATTGCTCATAGCAAGAAAAAGGGCATCAGAGATATTTTTCTGCAAAGGATGACACAAAGCATTCAAGACAAGGGAGAGGTTGATTAATTTGTGTCAGTCATCTGGAAATAAAACAAAATGGATATGCTAGGGAATGAATCACTGGCCATGCTCCTGGTCCCTAAACTGATTGTTCCTGACAACATTGTAGACCAAGTGTTGGTAAAAGGCAAATTCGCACGGGACTAGTATTACCAGAGGACCTCCCTGGACACACACACACACACACACACACACACACACACACACACATTTGTGTTTTGTGAGCTGCATTCACACGGGAAAGGCAAAGTCTGTATTACTTGGATTTAATGACATTATCCCCCACATAAAATGTCATGGTTCTTTCAAATCTTTCATCAACTTTCATGTGATAATATTATCACACAGCCTCTGTGTTTGGCAAAATATGGTAGGGATTTTTTACAGACATGGTAAATTAACACGGAATAAAGATCACAGACAACCTCCGCAATTATTAAAAATTACTAGAGGCCCCCAGTACTAGTACTAGTAGTACTAGTCCTGTGCGAAAAGGACTTAAGAGAAGTTAATCCCATCAGAATGGGCCTTGAGGATTAACACTCACATTTGAAGAATAGTCCAGGATATTGCTTGCTCCTTCCACAATTATGCTGGCTGCAGCATGTATTTCATTTTTGTTTTCTTCACTTCCGTTCACATCCATGAAGAGAAGAGACGAGCTGAGCTTTGCAAACAATAATGAAGCCTCTTCCTGGAGGTGATAATCAATTCTCACAATCACAGACATATTTTTGTGAGGTTATATACCAGAAGTAACAATTTATTGTATTATCAAGGACATTCTACCACTCTTTTTATATCTGACTTGTATTATCCTTACACATAAAAATTACAAGGCTTAGCCAAGGCAGCCTTGTCATTCCAATATTCATTAACAAAAAGCATTGAACTGTATAGTGAAAGCAGCACTACATAGACAGATTTTTCCTTTCTATTATGATGTCATTTTTTTATTCTGTGTGGGGTTAACTGTACAGTACCTGAGCAGAGGAGCTGAGTTCAGTGCCTTTTATGACAACAGCAGCAAGTCCTCTGGCTATCACCTGAACTTCTCTTGGAGTGTTGGTGGGAGTTTCTTTTACTGTGTCAATCATTATGTTCAGCATCTTCTCACGAAGCTTCAACAGACAAAACCATTAAAGCATTTAGGATTAATACTATTTGAAATGTACATGGTGGGCTAATCCTAGTTTTATGTTATATCTGTAAAGATGAATCAATCTCTCTCTCTCTCTCTCTCTCTCTATCTCTCTCTCTCTCTCTCTCTCTCTCTCTCTCTCTCTCTCTCTCTCACTGGCACATTAAGTTAACGTAGCGGGCGGTAATATGAAATAGAATCCTACCAGTGCCTATGCATAGTTGTTTTACGGTAGACATTTGTAGTTAACTGAGAAAGAAATATGAGTGGCCATCAGGGACATTATTCACAAATACCTCACAAACATACAAGTGAAATGCTCTCACACACGACTAAAATTTGCTTTTACATACACTACTGAAAAAATATACCCTCACATACTATACTGAAACTCTCTCAAATGCACTACTGAAACACTATCATATACACTACTGAAATGATAAGATTTCACTTTTAATTGTGTACATGAGTGATAGCATTTCAATAGAGTGTTTTAGTAGTGTGAGTGAGAGAATTTCAATAATTTTTCTGAGAGCTTTTCAGTAGTAAGTGTGAAAGGATTTCACTTGAACAAGAAGGTGTTTTAATGTAACCATGACTGGTTGTTGGGAAAGGGAGGGCAAGGGCAGGGATCTGAACTCCAGCCTCCCGCATGAAGGTCAATGGCATTTCCCACTGGGTTATCCCACTGTATCACAGTCTTCAGGCAATTTGCAATAAATGTAACTCATTAAATCTATTCTATAATATATTTTCTTCTATCTGCCCCCTGAGACTTCCTTGTGTCTTGCTTCTCTCCAAACGTTCAAATATCCTGTTGAGGTCTAGTGCCAAAAGCCATAGCAAATAATTCAATCTTTATTTTACTAAATAATAAGCTTAAATAAATTAAACTTAAACAGGGGTCCTGCAATTGCAGTCTTCAAAATCAAGCCTCTGAAATATATAATATATTTATATTTAGTATCCACAGTCTGAGAGTGCATTTACCTTTTGACTATCAGATTTGTTCAATCCATCTGCTTGACCGTTCAGTATGTTGGACACAGAAGTGAACAATTGTCCCACAGTTTCACCTGACAGTAGACCTTGATTCTTTAGCTGAGACACATAATTATCCACTATAGCCTCAAGATCATCTGAAGAGCCTGAGGCAGTTGTGAAATCCTGCACCTGTGGAGAAAAAGCCATACTGTATCATAAAGGAGGTTTAGAGCATTTTCATAGGTCTTGTTCTGTTAGTCGTACCCCCATTTGTTAATTATCATATTTTTTTTTTACAAACCTTTGCAGTTAGAGTGGTGCTAGCTACAAAGCTGCTATTATTTACAGTTGCTGTGATAATCAGATTGTAGTTGGAACTGCTGTCTCCAAGCGGAAGGAAGACAGACTTCATGTCATTGTTATTACTGCAACGCAGGTGGTAACCTGACAATTTTCAAACAAGAAAACAAGTTAGATTAATGGATTTCTGGGAGAGTACTCTTAAGAGTTATGTGATAACTGAAAGTTAAGATAAATTAGTCCTCCTATCACAGAAATGTTTGCTAACCTGGATAACTTACCATTATCAATCTTAAAACAATACTGACAGTTAAAACAAGGAATTTCAGTATTGCAAGTTATATTGAAAGCATCCAGGATTGTTCCACTGCGCGGAGATATGCTACACTTGAGGCTATCAAAATTGTTGGTGGTTGCTGGTGGAGATGCGTCACTGGTGTTATCGGTGGTAGTTGTGTCACTAATATCAGGTGATGTAGAGGCAGTACCAGCGGTGGTAGGGGTGTTACTGATGGCACTAACATTGCCAGGTGATGTAGAGACAGGACCAGCGGTGGTAGGGGTGTTACTGATGGCACTAACAGTGCCAGGTGATGTAGCGACAGAACCAGCGGTGGTAGGGGTGTTACTGATGGCACTAACAGTGCCAGGTGATGTAGAGACAGGACCAGCGGTGGTAGGGGTGTTACTGATGGCACTAACAGTGCCAGGTGATGTAGAGACAGGACCAGCGGTGGTAGGGGTGTTACTGATGGCACTAACAGTGCCAGGTGATGTAGCGACAGGACCAGCGGTGGTAGGGGTGTTACTGATGGCACTAACAGTGCCAGGTGATGTAGAGGCAGGACCAGCGGTGGTAGGGGTGTTACTGATGGCACTAACATTGCCAGGTGATGTAGCGACAGAACCAGCGGTGGTAGGGGTGTTACTGATGGCACTAACAGTGCCAGGTGATGTAGAGGCAGGACCAGCGGTGGTAGGGGTGTTACTGATGGCACTAACAGTGCCAGGTGATGTAGAGGCAGGACCAGCGGTGGTAGGGGTGTTACTGATGGCACTAACAGTGCCAGGTGATGTAGAGGCAGGACCAGCGGTGGTAGGGGTGTTACTGATGGCACTAACAGTGCCAGGTGATGTAGAGGCAGGACCAGCGGTGGTAGGGGTGTTACTGATGGCACTAACAGTGCCAGGTGATGTAGAGACAGGACCAGCGGTGGTAGGGGTGTTTCTGATGTCACTAACAGTGCCAGGTGATGTAGAGGCAGGACCAGCGGTGAATTCTGTTTTGTCTTTTGCTGTCGTACCGATGGTAACTGGGTTTTCGGTCTCAGGAGCTGATGTCTCTGTAGACGATGATGTATTTATGGTGTATGTTTTGTAATAAGGTGTGTCATCCGCTTTGGTATAAAAGGAAAAAAAAACAAAGTGTAGCATATTATTTCCAAGAAATAAAAGTACTTTTTTTGCAAAAACAGGTTTGTATTTATTGAATAAATAGTTGAAAAAAAAACAGAAGATCAACAGCATTTAAATCCTTTTGGGGATACTTTGCCAATTTTTATCCAGCTCCGTGTCATCATTGTGTAGGCAGTGTAAGGTCTGTCAAGATCCAACGGATTTCGACAGACGCATTTCTCATCATCTGGCGGATCTTCGAAGACCTCTACTGCTCAGTTCTGCAGGGAGCTCTGTGCACTGGCACCCTGGCACCCCAGAGGCAAGCTAAACACTGTTCATTTATACACAGTGCTATGACACAGAACTGGATTTAAATCAGCAAAATACAATAGTACTGGTGGTTCTGCCATGGTGTGAATTAATTTTCTTGCATAAACTAAATGTTGCCCATAAATTAACCAAGGACATTCATGAGAAAACTACTACCTCTGTAACATAAATTTATAATTGGTATGAACCAGAAATGGCAAGATAATTCGCATATCAGCTTTTATATGTTACTGACCAGAAGTTAACGTACCAGAAGTTATCACCACGGTGACACTACGACCTTTTGATTTGGCAGATTCGAGAGTGTTATATGCCACAGTGTATACAGTCCCACCATTCTGTTTATTTACAAGTGGCCTTGTCTTTTCTTCTTTGTAACAGTCTTCTGTCTCAGACTGTAAATTAATTAACATGTAATCATTAATTTTAACAGTAATATTTAACAGTATCTGATTTTTTAGTCCAAAACAATTTAGAATTAATTTATCAGACTTACTGGCCAGTTGTTACTCGGGTCCTCAATGTTCCACACAATTTGTGGACACTGTGCTTGTCCTTGACAATCCATTTGAATTTTTGCATCTGTGTCTTTCGTTATCGGGTTACAGCCTACAGTACAATTGAGACTATGGTACAACAAATACATAGATAATTTGGTTAACACATGTAAAAACAAATGCTGTCTTGTGAAACCATATAGGCGTAAAACGATTTTACGTCTCTGCTTGGTAAAATAATTTATGCTAGAGTATGATCAGTTTCAATTACCTGAGCCAAGTTGGCGCATACATCTTAGGGGTAAAGGTGATGCATATGGATGTGGTTTTTTCCACTTCATTATTGTCTTTTTTTATCACATTAAAATAATACTTATTAAATTGAAATGGATCGGGTAGGCAGGTTTCTTTAATAGTGTACGTCAGTCCCTCAAAATGTCCTTGACATCCACAGGGATTATCTGTGAATCAACAAGGACTGATTATGCTGCAATAACAATTGACATGCTGATACAAAACATTTAAGAATAATAACTTCTGTAACTACTTCTGCAAACTACAGCTTTCATTTAAGCTGGCAAAATCAACAGAGGCCGTATAGAACTGGGAAGCTTTTAAAGCTAGACACCACAGGCAAACTACAAATGTATGGAGTAATAAAAACAGATATATGTGATATATTCTCTCTGTTAAAACCTGACTCTAATATGTAAACTGAATGAAACAAGAGTTTTGAACCTGGCTTCATACAATGTTCACATTTCTGTTTTGTAAATGCATTCAAAGTAGTGGATATTTAATTAGACAATGCCTCAATTTCAGAAAACTTGTAATACAAAAAATAACTGTCTTAATGTAAGTAATCAACCTGGGGGAAGTTTCATGGTGATATCTAAAAAATGTTCCCCATTCACCTGTAGTGTCTGCCCTTAAAATAGGACTAAGAATTTAATTCTGCCACCGTTAACATATGTCTTGTCAGAATGGAGAGCTTGACAGGCGCAGCAACACTAACTTAGGGTAGTGGGGTTTAGCAAACTCCTTTACATGTAATGTTCTGGCCTAAGACAATCAACACAAAATGTTACTTTATGAAACTTCTAGCAAATAAATATGTAACTAACAAAGATATTTAATACTTAATCTTTCAATTAAAAAAAGAGTAGAAAAAGTATAATTCTTACTGCATGTCCACTTATATTGTTTTTTGGGGTCAGTTAGTTGGGATGCTTCACTTATTGAAAGAGTGATAGTTTGATTATTGGCAGGTATTTTATATGAAGGTTCTGCAATGGCCGTCATTGCAGACCTGACAACTCTAAGATGTTTCTTTCTCTGAAAAAGAAAATTAACAAAAGGACTTATAAATAATGCATAAGAAAAGCATACACATTATGAACAGAATTAGGAGAGCTCCAGGGGATAAGTATTCTTCACCTTAAATATAAAACTGTTGAAGGTAAAAGAGAAAAACATTTTACCTGTCTCAACAAATGGTCATTTTGTCCATTTAGTTTAACGGCTGAATCCTTGCCACAGATATCAAACATATCCACATCTACTTCCAAAGAGGAGAATGCATTCCACGCTCTGAGTTTCACTTGCACAGATTCTGTAGCAAAACATTCACTCATGAAAACAAAGACTATTCCGATAATTTCAATAAAATCTGCACATATAAACTGCTGAAACATGAGGGGATTAAATGGTCTTTTAATCAGATTGTTGATGGTTAAGTGTTTCGCAAGTCATTAAATCACAGTGGCATTTTGCTTCACATGTGGTCCCCGTTATTTATATGTCTTCCATACCTTGAACTTGGTGTCCAATATGAAAAATGTCCTTGCTTGTATTCATTTCTCTGGTCTCAGAGTATGAGCTGTTGTCTCCAGTCAGAGAAAAGAGAAGCAGCACAGGCGCTCCCCGTTCAAGGGAAACACCAAGTGTAATATCTGGAGAGTCTAGACAATCATCTCTCTCTGTCAACACAGAGGCCTGAAGCCCGGCTACTTTCTCCAACACACACATCTGCAGTATATGAAGAGTTACAAAACAGAGAAACATGACATTCCTATCAACTTCCCATTCATCACTTACCATTGGCTCTGAATGCTGCTAAAAAGCAGGTGAACAATGATCTAATATTAACTTACAGTTTTTCTTTTTTAGTTTACACACTAATACTTATACCTGAGACACAATGACCAGAAACTTAAACTCATGTACTAACCCCCTTAACCAATTTTACACTACACACACACTTCTCCACATTTGGCATGATCTTCAAAATATCTTGTGTTCCCATGCAATACACAAAATGCTACACTTAGTATTCAATAATTTCCTACTATCCACTCTGACTCCTCACATGAAATTATTCAATTAGCAATCACAGCTTTAGCAATAACAGGTGAGCTACTCTGTTTTAGCCAACAAAGGAGAGAGAGGCAAGAGAAGTGTGAGTACAGAAAGAGGAAGGAGGACGAGAAATAGGAAGAGCAATATGAGTCAAAATCTCTGAGATTCGGGCCACTTTGGTCTAACAATGAGAGAGGCTGCGCAGAGAAGACAACCAAACTTGAGCAGGTTTCTCAGTAATGACTACAATCCACATACTGTACATGTACAGCATACCTCTCCTGTAAGCTGTGGAAGCTTTTTAGGGCTGGATTCGCCATGTGCCATTTACAACAGTGTTTCACACTGAGCACATTAGGGACTGTTCATTATTTATTTAAGGGGCCACTGTAGGAGCTTTGGGACCTTCAGCCAAAAAAAGACATGACCCTGACCTCGCTACTAAAAAAATTCTATGACCCTCCCACAGCAATTTATCAGTACCTTCTATACTGGTTTGCGCTTGGCAAAGATATTGTTTTTTTTACAGCCATGACATATGTGACTAAACCTCTGCATTCTCATCTGACGCATCACACTCCTCTGTTATGGTGTGACCATTTGGTAGCGAAGGAGGGCCGAGACTAAGAGCTACATGGAAAAATATGCACCAAACAAGCCACTTTGAAATGTTGCTGTTTCATGAATACAAAAGTTGGGTGTCCCCCCCCCCTCTGGACTGAAAAATGTTGGATGACCCTCCCCTCAGCACAGAATAAAAAGACATGACCCTCCCCTATTTTCCTCCAGTGGTCCATTCCATAAATACCGAACGGTCCCTTAGTGTTCAATTGTTTTTTTGGAAATGTCTATTCATATGATGGTGTGTGTGTAATTTGAACACAAAATTACATTTTGAAATTACATCACATTGTTTTGAAGGCAGAGTTTAATTTTGAAGGAGATTTGTGGTGTTTTGCCTTTTTTGTGTTTTTGGATTTGTGTGTGAGTTCTGAGAATGTGAGGTATGCTTTCAGAAAATGTGTGTAAACAATGGAAGAAAACTGTAAAACTGCGCCTGAATGCATCTTAGACATGCATGAATCACTGTAGCTGCTGCTCTCCTAACGTGTTGCTCACATTATGATAAACCATCAAGGTCTTCAGTTACAAACGTTAGTATGTCATTATTAAACAGTTATTGGATGCTCTAGAGATTTCATCTTTTACCGCAGTATAGTGAAGGTTGAGGACTCACAACCTGGCAACCCCAGATACATTTGCGTCTATGCAAAATAACCTATGAAATGGTAACCTATTAATAAAGAATATATTCATGAGTAATAACAATAACAATCCCTCCAGTATGTAACTTTACGGGGTTCATATAATGTTCATTTGATTTTGTAGTATCGTCAGTATTCATTTTCATTTATTCTGAGATACTATAGGTCTGAAAAGGCATAATTGTGGTAAGAATGCCAATCACTATTAAAACTGTGACTACGCTGTACAACTTTAGATGCCTTTTATAGCAACACTGCCATGAGCAAAAGCCCTGGCAGTCAAGACAATTAAAATAGGTGGTGTTTGCTCCTCATTCAATCTGTTGTCTGAAGACCAACTTTGATTGATTATTCACACCATGCTCCAGTGTTTAAAAGTATAAGACTGATTAGCCTAATGGAGATCAAATTTCTTTTAACAGAGGTGATATGACAGGTTGCTGATTTTGGATGAAATGTAGAGGCGTGATGCTTCCGCTGTGTTCTGGTGATTACAGATATGCCATTGATTAGGTGATGGGATACTATAATTAAAGGTTGAATTTAATTTCAAATTTAGAGATCAACTCCTTAATCAAAATGTCACAACCAAAACAAAAAGATGAAGGGTTGATGCATCATGTTACTTGTTATTGCGTTGGTATTGTAATATGTTGACTTGATTGATGTTAATTTACCTGCAGGCCTGCAGACATTTCAGGGAACGTGACCATGTTAGCTGCATAAAGGGTCAGTTGATGGCAGCCAGGCCTTAGCTGCTTCATCATTTCTGGAGCCACTGTGATATTCTGGGGAACATTTCCTCTGAACGCAGATATGTTTGACAACAACGTTTCATCACTCTGGATTCGGTAGGTCACATTTGTACCTGCAGAAAGAAAAGAGAGAAAAAAAGAAATATGTTTAAAAGATAAATAAATAAATAAATAAATACAACACCAAAACCTGGACACAAATCATAGTATATTATGGTCATGATGGCACCAACCTGCTTTTACCTCCATTTGAATCTGAAATGGCTCCCTGTAAAGAGCTTGGCAGTGGTTTGCATGAAAAGACCGTTTCCCAGCATAGCACCTGATGGCACCAAACACTGTTATGGGCTCTTCAATGGTTATGATGTTTTGAGCTCTAATGTATATGTCCCTGCTGGTGCATTCAACTGCCACAACAAATGTGCTTGGATAAGTATATCTGTGTACCTCGCTTCTCTCCAGCCTGAGAAAAAACACACATAGAAACAGTTAGCAGTGATCACAGTATGTTCCTATTGCTTCCTGGAGAAAAAAAAGGAATTCAGATTATATAGGTCACACACAAATCAGTCTAATCATTTTCTTACCGTAAGAAGTGGAGATATACAGTACTCACTGTTATGGTTTCGGTGTTTTGACTTGTATTTTGTTTTATTTCTGTTGTCTTGTTTGTAGATTTCTGAATGTATCCTGTTTTGTATATTTCTGTTGTGTATATTTATGTTTATTTATCTCCCAGTTCATTGTGTAGGTTTCTGTTTACCCTGTTTTGACTGTTTTGCGTATTGTGTATTTCTGTTTCCTGTTTTATTTTGATAGTCTGTTTTTCTGTCTTGTCATGTCCAGATTACTTCCTGTGTTTTCCCGCCTTTGTTGATTACCCCGTCTCTCCTAATGTGTTTCACCTGCTGTGTCACCTGCCCCTCGTTACCTCATTACCCAGTGTATTTAGCCCTTGTGTTTCTCTTGTTGCTTGTCAGATTGTCTTGTGTCAGTTGTCCTGCCTGTGTGAGCTTGTGTCCTTGCCCTCTTAGTTTGTGTCTTTACCTTGTTAAGCTGGTTTTTGAAAATCTTCCCTGTGGTTTTTTGTTATTCTTTTCTCCAGGGACGTTTTGGATTTGTGACTTTGTTTTTGCCTTCCTCAGTTTTGGAGTCCTTGTGTTGGCCTTTGCTTTTTGGATCCCTTTGGTTGGTTTGCTCCCTGTTTTTTGTATAAATAAATCCTCGAGCTCAACCTTTCTCCTACCTGCCTGCCTCTCTCTGCATTTGGGTCCTATTATTCCCTGCCACACAACACTCACATGAATAATTAAAGACTTTGGTCTAATTTCATGGCAGTATGGGTTGGCGATATGGGCGTCTTTAAGATAATATGCTGTTTCTCACTTATTGATATACTTTAATAGAACTTTATCTGTTAAATTTCATTCCAACAAATATTAACCTACAGTTGCTGACAGAACTCTGAGGAGAAAGACACAGTACATAAAAAAAAACAAGCATAAACTTGGTTCACAACCTTTTTTTTCTTGAACATGCCACTGGTCATAGAGGTTGAGAGATGACAGAGGTGTGGCCTACTAAGTAGTCTACTTAGTAGTAGTAAAAAATGTTTTATATACAGACTTTTTTTTAAATATAAATTATCCAGTAAGTGTGTTATTATGTTTTTAGTTTATATGTGCAAATCTAATATTAACAATCTCATGGCAGCCCTGTGGTTTTTGGTGTCCCCTTATGAGGGCCCAGATCACAGGTTGGGAAAGCATCGATGTGCGATTTAAGGGGTACCCTAGTCTATATATCGACGACGTTCCACTTCCGGGATTGCTCCAGTACTGCCGGAAAATTCCGCCGGATGTCCTTCTTTGCAGCCGGATGTCAGTTATCTTGGGCTTTCTTTGTGTTGGCATTTTAAACTCTGGTGGATTTCTGAGGACTATGGTTAACTGCTCCTCAGATCTCTGCAGGGTAAATCCAGACAGCTAGCTAGACTATCTGTCCAATCTGAGTTTTCTGTTGCACGACTAAAACAACTTTTGAACGTACACATGTTGCGCCGCACTTTCGCCGCATAAATTGACGATTTCCGCGCAAAATATGCAGGGCTTGCATGATTTCATAATCCCCGCATTTTCATTGCAAAAATGTCACATATATCTTAGCAGAAAGTTGAAAAATGTTGCATTTATTTCACACAACAGCAGCCATTTTCCCCTGTTGCCATGGGAACGTTATGAAGTGATGTAATTACGCGACGTGAACATCATCGAAAAGCCATGATGAAACCGCAGTTTTTCCAAGTTCCCGCAATTTCATCGCATAAAATTGCATAAATATCCCGCATATTCCATCGCATTTTTTAAGAAAACGTGCCACATAATCAAGGATATTTGCCCGCAACAATCACAAAAAAGCATTTTTCTGGAAGGACTGGTTGGGGGACTTTTGGGAGTCAGATTTAAAAAAAAAAATCCTAACAAGGTTTATATCTTAACTTTTAGTCCCGCATTGGGAGCTACATTTCTCACAATGCAACTCAGTATCTTTTGTTAGGCCTTCCTAGATTGTTAATGGCTACTGTATGTTTTTCAACCTCTACAATTTGTAACACATTCCACCTGTTATAATTTTGAAGTCTCAAGCCAAATCATCACATCATCAGGGTTGTTCTCTCAAACTTGGCAATGCTGCTCCAGAGTCACAGAAAGCATTATACAACTGTTTTCACAGGCTGAATAGAATAATTTATTTAAAAACCACTTAGTCAGTCTCAGTTGAGTCTGTAAAAAATATTACTCACCCCTCTGGACTATGCAGATAAATAACATGGCCATCTCCGGTACTCAGCATGCAGCTAAGGTTTCCCTGTGGCAAATGGAAGAGCCACTTCACGCTAATGGTGATGATTTCAAAAACAGCAGCCACTGTGCTCACTGACAGTGTGAGCCCTGGGGGAAGATAATGTAAAGCAAAGTGTCTCTAATGAACTGGGCTTCCAACAAAACAGACAAGCACAGATCCTCATCATCTCAGCAGGCAGCAGAGAGGCACAGTAAGATATAATGAAATAAACAGATTTAATAAAATTAAATGTAAAATCACCATTCTCTTTGCATGGCCATACGCTGGGTTTTGGAAAATACAGAGGTTCAAAAACTGAGCTTACTAGGGGGGTTTGGGGGCATGATTTACCTGATCTAAATATGCACATTTATGAATGTTTGGAGAGCAAAAACTGGATAACAATATCTTCAAAAGCATGTTAATGGACAGTAGGGCTGCTCGATTACACGATTATCTATCAACTTTTGGAAAGATGTTGCATTTTTTGCAAACAGTGGAAGTTGACCAAATCAACATTGAAAACACCAAAACTGTGAAATTTCACTTAATACTTTTCCTGTTGAACTTTTTGAAATCCCATTCAGAACACAAGACAAAATGGAATGTGCAAAAATCAAATAATCGATTACATTGTTTTTGTGATTGTTAGAAGCCAAAATAAAAAAATGGGACTTTGCACTTGAGTTTATTCAAAATAATTTAGTAAAAGTATATTTTTGTTTAATCTTTGTGTTTGCGTCATTTCGGATTTGAATTGTAGAAATGTGTCTCAAACAGTAGATAAACAGTAGCAAAATGTGTGTTATACACTATATACAGTATGTCTACAATAATACTAGTGTATAATAATATGTAAGGGATAATGAAGCGCTAGCAGGTCATTATTGCAAATTTGAACCCAGGGTGGCTGCACCAAGCCACCTGAAGGGGTTCAATTCACAATATTGACCTGCTCGCTCTACAGTATCCCGCCTATTACAGGGCTACTTACTAAATAAATCAATTATTTGTCACACAGTGTGTGATTATTTTTTGGGTGCTTTTGTCCCTTTATTTCAGAGTGACAGTGGATAGACAGGAAAGGTGGGAGAGAGATGGGGGATGACACGCAGCAAAGGGCCACAGGTCGGATTTGAACCCGGGTCGCTGCAAAGGACTCAACCTACATGGGGTGCACTCTCTTACTAGGTGAGCTACAGGTCGCCCCTGATTTCCCATTTACTTGGAACATTTATGATTGCTTAGCATGACTTTGACTTACCATCTTTGCAGTGGTAGTCCACAGACAGGTAGCTCCCCAGCTGAGGACAGGGGTCACCAACGGAGTCCACAACTTCAGCAATCTGGCAGACCTGACGGCCATGGCAGTGACCTGGGAAACACACAGAGAACATAATCAGCTAACTATAATACCAATGAAAATGACATTTTTGGACATTTAACAACTTACTACTTAATATTTAGCAGTACTAGTGGGCCATTGAGAAAGGTTTGTGCTCTCCCAACAACTCAACTAATGATCCTACACATAACAACTCATTAACATTATCATCATGAATAGAATGCACTTGTGTGGTGCTTCTAACATGAGCACAAAACAAAGAACTTTACATTTAGCAACACCCACACTGCCCCTGGACTGCTAATGTTCAGTTGCTCTACGATCTCCAATGTAATAAAACATGCCTGTATTTAAAGGGGAACTATGCAGTTTTTTTTAGCTTAATTTACCTTAACTGAACAGCTTCGGAGTCATTAGAATGGTTCTATGACTTTTTTCGAGTTGAATGGTGGTCGTCTCGCTTCCCCCTAGCGCCTGTGAGCGTTAAAACCACCCTTGCAACTTTCAGCCGGCGAGCTGCCGGCCTCAGCGCCAGGAAGTATGACGTGATATCAGGTCTCGCGATGTAACAAATTGCTTCACGACACTGCACACATACGCCCATTCAGGAACCGGCTAACAAGGTAGTGATGGAGTTTTTCACACTATCATCCTGGCTGAGCTGGCAAAAAAGAAGCAGAAAGCTAGGAAAGCACTGTCGGAGGAACAGAGAAAGAGGAAACGGCAGACTGACCGATCGAGTAGTCAGACACAAGTAAACAGGAGCTGCCAAATACCAATTCTGAAGCTGTAGGGGGAGCTCTATAGAGAAACCTGTAGGGGGAGCTCTATAGAGAAACCTGTAGGGGGAGCTCTATAGAGAAACCTGTAGTTGGAGCTCTATAGAGAAACCTGTAGGGGGAGCGCTATAGAGAAACCTGTAGTGGGAGCTCTATAGAGAAACCTGTAGGGCGAGCTCTATAGAGCAACCTGTAGGGGGAGCTCTATAGAGAAACCTGTAGTGGGAGCTCTATAGAGAAACCTGTAGTTGGAGCTCTATAGAGAAACCTGTAGGGGGAGCTCTATAGAGAAACCTGTAGTTGGAGCTCTATAGAGAAACCTGTAGGGGGAGCTCTATAGAGAAACCTGTAGGGGGAGCTCTATAGAGAAACCTGTAGGGTGAGCTCTATAGAGAAACCTGCGAGCAAAAACCGAGAAAACAGCGAAGAAATGGTCAAAACGACATCGGTACAACAGCTAATAAGAAATGAGCCATACTTTTCCTCATACAGATATGCACAGTACATTATTTGATAGGTTCAAGTTAACTTTTGTACTTCTCTGGAATAAATGTTTTCCGATTTTTGTACTTGGTAAACTTGTGATAAAGTTAAGTTTTATCACAAGTTTAGAGCGGAACCATAGACGTGTTTCCCATTTACAAACAATGTGTGCACAGCAGGAGCTTATATACCGATAATTTTTGTTTGGAGGTGAATACTGTATGTAGCCCTATGTGACACACATCCTTGCATTTTGATAACTTTCTTTTAACCAGCATTAAATTCTTGCTATTTAACTGCTGCACAAGAGGGCCGCGGCTGTTTATGTTATGAATATTATATTCATAACATAAGCATGTATAGTTGCTTACTCAGAATATACCGGATAGGCCTACTTGGCTTTAACCCTCTAAGGTCTAAGAGAGTTTTCTTGATTTTTACATCTTCTTAAATTCAACTTTTAAAAAGTAGTAGGCTATTTATTAGCCTCACTGGAACGAGACTCTGAACATCAGTTTAAAGAAGCATTACAATGTGATGCATTTTCCATCCAAAGCCATCAGTCTACCTCTCACCTCTATCAGCTGTCGTTGAGTCACTCACCGAAACTCTAAATATATGTCAAACAGCTAAGTATTGATCAGAGAGCCTGACAAATATCTACACTCTTCATTTACCACAGACACACAGTAACAGTGTGAGATGTCCAACAGCATTTATTCCTGCAGTGAAAAACTATCCACAGTCTTCATAAAATCGATTGGACCAGATCACTTAAGCTAAAAAAAGTCTATACTCTCTGAGCTAACCAGGAGGTCTCCTTCTTGGGATAATGAACAATGTTGTATTCGTGCAGTTGGAGGCACATAACAACTCCACATGTTGATCTTCTCATGAGCTTTCAGACATTCTTCGTTTTCTACCCCCCACATGCACGCTCAGGGGCGCCATATAGGGGGTAAAGTTAGGACAATTCCAAGGGCCCTTGACTAACAAGGGCCACAAAAAATAGGTAAAAACTAATATAAAATTATTAAACCATCATCATTCAGTATATATATTTCAAATATAATAATACAATTAATGATCTCTTTGTTTTTACTTGTTTTTGGCAGTAAAAGTTAAATATCCCCATCGACCACCCCCCTGTATCTGCATGAAATGGTTTGGTCCTGCCTTAGAGCACTCAGTGACGGAGTTTAGTTGCAGTCAGTAGATGCGGCAGAACTACAGTGACCACAATGTTACCAAGTAACGTTAAATCAAAATCTGGTTTTCAAAAAAGGAAAAAGAGAAAAGAGAGAGAGAGAGAGGAAAGACAAAGGAAAGGGTGTCAAACTGTAACCCAGTTTTTCACCAAGAAAGGTGGGTAGCCTATAGTCTGTGAGTGGTATTCAACTGTTGGCTTAATGTCCATAGTGAAATAAGCTAGCTAGCTACAGACTAGTGTTAGCCTACATTTAATCACCATTTAATCAGTGCAAGGAAACGTTTAGCAAGATATTCATATTAAATCATTGTCCCTATCCCTTTTAGCAGACTTAACAACAGATGAGTCAACAGCACCCCAGTCTCCCCCTAACTGAGCCCCTCCCTGTCCCAGTGAAGAAGGTGAGCAACATTGTGTTCAATGACATGCCAGTTAGCATTATTGCAGGGAGTCTGTGAGGATTTATCTGTCTTTCATTAATAATTATAATAATAATTAATAATAATAATAATTTTGTTAAGAGAATTTTCCATTTTGTCAAATTTTACAATAAAAATACATTGAGACCGTAAAATATTTTATCTTTTAATCTTGCATCAAATAGTGAATTGCATACTAGACTTGCATGCATGTACAAATCACCAGCAGTAAATATTGTGCTAGTACTAGTATTGAACTACAAGAAGCAAGACAGTTGCAAGGCTTTAGAGTTATGTAAAGCTTTTGATGGGACAGTTAGGTCCTAGAGATGTGGTGACAACAGCTACGCAGAGGGGGCCCAATTCGATTTTTTGTCATGGGGCCCAAAATTCCTGGCGGCGCCCCTGTGCACGCTCATCTCACTGATAGTGAGTCACTAGGAAACCCCACGGCTGGGTTTCCAAATGGGCGTCCTGGGCCCAGGGGCTCCTAAACCAGAGTGTCTGCGTGAAGTCACTGTTACTAACCTTGCATTTCATGCACATATGGTCAAAGGGCTTTGTCATTCATGCAAAGAACCCCAGAAGTTCTTCTGAAAAATCTGAATAGCCTAAACATTCAGTTAGAAGATGTAACAAAGAAACACTCATGATATATTTTAAGTGAGTGTTCATCCCCTCATTTTATCTATAGGACTTTAGAGAGGCTGTGAAGAGTAATCCAAAAAGCAAGCATAAAACAACAGCATTAGAAGCTCTGTCTAAGAGCTGGTCATAGACAATCTGGACTGAGGCTTTCATTCCAAACCTGTAATATCTGTGAGAGTTTCCTGCTTGTTCAAGAACATGAAAGGTAGGTTAATTTAAAATGTGACTTTCTATGTGGGTCTAGCACTGTGATAGACTTCTGACTTCTCTTACCTCCTATGCATGCTGGGAAAGGTTGCATTGCCCCATGACCCTAGAACAGGATGAACAAGCTTGGAAAATGAATGAATAGATAGTCTGCTTTTGCCATCAGCTAAATGCATGAGTCAATGTTTACTCTTTGGATGGACATCATTGATTTATCTTAAAAGGCTGTTGAGCTTTGAAGCTATTATTGTGTGTTTTTCCTTCCATAAATGCCCTCATGGGCAAACAATGGTCTGCTGTGAGACAATGTGTGCTTTGTGAGATATGGCAATCACTTCCTTCAAAAGTGGATTGGGTTTCATCAGAATTTTCATCCATGCAGAACCTTCTTAATGAGGCATAATTGTTTGTTTTCCTATTCTGACTTGTTCCTCTATTGAGTTCAGCAGATACAAATGAGGTTGTTTTGGAGATCAGATCCTTTAAAAGCTCTGGATTAGGTAATTGTATAACACATCAAACATCAATTATCATCAATTATCATTGTGTTTTTATTGCATATAACAAATAAACTAGTTAAACCATGTACCTGTTAATGATGCAACAACATCCACCCAGCCGCACTTATGTTCTGTGGATGTTGATGGTGGGGAGAGGGTGGATCGACAGTAATGGATGTTCTCACGACCGTAGAAGCCAACATCTATCATTAGGACTTGATGAGAACCACACTGCAGAGTGGTGTTATGACCTGCACACACAATGGATCTCCCAGAGTCTGGGAAGAAGACAATAGCAATACAAAGTGGTGATTAATCATGATCATCATCATGGAGTGATTCAGTATGTTGTTGTTTTTCAAAGGGAGGCAGAATACATACCAAACTGGCAGATAAAGTTCCGTTTTTGGTTGCAGTCTCCTGTGGCTTCCCATTGGAAGCCAGAGTCTCTCAGTATGTGTCCACAGGCTGCTCCTAGCTGCGGGCTGCTCACCCAGTTTGAATAGGTGATATGTGAACCATCCAGCCAAGAGAGAGCACCTGAGAATGGAACAAACCATTGCTGAACATGTGTAATAATGCACAATTTGAGCTGAAGTGCCCGTAAGTACACTGACCTTACCTGTGGTGATCAAATCAATTCAACCTTAATAGTGTCAAATCATAACAGAAGTTATCTCAGGACACTTTCCAGATAGAGCAGGTCTAGACCACACTCTATAACTTAAAGAGACCCAACAATTCCCCCAGCGCAATTGTACTTATTGAGACAGTGGCGAGAAAAAAAAATCCTTTCAACAGGCAGAAACCTAAATCAAAACCTTGCTCATGGGGACCGGCCTTCTGTCTGAGAGAGAGAGGGAGAGCGAGAGAGAGGAAATTGATGTAATATTTTCTCTAACATTATATCAGTGGAGTTTATTTGGTAGAATTCAGTTTTTACTACTGTTTTCAAGAGTGGTACAAGTAAACCCCTGATCCTTAAAGACCACTCTACCAGCTTGCTTTCCATTGTCGTCCAAAAACTATTAAAAACATGGATATGAGCAACATTGTTGCATTAGGTGACATGCTCTTCATTACAATAATCACAGGCATTTTAGATTGTTTTTTAATAATCCACAAACACCGTCTGTGATGGCCACACCTGCGGCCACGCAACTGATTTCAATTTTGGTATTTCTCCTGCACACGGCTTCTATAGGTCACTTAAAAGTTCAGTTTGTAGACCTTTTGACCTAATGCACATTGCACAAATATTATAATTTCTAGTTTGGAGGTTTAGTTTATTTATTTGGACTATATTACTTTGTTGGCCCTTTTGTTTTTATTATTGGAAAATAATTGTCCTGTTTTGTTTCATTTGTAGTTTAGGTGGGAGTTACAGTGGCCCTGAAGTGCAAATCACAACAGCAAATCATAAAACGCAACAGCAAATCATAAAACACAACAGCAAATAGAAAAACACAACGGCAAATAGGAAAACACGACAGCAAATGAAGTGTTTTCCTATTTGCTGTCATGTTTTCCTATTTGCTGTCATGTTTTCCTATTTGCCGTTGTGTTTTATGATTTGTTGAAATGTTTTCCTATTTGCCGTTGTGTTTTATGATTTGTTGAAATGTTTTCCTATTTGCCGTTGTGTTTTATGATTTGTTGAAATGTTTTCCTATTTGCCGTTGTGTTTTATGATTTGCTGTTGCGTTTTTCTATTTGCTGTTGTGATTTGCACTTCAGGGCCACCGTAGGGAGTGTTTTGGCTTTGTGTTACCACTTTGATTCAACAATGGTCTGACCAGCCATTGTATATGGTCACCTTTATCTTCTGATTTTTAGGTTGGGAGTCTTTGTTTCTCTATCCCAGGTTAAACGCATGGATTTTGAAATGAAGTTTATCTGGACAGTTTGCTTTTTTAGGGTAAGCAGAGTGGGGAAATACTGTATGGGTGTATCAGCAGACGGCCTGTACAGGTACAGTATACTGTGCACTGGCACTGTGTTCCCTACTGTTGCAGAACAACAGGAGGGCAGGGAGAGAGTGATGGCAAAAGTACGGAGGCTAGTCACTAACAGAATAATATAAGATACGCCTTTATTGTCTCCTATAGGACACATTTGTCTTGGGCAGTTGAAAGAACAAAAAATGGCGACACATTGCACACAAACACACAATAAACATACACTTGTCTCAACTAACAGGTAACATTCAATAACACACACACAAAAACCCCCACACGCACAGAAGAAGAAAGAGAACCTACACTCTCACAAAAGAAAAAAAAAAGTACAAAACAGTACCTTTAAGGAACAAAAGCTTATCACTGGGGTGGTACCCTCAAAGGTAAATTGTTGTACCTTTAGTCAGAGGAACAAACTTGTAGATACTTGTTTGTACCTTCTAAAGGGACAATACTATACCTTTGAGGATAAAAAATGTACCTTAAACAAAAGTTACAACAAAGTACCTCTGGAAAAGGTACAATCTATGTGCAATATAAGTAGCATACTGCACATCCTCCCCTTATATTGCACATACAGTGAGGAAAATAAGTATTTGAACACCCTGCTATTTTGCAAGTTCTCCGACTTGGAAATCATGGAGGGGTCTGAAATTGTCATCGTAGGTTTGTATGATTTGTATGATACAGCTGCAAATAAGTATTTCAACACCTGTCTATCAGCTAGAATTCTGACCCTCAAAGACCTGTTAGTCTGCCTTTAAAATGTCCACCTCCACTCCATTTATTATCCTAAATTAGATGCACCTGTTTGAGGTTGTTAGCTGCATAAAGACACCTGTCCACCCCATACAATCAGTAAGAATCCAACTACTAACATGGCCAAGACCAAAGAGCTGTCCAAAGACACTAGAGACAAAATTGTACACCTCCACAAGGCTGGAAAGGGCTACGGGGAAATTGCCAAGCAGCTTGGTGAAAAAAGGTCCACTGTTGGAGCAATCATTAGAAAATGGAAGAAGCTAAACATGACTGTCAATCTCCCTCGGACTGGGGCTCCATGCAAGATCTCACCTCGTGGGGTCTCAATGATCCTAAGAAAAGTGAGAAATCAGACCAGGACTACATGGGAGGAGCTGGTCAATGACCTGAAAAGAGCTGGGACCACCGTTTCCAAGGTTACTGTTGGTAATACACTAAGACGTCATGGTTTGAAATCATGCATGGCACGGAAGGTTCCCCTGCTTAAACCAGCACATGTCAAGGCCCGTCTTAAGTTTGCCAATGACCATTTGGATGATCCAGAGGAGTCATGGGAGAAAGTCATGTGGTCAGATGAGACCAAAATAGAACTTTTTGGTCATAATTCCACTAACCGTGTTTGGAGGAAGAAGAATGATGAGTACCATCCCAAGAACACCATCCCTACTGTGAAGCATGGGGGTGGTTGCATCATGCTTTGGGGGTGTTTCTCTGCACATGGGACAGGGCAACTGCACTGTATTAAGGAGAGGATGACCGGGGCAATGTATTGCGAGATTTTGGGGAACAACCTCCTTCCCTCAGTTAGAGCATTGAAGATGGGTCGAGGCTGGGTCTTCCAACATGACAATGACCCGAAGCACACAGCCAGGATAACCAAGGAGTGGCTCTGTAAGAAGCATATCAAGGTTCTGGCGTGGCCTAGCCAGTCTCCAGACCTAAACCCAATAGAGAATCTTTGGAGGGAGCTCAAACTCCGTGTTTCTCAGCGTCAGCCCAGAAACCTGACTGATCTAGAGAAGATCTGTGTGGAGGAGTGGGCCAAACTCCCTCCTGCAGTGTGTGCAACCTGGTGAAAAACTACAGGAAACGTTTGACCTCTGTAATTGCAAACAAAGGCTACTGTACCAAATATTAACATTGATTTTCTCAGGTGTTCAAATACTTATTTGCAGCTGTATCGTACAAATAAATAGTTAAAAAATCATACATTGTGATTTCTGGATTTTTTTTTTTTTAGATTATGTCTCTCACAGTGGACATGCACCTACGAGGACAATTTCAGACCCCTCCATGATTTCCAAGTGGGAGAACCTGCAAAATAGCAGGGTGTTCAAATACTTAATTTCCTCACTGTATATACTACCCAGATTGGACATTTCTCATTAAATCATGCTGTGATCAAGACTCATGTATTGCACAATAAGGAGGTGCAATAGGAAGGAGTGGGGAAAAGCAGGGACAGGGGTTAGGGCCAGGCAGGTAGTAGCAGGTATGAGAACGAAGAATGATATTGGCAGAACGGAGAGGAAGAGACTTGAGATAAAAGACAAGGATCCAAAGGCGGCAGTGTAGTTAGTGTGAGGTTTGAAGGAGAAGGAGGAGTGAAAAAGCTCATCAGACCAAACTCAGAATAAATTGCACCAAAATGCCATAATTTTAAAGACTATTGCTATTTATCAGCAATATTAATCAGCAATTTAGCGTAGCAGTTGCCTATAATCCACGATACTTCCTTCTTACCTTCACCAACTGGAGAAAATTGCAGGTTTGGAGAGGCAGAGAGTGCAACTCCAAGCCACACATCCTTCTTGGGATCCAAGAATCTTTCAAGGAAAAATTGAGTTTCTTCATCTGGGATAAATGCAAGGTGTCCACCACGCTGCTCACACCAAGCCTGCGCACTGAAAAAAGTATGCTGGAGATCCACAAACTCGTAGCAAGAGCCTCCAAAGGCCTTCTGGAAGTCTGGACAGGAAACGGGAACCTTTGTCTTAGCTTCAGAGCAAGACAGACAGCTGAGTGTCATCAGGATCAGCAGGCGCACAATTGTCCAGCCCATCCTTTTTAGTTTTTACTTAAAAAACCAAAATGTCACTCTTTTTAACTTCTTGGTGCTATCAGTGCAGTGGTAAAAGTTACACAGTTTCCCCCTTTCGTCTAACGTTTTCATACACACCCCTGGTCACGTCCTGGTTTTAAATGGGTCTGACATGAGCCTCTTTAACACACTTTGTTCTGGGTTCAGTGGAACATTGTTTACCTAAGAGTCATCTCTCTCAATAACCACTGAAATGCATTAGCTCTGTACACAGACAGAGCTGAAACAAAGGAAACCTGCTGTAAGAGAGCAGATGGCAAGGTAACTTGAGGTGAGGGTTTAACAATAATTTACACAATTAAATGAAAAGGATTTATAGATTTATATAATAGATATATGATAGAACGGCTAATTGAACATTGTTTTGTTGTTTGAAATTTCTAAGTGCTGTTACGCTACACTTAGTTTTGGCAATGCTAAATGATGTCAATGAAGAAAAAGGCATCCCAATTCAAGAAACAATCCACGGCCACTCTTCTGTGACATAAAACTCACCATTTATTTTACATCAAGGCCAGACTCTGCAGGCAAAAATTAGTTTTTTCCATACAGTCTTTGTTTTTGTTTTCTCATACTCTGAACTCCAAATCTTCACTTCAGTAGCACTTACATTCACCCAACTTTCAAGTTCAATTCCTTTTTATATTATGAAGGTTGTCACGGAGGGGTTTGTTTATATATATTATTTTATTATTAAGCGTTTTGCCTGCCTGACTTACCAGGCTTTAAATGGTTTCTTCCATTTAATATGGCTCACTGATTTGTGGCTGTGTATTAGCTGTTTTCAAATTAGTGCAGTGATATATGATTGGGAGTCTTTAAGGGTGTTTATGTTGAAAATTGACCGGATGCTCTACCCGTTCCACTTCCTGCCTGTGCAAAGGCCCATTAAAAATAGACATAATAATAATAATACATATTATTGATATAGCACTTTAAATGGTACTCAAAGACACTTTACAGTAAAACCAGCACATATAGCACATTAAAAACAGATAAGCAATGAAACCAACACATAAAACTCACTATGACTCTAGAGTCGCTACTCGCTCAGAAGCTACCGGAAATCCCCCCCCCCCCACACACACACACACACACACACACACACATCCACACCCACGCCGGCTCGATGCACACACCAGCGCACAAGTATGAACATCAGACCACTTACGTAGGCTACGGTGAAAGCTCAGAAATCGAAAGCATACTGTTTGTGTTTAATCCAGGGTCTGACTTTTCATTAAAAAAAAAAAAACAGTTGCGGTGATGTGTTTTCTTCTGAAAACATAATTGCCTGCCTATAGACATTGACTGATACACTGCCCTCTGGTGGACAGAACATATACAACTTATACCAATATAGGTCTTACTGAAGGCATTTAATGGTCAAAATATTATTAATAAATATTCAAATGTATTCGGATATTATATTAATACACAAACAAACTTAGAATATGATTTTGGGGCATGATTTTATGAATTTTGGTACTCAGTACCAGTGGGTACCAACCCATTTTAGGCACTAAATCCAAAATAAAAATAAATTTATAAATAAACAATGCCTTGTTTTTTTCGTACTATAATTGTTATGCTCACAAAAATAAAAAAATGGGCCACGAACCAAATTTGATTTTGATAATTATGATTATTTATAATGTGTCCAATTTGTGTGACCAAAAGGTTGCTGATCGTGTGTATGTAAGTGTTTATGTAAGTATACAAAGAACTATGACAAAAAAGTTAATCTAATATCGAATTCCGTCCATGGCCCATTTATCATTTTCTATTTTTGATTAAAGCATACAGTTGAAAGTAGAAAAACAAGCTGTTATTAGTTTTGTTTTGTTTTTATTCATAAATCAATACCGAAATAACAAATTGTTTTTTAAATTTTCAATTTTGGATTCCCAAATGAATATGCAAAGAACGAATGATACATGGATTAACAGCGGGCTGTTTGCCCTGAACTGCATTTCTTTTTTAGTATGGGATGTACTGTATTATTACGTATAACTTTCACTTTCTATTGAATTACCCAAACTTTTAGCAGTATGACTGAGTGACTGTGATGAGATTTGCAGAGTGGCATGTATATAAGTTCTAAAGAATTAAAACAAATTAAAATATAAAAAAAAGAAATGTATGCAAAAGAGCATGCTAATATTGGGTAAATGCTTCATGAGTTGCGCCATTTGATTATTTTTACAGGTCAAAATGCATTCTTGCATTATACTGCAATTGAGAACATATTGCATGCCAAACCTTCAATTTACATATTTGGCATAGTTGCTATTTTATAAACTAATGTTTATTAGACCAACATGTATTAAACATCAGCTTAATTACAAAAGTAATCAAACTTGTAATGCATGCAGTTTAAAAATAAGTCAAATGGATGTAAGTTATTTAAAAAACGGTTGTAATAAAAAGAGGAAGTCTCATTGCCACAGACATTGCAGTTTTACGTAGGCAAACTGGTTGAATCTGATCTGTGTGTAGATCATTTGCATGTGACATATAATGCCAGAGCAGAGTCTAAAGTCAAACTGCGTTCATTTGGTTATACTGGAATGATTACCCAGCGGTCTAAAGGTAAGGGTTAAAATTCTTTGTCGTTTCTGTGGAAATTTGAGCTATTGTATACTTGTAAAACAATGTCATTGTGTTAGAATGATTAAAGAAAAAGATGCTGAGGAAAACCACCCAGAAAATGAGAACAGCAAATTGTTTTGTGCTAAAAGCGTGGAGTCAGTAGAGAAAAGTCATCTGGTGTTGTGCTATTCATCATCATCACGCCATCATAGCCTATTTTATGTTCCTTGTATATTTATGTCATAATTTGATGTTGGAAAACCATGTCAAAACAACAATCATGTTGCTAAATTATTATCTTTCCCTCTCTCTGACATTCTCATGTCTCACCAAATGCAGAATTGTATGTTAAAGGTCCAACATGTAACATATTTACTGTATTATATCAACAAATGGCCACAATATGTCATCAGATATTAAGGAAACATGCTAAGTTGAAATACTATCTTCTCTCACTACAACGCTAAAGCCAGTATTTTCTCCTTTTGAAATTTCCATTCCGGGACAGAATGTCTGTTTTTATTTTGGCCTGTGCCCATTTTGATACTCAGGTTGAAAGACAAGAAACGCAAACACGCCAAAACAATGTGCTGCAGCCGTAGCAGCAACCAAACAAACTGGAGATGGATTCAATCAACAGTTACAGTTAGTTACTTGTTAAAGAAATTGAGACACAGCCAGTGTGATCCCGACTGGTGGTGGCCATGCTAACATAGCTAACTGCTAATGTTGTCAGAGGATCGGGCAAGCGGGCCACATCTGCTCACAATAACCATGACTGACATATGACAGAAACCGCAAGTTTGACTCATAATGGAAACTGGCAATTTAACTGTGGCTGTCAGTCCGGTACACAGGATAGCGAGGTTGTTTTTTTTTTAGCGGTTGTTAAAGTAACATTTGGTGAGAAAGTCAGTCGGTACAGAGGATCGCGAGGTCCCGGTCTTTTTAGCGTTTGTTGTTGTTACGTTTAGCCGATAAAAGGTGACTATTAACTGGGTACAGAGCTCCGCGTGAGCACAGTTTTAAGACTGTCAACATAGCTACTCTGCTGAGCTGTGCAGTAATATCTGGCAATGCGGGACTAGCATCTAGCTAACACTGACATTGTGGGTTCAGCATTCTCAACCTGGCAACCCCGTGAAATCCCAGGGGACGGCTCTCTCCATAATTTTTAATATGGACTGCAGTAACCATTTTAAACAATAGCTGTCAGTATTACATATTGCACCTTTAATAAAATGCTGCGTAGAATGTAAAATAATCTAGTTTTGTTTCAAACAAGGCCCATGCACCCAACATCCATCTCTATTGCATCAGGAATCATGAGAAAACCGAGAGACACACTGTGGAGAACCATGTTTGTGCTACTGGGCATTGGTTTCATCTGGTGTCTAAGTTTGACATATTACTTCCTGGTCTGTATCTTCCTTCCTTCCTTCATTCCTTTATTCCCCTAATATAAACATCAGTTAAATCCAGGTCACAACTGTTTGTCTTATACACACACATCTGCTTACAATCAAAATGCCTTATCTTGCCAGCTTTTTGAAGTGTGTCTTGTCTGTCTAAACTGGTTTTAGAGCAATTCAGAACAGGAGGGCATCAGCATTACCGGTCACAACGGACTGAGGCAGCATGGCACATTGAGGAATAAAACAGCCAGGCCTGAAGGTGATAAGAGAGAGCACAGTGATAATGAAAGAGTCAGGCAGAAAAAAAAAACACTTAATTTACTAACCCATAAAAACTTTATCTCTGGGTTTTAGGAAAATAAGCTCAACGTACCACACACTCTCTCTTCTCCACATAGCCATTGAACAGTGAAGCAAATGTGGTATAATGATGGAGAATGGTGAATAGAGAATGATTATAATGCTATCTTTTTAATTGCACATTGTAGAAATTAGGAACATCTGTTCAATCATTCAGTCACAGTAGCGGTAGCTAAGAAAGACCATTCAAATAGGAGAATTGGAAGGGCTATCTTGGGGATGTAAAATTGAGAGTGAGATTCAGGTAATAGTGGGTAAAAAGCGGTGAATTTCTTCTACCCTCTTGAAACAAACTCTTGCATCCTTAGGAATTGTTTTAGAGATTTCTTGTCAATAGACTTCACAACCTCTGCTCCCTCTCTCTCATAATTCTCCCTGACTTTCTTGCTTGTCTCTGTCTCTCCTTTTTTCACTTCCCCTTTATATTCCTAGAAATAATGGAGAGTATTGTCAAGTTTGTGGAAGAAATCCTGAACATGGTGGGATCCTCTGACGATTGTGAGCAAACTCTTTTCTGCATGCAAATACACGTTAATTATGTCACAGCTCTCAGTTAATATATCAATTTCAGTGAAGTGGCACCACATCAAATTAAAATAGAAATTCCCTGGTAATATTTGCTAACAGAATATTTCATGAGTATAAATTGTAAATATGGCTGATTACTTCAACAGCTCTTTTCACATGCAAATCTCTTGAAAACATGTTCCAAGCAGAGGGATACTTAGGACTACTCAAATTTACACTAGAAACTCTCTCTGGCAGTCTCTCCCCTGCCTCCCTTGAAGGACTACAAAGAAGAACTACAGTCACTCCAGATTAAAATGGAGGCAGAAAAAGAAAAAGGACAGCTGAGGGATGAGATGCTGAAGGAGCTGCGTTCTGATAAACTCCACCTGCAGCAACAAGTGGCTCACATGGAGAAACACCTAAAGCTACAGGCAGAGAAGGAGGAGAACAATGTCCAACAAGGCAAATCTGGTAAAATGACAAATAGAGCATGAATGCTAACTGTATTCCCACAGTGGCCGGTTTAACATGAAGAAACTGTCTCTCATTGCGATCAAGGAAAATGGTTCATTATTGCCGTGTTTTAGGTTGTACCAATAGGTCAGACCGAGAAAAACATTTGGAATATTATCGACTTCCAAAAGTTATTAAAAACCAGGGAGAGGAATGCCAGAAGTTATCAGAGGAAAGGAGGCGCTTGTGGTTGGCAAAGCTCAACCAGGATCTACGAGGGGAAAATCTGTCTTGTTCGGTCTTTGAAATGAAAATAAACTATTGAGAGTCACTTGGCTACACCTTGAGTAACACAATGATATACAGTTAAGGTTAGGTTGATTAAAGAGGTTATTGCATTACTTACTTTGGCCTTCACAACACAATGATCGTTAATGACTTGGTACTGCGTCTCCCTCACCCATCCACACACCATCTGGTTATAAGCCTCCAAACTTTTGTAGGATTTAAGGTCTTCCGCTGTGTATGGGCTCGCCGAGAAAACCAGGTAGTTGACTATATCGGTATATGCAACTGGAGGAAGAATCACCGGGTCGCCATGGGTCCAAGAAGAGGGAGCCAACTTCCTCACCGCAGGTAAACTGTAATTTCTCAAAATATCGCGCCTTTTTGTGGTCCAAGTCCTTCCATGCCTTTGCATCTTGGACGTGTTTTGATGAGCTTTTCTTTTGTTTAGACAAAGTATTAAAGTATCCAAAGTACACAATACTCCATTACTCCATTCAGTTGTTTACACTGAGTGCCCAGAATGTGAGGTCGGTGAAAACCCTCTATATAAGAAAACTTCACCTTTCACAGCTTTCCTCATGTAGAGACAGTTGCTAGGTGATAGCAACAAATACAGCATGGTTGGACCCCGTACTAGCTGCCCGTTCTATTCGCCTCGGAAAAATAAACTGGACAAAGTTACATTCGGGGCTACACTCAAAACATTCGGGGCTGTCGGGACATTTTAGCGTCCCGACAGGCTTTTGTCGGGACACGGGACACGCAATTCAAAATTGGGACTGTCCCGGTCAAACCGGGACGTCTGGTCACCCTATGTATAACTTACAGAAACATTGCGTGCAGTAGCCATTAGGCTCGTTCGAGATGAGCCAGATCTGCGCAGAATCGATCACCGGCGATCGCCGCCCAATGCATGCCGGTTAGATTTGTGTCCGACTTGATCCCGACTTGCTCTGACGTCATGCACACGTGGGCAACAACAATTTCACGAGATCAAGGCGGCCGCAGTTGCTCTCCACCGACTGAAAGAGCAAAGAATTTCTAAGAGTTACAATCTCTCATTACTTCCGGCTTCTGAACTGGTTGTAGTTCCACCAGAGTTCCATATAGGGGGTGCTCACAGGCCAGTGCAGAATGAATCGTGATCTACGGAGCAAAATCCTCTCAGGATAAAATTTTTTGTCTAGTAATTTTAATGTTGCATTTGAAAGGGGAGGCAAAGAAAATACACACTGCTGGGTGATAGATTTTTTTAAAGTCACTTTTTTGTTCTAAAAAGCCTTTTAAAAAGTCAGTGACGACAAGTTAGGCTCTCCCTGTCAATACACGTGCTAGAAAGAGGTTTGCTAATGTTTTAAAGACCACGCAGAAATATTCACTCTGACATTCTGGCTCCACTTCGGATGCCGTCAAGCGGGACTTTTGATTGTAATCAGTCCTTCACTGACCAATCAGCATTCATTAGCAGAATGCTAGCGTGTTATGGGCAACAACGGCTCAATCTGTAAGAAATCGAAAGAACATAAGTACTAGTTGATTTAACTTTCGACCTATAATCCATGTTGAACTTGCAAAAACTATAATCAAATCTGAGATTTCTCAACGACAATCAAAGACAAAAGAGACAAATTTAGCCGGCTAGCTCCATAGAGTCCAATTGATTTTGCACTGGACCGTGATCGGGGGTGATCACGGTCCAGTGCAAAATCAATGGGACTCTGGATAAAAGTGGAACTCTGGTGGAACTGCAACCAAATTCGGCACAATGGGGCTGAATAGGGAGTGGAACCAAGGGGATAAGCTTTGCTTCAGAGCTCGAACCTCCTATGGCGCCATTTTGATGCTACAAAGCGATCACCCGGTGTTAGCATTCCATTGACTGCCATTCATTTTGATGTCACTTTGACAGCGAATAACTTTACATCTGAAGCGTTTAAAGACTTTATTTGTCCATTGTTTATTTCGAAAGAAACACGACAATGTATAAAAGGCTCAACTACCTTGTACCTCACGTTATGGCTCCATAGCAGACGTTTTTGTAAAAACAATTGTGTCATAACCACTTACTGTCGCATAGTAGGAGGAATTACCGTATAGTACAGGAGAAGCTCGCAGGCAGTTTCGACTTACATTAGCTGTTTAAGTTTAATTACTAATGTTAACTAGCATGTTAGCAATAATTAGCCTGTGCCCATGTTATCTCCTTACATATACCTACACTCTCCGTCTCTGCAAGATTGGGAATGATTGAGATTTCTGTTGGCACAGCTACCAGAAGACTTACAACTTTCAGACAGGTTGCTCACGTCACATTTACGTCATCTCTCTCAGTTGGAGGCTGCGCAGTAACGCTCAGCGCTCACCGGAAAAGTGCTTCTAACGGCCTTCACTGGTCTCCGTCCAGAGCAACGGGATCTGTTGGTCCATTCTTATATACTGTCTATGAGTGGAACGGCTTTCCGTAGACGGGCTTTGGCAAGAGCCAGGCAGACCCATGGCATGCTGGGAAATGCCAGCCTGTCAGCTGATCTAACAGCTGATTGGTTCAGAATCGACTCAACGTGATGGTGTTTTTATTGATTTTGAATTGGAGGGATTTTAACTGTGATTTGTCTGATTTAAAAACTTATTCTGTACAAACCACATGTTGTGTGGCTGATAGTGACGTTTAGAAGTCAGAGAGACTAAATCTGTTCAGATTACGGATCATCTACAGTGTGTTGTTAATTAAAATCAGCAACAGATCACATGTAGAGAATTTTGACAGCTGCTCTGTCATAATAAAAACAACTGAAGACTGTGTGTAAGCTGATACAGTGAGGAAAATAAGTATTTGAACACCCTGCTATTTTGCAGGTTCTCCCACTTGGAAATCATGGAGGGGTCTGAAATTGTCATCGTAGGTGCATGTCCACTGTGAGAGACATAATCTAAAAACAAAAATCCAGAAATCACAATGTATGATTTTTTAACTATTTATTTGCATGATACAGCTGCAAATAAGTATTTGAACACCTGAGAAAATCAATGTTAATATTTGGTACAGTAGCCTTTGTTTGCAATTACAGAGGTCAAATGTTTCCTGTAGTTTTTCACCAGGTTTGCACACACTGCAGGAGGGAGTTTGGCCCACTCCTCCACACAGATCTTCTCTAGATCAGTCAGGTTTCTGGGCTGTCGCTGAGAAACACGGAGTTTGAGCTCCCTCCAAAGATTCTCTATTGGGTTTAGGTCTGGAGACTGGCTAGGCCACGCCAGAACCTTGATATGCTTCTTACAGAGCCACTCCTTGGTTATCCTGGCTGTGTGCTTCGGGTCATTGTCATGTTGGAAGACCCAGCCTCGACCCATCTCCAATGCTCTAACTGAGGGAAGGAGGTTGTTCCCCAAAATCTCGCAATACATGGCCCTGGTCATCCTCTCCTTAATACATTGCAGTCGCCCTGTCCCATGTGCAGAAAAACACCCCCAAAGCATGATGCTACCACCCTCATGCTTCACAGTAGGGATGGTGTTCTTGGGATGGTACTCATCATTCTTCTTCCTCCAAACACGGTTAGTGGAATTATGACCAAAAGGTTCTGTTTTGGTCTCATCTGACCACATGACTTTCTCCCATGACTCCTCTGGATCATCCAAATGGTCATTGGCAAACTTAAGATGGGCCTTGACATGTGCTGGTTTAAGCAGGGGAACCTTCCGTGCCATGCATGATTTCAAACCATGACGTCTTAGTGTATTACCAACAGTAACCTTGGAAACGGTGGTCGCAGCTCTTTTCAGGTCATTGACCAGCTCCTCCCGTGTAGTCCTGGGCTGATTTCTCACCTTTCTTAGGATCATTGAGACCCCACGAGGTGAGATCTTGCATGGAGCCCCAGTCCGAGGGAGATTGACAGTCATGTTTAGCTTCTTCCATTTTCTAATGATTGCTCCAACAGTGGACCTTTTTTCACCAAGCTGCTTGGCAATTTCCCCGTAGCCCTTTCCAGCCTTGTGGAGGTGTACAATTTTGTCTCTAGTGTCTTTGGACAGCTCTTTGGTCTTGGCCATGTTAGTAGTTGGATTCTTACTGATTGTATGGGGTGGACAGGTGTCTTTATGCAGCTACGACCTCAAACAGGTGCATCTAATTTAGGATAATAAATGGAGTGGAGGTGGACATTTTAAAGGCAGACTAACAGGTCTTTGAGGGTCAGAATTCTAGCTGATAGACAGGTGTTCAAATACTTATTTGCAGCTGTATCATACAAATAAATAGTTAAAAAATCATACATTGTGATTTCTGGATTTTTGTTTTTAGATTGTCTCTCACAGTGGACATGCACCTACGATGACAATTTCAGACCCCTCCATGATTTCCAAGTGGGAGAACTTGCAAAATAGCAGGGTGTTCAAATACTTATTTTCCTCACTGTATATGGGTCTGATAAAATGTTATTAAATCAGAATTGGACCAGTGTTTCTGTCACTTCCTGTTCAGCCTGAAGGCTGCTGGAAACGGCTGGAAAACTGTCCGACTTAAAAGCGGATTTTTGTCACCGCCCCCGGCTGCTGTTTGGAGTTCATTGATTTGGCCATTTCCTCAACTAGCAAGCGAAATTAAATTGATATTGAAGCACTGACACAGCGCCGAGTGGAATAGTAGGCCTAGGCTATAGATTCCACGCCCATTACCTTCTTTGTCAGTACTCCTGCCTGCTTCTGCAAACTGCCATCTACTGTAGGCTACACTGATTATGGATAAGTAGGCGTAGGCTTACCTCATAAAACTTCACTTCAAAAAATCCCAACTATCCCTTTAAGAGCACAAACTATAGCCTACACCAGTAGTTCCCAACCTTTTTTCCTTGGCGCCCCCCCTACTCATGTCTAAGAAAAGCTGAGACCCCCCCCCGAAACCGAAGTTGAGGCAACTCTCGAGATAGAGCCTTACTTTCTTTTTTGATACAGAGAGAGGAGTTATCACCACTTTTACGTTTCTCCGCCATGTTTCATTCATGAAATAGTGATGCTGTGGCGGCAGGAAAAACGAGGATGATGGCAGCTAGCAGCTAGCAGCTGACCCGGGTCACAGGTTAAGAGGTCCCGGAGGTTTGGCCTACTAAGTAGCCTGCCTACAATTTTAAGCGAGAACAAAAAGATATAGTTTTTATACAGACTTTTGTATAAATTATATATTCTAGTGTATTATCGTAATTTGTTTAACATGTGCACATATATTTTATTTACCTCAACCTCAAACCAGATAAAGACTTGCGCCACCCCTGTGATCTTTGCCGCCCCCCTGAGGGGTGCCCGGACCCCAGGTTGGGAACCACTGGCCTACACTACAAGGTGGCTGAATCTTGTGCAATTAGACTATTATCTAATGAGAACTAACATAAACACACTCTTTAATCAGTTAGTGAAAAAGATAAGTTTGTCTTTTTCGTCTTGCCTTGAATTCTAATTAAGACCTCTAATGAACAAATGCAGGTTTTATATCACTCATTATTGGCATTATTTCACACTTCATTCAGCAGGAAATTAAAACAATCTCCTCCAGCACTCTAATGATATCACTAATTGGACTTTGGAATGAACTGAAACGTACTGAATTTAATGACCAAATGAATGCATTTTAATGAATAGAGCATTTCTGAAAGAGCAAACGAGCTGTTGTCTTTTTCCGTAGATGATCAAATCAAAGAGGATGGAAATTGCCCACTGCCACCCATGGATGGATACCCACACTGTAAGGAGAAACTGAAGGTAACATATTTCTTTATCATTGTAATGGCAACCTATTGAAACCTCATTGGCAAATATTCCTAAGAACATATTATCACTGTTATTGTTTATTCAATCATGTTGTCAGCATACTTTGAAACTAACCAGTTAATCGTGTTCATTTTGTGTTTACCTTCATGCAAAGCACTGTGTTGATCATACTAATGCAATTGTTTTGGTGTTGTGACCCTCAGTGGCTGGGGGAGATGTGGAGGACTGACCTTTGCTACAGCAATTATGGGGTGAATGGTTCTCTGTGCTCCATCCTGATCTACCTCAGTGAGGTACCTAAGTGGTTTCAAGCTCTCATATCACACAGTGTTAACACTTACCAGTGAAGATCTCATCACATACAGTAAATTGCTCATTTTTGTAAATGCAAAAAGATGGAAAAAGTGTATGGTTGATGCTGGTTTAACTGTCTCTTCTTTCTTTGTGTTGTGTTTAGATAGAGTCCTGGTGTCCTGTCCTTCCAGGCCGAGTAGCTCTACTGGAAAACTCAGAGGTAAATGCCAAATAATGCAAGACTGCGTAATACTTTTGTGTATGTGTGATAAGTAAAAGGTGTGTATATAACCTTTGCCGACCCGCTTTACCAGAGTAGTGTTTCTTTCTGTTTCTGTCAGAACACACCCTGAAACTGCACATCTGAATTCTAGTCCTTACATTTTTTTCACTGTTCCTTTTAGCTCATTTTCTACATTTAGTTGCCAACATAACCTGATGGCTACAAAGTCAACAAAGTCAGTACTCATTCATGGTCCAAAAGGCTAATTGTCAGACTGAATGCTGATCATGATAGGGAGTAGAATGTGGCATAACTGTTCAGCTCAATTGGAAAGAGCAAAGATTTAATTTGTCAGTGCTAAAATGGTAAGAAGTCATCGTGTTGGAGAGGGATTCGGATGTCCAACCCAAATCTACAAAGTGGTAAATAATAAAGAATAAGCCTTGTGTTTTCTTAATTTTTTTCAGGTGGTGTCTGACCATGCAGTGGTACGGGAAAGTCCATCTCTGGAGAAGAGAGTCCAGTTCCGTTAGATTCACCAAAGAATTCGTAATATGGAAGACATTTGGGTCAAGGCTGGACGCTCTCTGTCAGCCAAATATAACCTCACAGAGAGGAAAGCTAAACAGGTAATGTATACAGTACCTCTCCATTGTTTTATTGGAATACTTATTGACAGTTCATTAACCCCGCTCCCTCTTAGTTACTGTTGCTATGCCTTCTGTTCTCCCATGGGACATAGAGAGTTCATAATGATGATGGTGGAGGGGGGGGGGCAGAATCATTTTTTAAACAAAGGCCACTCTAATGACCTATAACGCAATAGCCTATGGAATATATTGATTTAACATAGGAAGAATGTGTGTACACCTACTCAGACAGTCTTTTTTCCGTTTCTGCCTATTTCAATATGATATGGAATGAACACATTTTAATTTATTCTTGTTAGTGGATGCTTTTTGAGCTGGCTGCCTCCCTTTCTGCTTAAATAGAAATCGTATTTGAGTGATACTTCAACCAGGAAAACAACTTTATAGATGCGAAATAAATAAATCCTAATGCTTTGTTAAACTCAACAAGACAGCCCTTCCATTATAGGGTACTTGATGTTGTCTGGGTCTAAGTTTTACAATTGGGTAAAAAAATCAACAGATTGTATTAGAACTTAAACAATTGTATTAAAATTATGAAACAAAGGAGAGAGAACATTTGTCGTTGCATCTTGTCCTTGGACTCCCCAGATTCTGGTGCATCCCGGAGTAGTGACAGATTAATCTGGGGCTAGAATAGCAGAGGCTGCCTTCAGTGGGGGCCCTCTTGGGGAACTAGTCCAGTGGAGTGACCTCATCTCCACACTTCACATCCTGGGTCACCATCTTGACCTTACTGCCTCCATACCCGACCTCAA
Organism: Zingel zingel; assembly: GCA_023566125.1. Lineage (NCBI taxonomy): Eukaryota > Metazoa > Chordata > Actinopteri > Perciformes > Percidae > Zingel > Zingel zingel. The sequence goes on along the minus strand of CM042327.1, from coordinate 32,119,740 downwards.
GCAGTGAGTATGCACACAAAAATATCCTTTTGTTGCAGGCTGCTTTCTTTCAGGGCTACTAGTGTCATTGCATACTTGCATATACATTTCCAATCATTCAACCAGTTTTCCTTGTTATAATAGCTCTATTTGTGTACATCCATTATTGTGTTTTTCTCTCTCTCTCTCTCTCTCTCTCTCTCTCTCTCTCTCTAGTTTTCTAGGGATTAAGACAGGTGGCTGCCCAACTCATCATACAAAAGCGGAGGCAAACCTGATCTATACAGATATTATCGGCCTTAGACAGATTCATGCAATACTACAGGCATCGTGGATCAAATACAGGCGAGTATCAGGTTTCTCTTCCTGATATTATTGTAATGTCCTTTTGAGTTATATGAGAGTGAGAGTATATGCACACATTCACTGTATGTATGCATGGTAGGTCATTTTGCCATTGAAATGCTGAATCAAAAGTATACTTTAAAGGATTAAATGACATTCACTGATGTTTCAGCAATTGTAGAAGGCCCCATTTTATTAAGCTGACAACACTATCTGACAACCAGTTTTTAGACCAGAATGAATCAGTGATTTGCATAATTTTTTAAGCCTTTATTTGGCCATCTTTATGAGCTTACATGTTGAGACATGTCATTTTCCTAAATCCATTACTGGTGTACAATATGTTGCAAACAGCGCATGTACGTGATAGGACAGAATGGTGAGATATGTCAAATAAGAAGCAATACATAAATAATGTTTTGTTAATCTTTTGGCCTTTTGTGTACTTTTCAAAATAGTTCAAGGCCAAGATAAAATGTGCCTTTGCCACAGACAAGTTAAGATGTTCCAGAGAACAATATGAGGTTAAAAAGACAGAAAATAGTGCAGAGTGAAATGAAGATCTCATTCAGTGGAGAAGAAGTCAAGAGAAAAGGCCAGCAGAGAAGTGGATCAAAAGAATAGTGTTTTGGGTGAGATTTTCAGGAAAAGATTCGGATTTAAGAATTAGATGGATCTTTGTGCAAAGCTATCGTTTTCTAAGAAAATGTCTGCTCCTATAAGACATTATATGATTTTACCAAGAGGAATAACAATAAGCTAGAGTCTGAGACCTTAAAAGACGGAGAGGGTTGGAGATAGTCGTGAGATAAAAGATGTCAAAGAGGGCAATGAGATATCTGGCAGAAAAAGGGGAGGAAAAGGTCATCGAGCAGGTTTTTGTCAAGTTTAACAAAACGAAAACAGAAAGGACAGATGATGTAAGGAAGGACGGATGGAGAATAATATAACTTTTAGAAGTGTGGACAATGGGACAGTTCAGATGTATCCACCTTACATGTCAAAATGACAACAAACATATCCTCCTTACATCGAATTATGACAAATACAAAAGTACATAGATGAGGATATTTCTTATTGGTCATATTTATTTTGGATATGCCAATGCTAATACTCAACTTTCAATCAAGTGACTTTTCAGGCGTCCAGTATCTACATACTTTTGGCCGTGCATTTTCCATAAGAAATATATGTATGATCTGTATATAAATTAAATGTTTTTGCGAGTGTAATTGTGTACCTGTGTCTGTCAATAAGGTGTAGGATTCGTGTGTTGGATACTTTCGGCACTGAGCCAGACTTCAATCATGTAGATTGGGCCGAAGCGGACAACCTTAAGAGCCCATTTGGCAGCCTGAACCTGATTCCAATGCAGTTCTACACCATGTTCCGTATGTTTCTGCTACTTCTTCTTTTCCAACAGCCAATCGTGTGATTAAAGGGTAACTACCGTTTTTTTTCAACCTGGACCCTATTTTCCCATGTTTTTGTGTCTAAGTGACTGATAGGAACAACAATCTCTGACATTGGTCCAGTATTACCCGTGATTTCCACCAACTGCGGAACGGCTGCGGAGCCACTCCGGAACGGTGGCGGAGTCATTAGGTTTCCATTAAAGTCAATGTGTGCATTTCCACTGACCGCGGAACGGCTGCGTTCCGACTCCATCCCAGCTCCGGCGATCCACAGCCCTCCGGAGCAGATACGCAGAGCCTCTATTTTTTCCGGATGCCGGAGAGCTCCGCAGCAATTCAGCACAGGGCAGATTGTACGGGACAGGAAGTCAAGCACAGAAACAAAATAAAACATCCCAAAATGTTTTTTTTTTCAACATTTTTTCAAAATAAAATACACCGTGCTCACGGCGGATCATATTTCAGCAGGACAGCACAGAGTTGTTTCCCCTCTACTCCTCTGGGTAGAAACAAACTGTTGTTGGTTTTGTGGTTCTGTTTATAGAAACTACATCCTGTTATATTGCGTGATCATACGTGAATTCGCGAGATCTCGTGGGTCCTCGTGACTTCAGCTGTCAGTCATGGCTGCAGCCGTTCCGCAACAAATCCGGACCTGGTGGGTATTGCAGGACGGCGGAGCACGGAGCCGACACGCAGCGGAGCCGATCCGCAGCCATTCCGTAATTGGTGGAAATTGCGGGTTAAACAAGATCACTGCAGTCGGCAGTCAGTGAAACAAGCTACAATGTAAGTTAATAGGGCAATTATCCAGCTTGTATTTACCTTCACAAGTGCTCGATTTGCCACTGACAGGCTCAGATTAATATTCTAAGTGTCTGACTGTGTCAGTACCCGATCCGTACCGCCTGTAAGATCCGTTCTGCGCATGCGCATGATTACGTAGTAGAAAACTAACAATGTCCCTGTGCGATTTGTACCACGCATGCGTTGAAACACTTTATGCCCAAACATCACAACTTTTTTATAAAATCTTTATTATACAATAGTCATACAAACAAGCAAGACTTGTGACTTATTGTCACAGATAGCTACAAAACCGTGTAGCGACATCGTTGTTGTGTTGTTTATGTTAATGTTTTTACTTTTAATACTTCGTCTTGACTAATAACCATAGACTGTGTATTATTAATGCGATGAAGTGTAAACGTACATAAGTGTCCTTTCGAAGATGGGATGACAGCTCTTCCAGACACCACTGCTGTATACCACTATAGTAGCTACATGCTAACGGCAGTAAACATGTCGTCTTAGCTGGCAATGTTGTTTAATTCTCCCCAATTCCGGGTCACATTCCTGCTGAAACATGTCCAATTGTGTAGTGTTTGGTTCAGAAGCCTTTATCTGCGATTTTTGACGTTAGAAAGTGTTGCTTCATGCTTTGTTCCACTACAATCTAACGTTAGTATACTCATAGCTAACTATTGTAGCTGCATGCTAATGCGACATAGCGGAGCATATAGCTAGCTATATATGTACGTATGTAGCAGGACTTTGTACTGTAAAAAATCACCAATAAAAGCTTCTTAACCAAATACTAAAAAAATACAAATACAGTAAAGTGACCGGAATTTGGGGTGAAATGTCCAGCATTGAGCTACATAATAGTTAGCTAGGAGTATGCTGGTCTCTCACATAGATCTCATTTCCCTGTTTTTACCTGATACTTTCATAAAAGTAAAAACACATGAAGTGAGAAATATATACACATGATTAAACTATTTCAAGCATGATTAACCTGAAGCAGGACGGAGTCATGACTTAAAACACCAAAGGAAGGCTTCTAGCTCAGGCTAGCTAGCATTAGCAAATTACCTTCAAAGTTGCAAAGAAATGATGAAACGTAAAATTTGAAGTCTTTATTTAATTTGCTATATGGTGTTGTACTGGATGGCCAGACGACTACTTTAGGCAACTCCAGCAAACACCTTGTAAACTTCATCTCTGCCATCATAACGGTCTACTGTCACTGTCTAATGATTTCTTCCGGTAACCATAGAGCTGTGCGTAGAACTGATCAGGCAGTGTCGTAAAACACGTTGAGTTTCTGCGCATGCGCAGAACGGATCTTACACGCGGTACGGATCGGGTACTGACAGACTGCCGACTGCAGCGATCTCGCTTAATACTGGACCAATATCAAAGATTGTTGTTCCCATCAGTCACTTAGACACAAAAACATAGGAAAATAGGGTCCAGATTGAAAAAACGGTAGTTACCCTTTAACATGTTGCTTAAGGAACACAAATGGCTACTTTTTTTTGTACCTCTCTGAATGAATGTGTAATCTCTTACTGTGAGCAGCTCATACACCAGATAACACCTTTCTGGGCTTTGTGGTGCAGCACCAGCGGAGCTCTGGAGAAACTGAGCACTTAAAGTCTACCAGAAGACAAAACCAGGCACTTGTGTATAGCAAGAGATCCACGTTTTGGAGGTAACAATTGACAAACATTGTAATAGCCCGGAAAAACTTTTTTCTTGGAAGTATGCAGAATATATTTATTACTTCAGGCACCAATATTAATTTGAGAAAGTATTAAGGACGTATACAGTTGTAGTTAGGAAAATGGACCATGTTCACAACATAAAGTTGTAAAGTATTAAACCTGGCAGACAGGTTTTGAAATCAAAAGGAAATGATGGGGCCACTTTTGCATTTTTGGGAACTGAGTTTTTTGATTGCCATTATAAACCTTGAAATTACCTTTGTCGCCTCATTTTACCTTTTGCGTGTTTAGTATTTTGTGGACGTAGTTCGTGGCTGTTGCTTCTGCCTTTTTCATTTAGACATCCCCATAAATTACACACTTGTCAACGGAGAGGTGTAATTTGTGCTGCATCCATTGATTTACCAGCAAATCACCTTTTGCTTCCTCTGCTATTACACTGCAGGGTAAAGAGGAATATCTGGATGTTATCCACAAGTACTTGGAGATCCATGTGACGGTCGATCAAAGTGCTGAGATTCCAGGCTATGTGAAAAACCACGGCATTATCAAAGGCACCGAGGTTCAGGCCCTGTTGAGACAGAGCAAGGTGACTGTGTCTCCCTTGAGTTTTGATGACTTTGGCTTCTTCCTCAATTTAAAGCCTGCTGCTCTACTTGTTAAAATAATAGTAGTCTTTTTTTCATTGAGATATTGTTTTTGTTTTATTCGTCTGAAATTATTTAACCATAATATGTAGTATTAAAGTGGTATCCTATTTCTCATTTAATAAAGGTGACAAAAAAGTGATATCAACTATTATAATGTGTTTTACCCTTAAGAACATTAAAGCAGATTGTACAATGTTAGGATTTTACACAGCTGCACTATTGGATCTGCAGAAGCTTTAGACAGCTCAATAAGACAGGAGGTTGAGGAAATGCATGCTACTCTGTCCTCGTTGAGGGTGGAGGAGAGGCTAAAGTCTTTTAACTCCTCTTTTGTAGACAACCCTTTACCAAAAAGCAAAAGCACTAATGAAAAACTAGACCAGTGACAATTGAATTCAAATGATTTGTACAGGTTGGCCATTCAGTAAAATAATTTATTCTTCTTCATGAGAAAATCCCTGAATAAGATTACCTTAAGAGACATTTTTAAAGTCATAGATAGAGTTAGTGCTTTTTATGACACAGGATTTGTATCAGTAGTGAACGGGGACTCTTAAACCTTGGCCCTCGGACCCTACCTTCCCTATTTGGGAAAACAGCAAACTATCAGCCTAGCTTATTGTGTAATACTGCAAAAGTTAGGGACAATTCCAGGTCTGAAACAAATATGTAAGATGTTAGTCCAGCCTTAGAAATGTAACAAGCAAACAGCACAGAGAGAGTGAGACTTATCACAAAAACAAACATAAAAACACATGATTTCTTAAGCAAAATGTAAATCCTTCTCACAAATAATTGCATGGTCACACAAGCTGTGTCTGTGTGTGCACTTGAGTAGAATATGGTGACAAATACTGGGGATCCAAATAAACAAATAGGCTTACTTGACGAGGGTAGTGCTGTCTAAAAAGTACTGTAAATGGACGGCTCCTCCTGAACATCAATCACAAATATAGATTGTACAGTATGAACATATGTTGCATCTAACCATCAACTGAGGTATTTGAGACCCGATATAGAAGTAAGAGGATTCTGAAAAGTCATGTTTGTAAGCAATTCCCATAAAATTAGGAACAATCTTTTTTTAAAGCTATTATAATGGGCCTGGGGGACAGACTGTTCAACAATAGCACATATTCTGTATATGCTTTTAACACTATGTAAGCAGCATCACACTTCAATTTTCGTGTCCACATTTTACATATACAAGAACATTATGGATGCATCATTTTCCTGTTATTCGGCATGTCATGTTAATATCTGAGGATTTGGAATTGAATTGAAAATAAGTCAAACTCACAAACTTGTTCTTAGTGTGGGTCCACACAGCATTAGTTTGTAAAGAAAACCCTCCCTGTGCATGCTGTCCTGGAGTTAGCTGCCACCGTGTGGAGATAATAAAGCAGTGCATGTGGTTACCATAAACATCCTCACCTTCATGGAAATTCTAAACTGTTTTTTTTATCTGTCGTCTGTTGAAGGTTTTTGTCAGATTGTCTTTCCCATATGAAGGCCCTGCCCCATTGGAGGCCTTAGCCAATGGCTGTGCTTTTCTGAACCCCAGGTTACACCCTCCGCAAAGTAGCCTGAACACCGAGTTCTTCAAGGGAAAGCCCAACATCAGAGAGGTGAGAGGCCCTCACTATGATCTGATAAACAAAACACTTTTAGAGCCTATAAAAATCTCTTTTTACTTCAACCAAATAATCAAGAAATGAAATAATGTCTGTTGACCCAACATGGAAATCAAGCTACTGGCTTTACCAATTAAAAATGATGCCTGTTTTTTTGAAGATATAAATTAATAGCAGATACACCAGATACTCACCAGATACTCACCATCTGGTGGTGAGTTGGGTCAGAGGGTGGGGGAAGACTCTGGACAGACCTGGTAAGCCCAAACGGGTAGTGCGGGTAAATTGGGAACGTCTGGAGGAGGTCCCTGTCCGACAGACTTTCAACTCACACCTCCGGCGGAGCTTTTCGTGCATCCCTGTGGAGGCTGGGGGCATTGAACCCGAGTGGACAATGTTCAAAGTTTCCATTGCTGAAGCTGCGGCGAAGAGCTGTGGTCTTAGGGTCTTGGGTGCCTCAAGGGGCGGTAACCCACGAACACCGTGGTGGACACCGGTGGTCAGGGAAGCCGTCCGACTGAAGAAGGAGTCTTTCCGGGATATGTTATCCCGGAGGGCTCCGGAGGCAGTTGCAAGGTACCGAAGGGCCCGAAGGGCTGCAGCCTCTGCCGTGAAAGAGGCAAAGCAGCGGGTGTGGGAGAAGTTCGGAGAAGACGTGGAGAAGGACTTTCGGTCGGCACCAAGGTGCTTCTGGAAAACCGTTCGCCACCTCAGGAGGGGGAAGCGGGGAACCATCCAAGCTGTGTACAGTAAGGATGGGACGCTGTTGACCTCAACTGAGGAGGTAATAGGGCGGTGGAAGGAGCACTTTGAGGAACTCCTAAATCCGACTAATACGCCCTCTATGGTAGAGGCAGAGCTGGAGGATGATGGGGGATTGTCGTCAATTTCCCTGGTGGAAGTTGCTGAGGTGGTTAAACAACTCCACAGTGGCAAAGCTCCAGGGATTGATGAGATCCGTCCGGAAATGCTTAAAGCTCTGGGTGTGGAGGGGTTGTCTTGGTTGACACGCCTCTTCAACATTGCGTGGAAGTCTGGGACGGTGCCTAAGGAGTGGCAGACCGGGGTGGTGGTTCCCCTTTTCAAAAAGGGGCACCAGAGGGTGTGTGCCAATTACAGGGGTATCACACTTCTCAGCCTCCCCGGTAAAGTCTACTCCAAGGTGCTGGAAAGGAGGGCTCGGTCGATAGTCGAACCTCAGGTTGAAGAGGAACAATGCGGATTCCGTCCTGGTCGTGGAACAACGGACCAGCTCTTTACTCTCGCAAGGATCCTGGAGGGAGCCTGGGAGTATGCCCAACCGGTCTACATGTGCTTTGTGGATCTGGAGAAGGCGTATGACCGGGTACCCCGGGAGATACTGTGGGAGGTGCTGGGGGAGTATGGGGTGAGGGGGTCCCTTCTCAGGGCCATCCAATCTCTGTACGACCAAAGCGAGAGCTGTGTCCGGGTTCTCGGCAGTAAGTCGGACTCGTTTCAAGTGAAAGTTGGCCTCCGCCAGGGCTGCGCTTTGTCACCAATTCTGTTCGTAGTATTTATGGACAGGATATCGAGGCGTAGTCGGGGTGGAGGGGGGTTGCAGTTCGGTGGGCTGGGGATCTCATCGCTGCTTTTTGCAGATGATGTGGTCCTGATGGCATCATCGGCCTGTGACCTTCAGCACTCACTGGATCGGTTTGCAGCAGAGTGTGAAGCGGCTGGGATGAGGATCAGCACCTCTAAATCGGAGGCCATGGTTCTCAGCAGGAAACCGATGGAGTGCCTTCTCCAGGTAGGGAATGAGTCCTTACCCCAAGTGAAGGAGTTCAAGTACCTTGGGGTCTTGTTCGCGAGTGAGGGGACAATGGAGCGGGAGATTGGCCGGAGAATCGGCGCAGCGGGTGCGGTATTGCATTCAATTTATCGCACCGTTGTGACGTAAAAGAGAGCTGAGCCAGAAGGCAAAGCTCTCAATCTACCGGTCAGTTTTCCTTCCTACCCTCACCTATGGTCATGAAGGTTGGGTCATGACCGAAAGAACAAGATCCAGGGTACAAGCGGCCGAAATGGGTTTCCTCAGGAGGGTGGCTGGCGTCTCCCTTAGAGATAGGGTGAGAAGCTCAGTCATCCGTGAGGAGCTCAGAGTAGAGCCGCTGCTCCTTTGCATTGAAAGGAACCAGTTGAGGTGGTTCGGGCATCTGGTAAGGATGCCCCCTGGGCGCCTCCCTAGGGAGGTGTTCCAGGCCCGTCCAGCTGGGAGGAGGCCTCGGGGAAGACCCAGGACTAGGTGGAGGGATTATATCTCTAACCTCGCCTGGGAACGCCTCGGGATCCCCCAGTCGGAGCTGGTTAATGTGGTTCGGGAAAGGGAAGTTTGGGGTCCCCTGCTGGAGCTGCTACCCCCGCGACCCGATACCGGATAAGCGGACGAAGATGGATGGATGGATGGATGGACCATATGGTTCAATTTCACTGTTGGTGTTGCAGGTGACATCCCAGCATCCTTATGCCGAGGTCATAGGAGAGCCCTACGTATGGATGCTAGATATGCACAACTCCACAGATGTGGAGAGAGCTCTCACTGCTATCCTCAATCAGACTGTGAGTCTACATATGGTGTCTATCCCACTGCACAGTGGAAATATGCTCAACTTGATGAATACAGAACTGCAGTTTGTCTATAATATATCTCTAATTGTAGTTTTGCATACCCATTTCAGATTGAGCCCTACCTTCCCTATGAGTTTTCCTGTGAAGGGATGCTCCAGAGGGTCAACATCCTGATAGAAAAACAGGTTGGAGGAATGTTGATTTATGGGCTGGGATTTTGCAATTATATTATCATTTTTATTTTTGTCTCATCTTTACCTCAGGACTTCTGCAATGGTACAGGGAGCTGGCCCCCACTGAGTGCACTCCAGGTTGTGAAGGCAGAGGCAAAGACTTCCTGTAAACAGGCATGCCAGAAGATGAGGCTGATCTGTGAACCTGCATTCTTTCCACATCTTAACAGCGCCGACAATCATGCCAAGTAAGTACTCACATGTTACTTTGCATACACATGAATCCTAATTTACTTTCATTTTTTTCTGTGTATAAAACGTGATTTGAAATTTGCTGTATTCAGTGTGAGGAAACGCTACCACCTATAAAAAGAAATGCACTTAAGCAATGTCATGCATATAGTTCTGAGTAGAACTATTTTTGTTATTTTTTTTTTTACGAAGGTAATTCTACAGTAACCATGCCTGCATAGACATTTGTCTTCGGAGAATGGTATGGTTTTTTTTGTCTGCATTTGTTTTTTGTTTTATTATGATAATGCTATCAGTATGATATCTGCTCTATACTCATGCTACTATAAGGTCAGCTTTTTGTGCATTCTAAAATTAAACAGCAAATTATCATAGACCTACTCGATGCACTATGCAGTCATAACAATTAGAAGGGGGTCAACAAAACGTATAAGCCTTAATCCACCCAGTTCACTAACCCTTTTGGAAAATTCACTTTAGTATAAACATTAACATGTAGTAAATATTATAGTTGATATTTTTTCACCATACAAGACAAAAATCCCACAAGCAAAATGTAATATAACAATGGTGTGCACAGTATACAGTTTTATGGAAACATTCTACACAATAACTTCAAATTATAAACAGTCAGATATTAATTTTTATTTTTAATTAAACTGCTTTTAAATCATTTGGAGTCTTTTTTTGGTGGGAACACAAATATTGTGTTCAAGGTTATTGTGAAATGTATCTAAGCAGTCACAGCTGACGCGGGAAGCCTTTTTTTTTTGCAGACCAATTTTGGCAATTTCAGCTGGTGTCAGAGTTGAAAAACAGGGGGCAGAGCACATGGACACATTGAACAAAATCTCTTTTTATGCAGTCAGTAAAAAGAAACAAGCCCGGTGATTTTTTCCATGATTCGAGCCTTTCTCCTCTAAAGCTTTATACAAGTCCTGATTGCTGGGATTGACAGATCTAACCCTAACATTTACCCCAATTCCCAAACACCCATATGTGTGAGATCAGACCAGTCCTTGATTCGCATCTGCCCCTGTGGGAACTACATTAAGGACCAGATAGCCTTATGCGAGGCATGTATCTAACTGCTGGATAGAAAACAATATGTTCATAAATGTCAATAAAAATGATTTATGTGGGTTTTATCTGAAGGTCCTGACTCACAACTCACAAATGACTACCTCCATAGACTTTGGCATCCTGACAAAGGCACAACAGCAAAAGGTAACGCATGTCACCTGGATAGGGCAAAACCACTGTTTCATACAAAAGGGCCAGGAGGACTATATAGAGTTTCAGATTGGTTTCAAAAGTATTTGACTGAAGATATAGTACAGTAACTTTATTCACAAATGCAGTTTGTGACGTGACATTTTGTCATAGTTGGTGTAATATTTATGGGCAAAAATAATGTTATTTGCAGCCATTTGACAGTTGGCCACAAACTAGCTTTGCATTTACAAGCTCACCTCTGACGAGAAGAGTGAACCTTTACTATTTATGTTTCTATCACACTTTATCCCCATTTCTCAGATGCAGCATTAATTAAACAATATATTTTAGTCTGCATAGCCTTTATGCAGTCATTCACTCCCACTAGGCACTTCACATGCCACCTAAAATGTGTGCGCATTAGTAGCCCTAATCCAGACACAAAAGCCACCGCCTATCTGATCAAGATAACGGTCCAGGGTGTTTCAGTCTCCTGTGAACCTGAAAAGGACAATACAAAGGGAATGGACTCCCAGTCCCAAAGTCATCACTTTGATTGTGCTCTTAAAACTGTGGTAGGCAATCATTTTTGGCATTGTTAGGCAAACAAATCCATAATAATCTTCCAGCATATTATGATTCAAGTGGTCCGAGAAAACACTAGACTTCTGCACCTTCTCTTGGCTCCGTTTTTAGGCTTTAAAAAATCTAGCCTATGACGGTAAACTTTGACCAATCACAGGTCATCTTAGAGAAAGAGCATTCCTATTAGCTGTTCTGTGCATGCATATGCCCGTTGCTAAGCTAGGCTAACTGGTCAATGTAACAGACCAAAAGTCAACTTTTGCACGTGACATTCCTTACATAACATTTGTAACTAACGCCACAAACATAAATTGCGTAACTAATGTAGTTAGTTCCTAAACCTAACCAAGCATTTTTTTTTATTCACAATTGGTCTACCCTGCATGTTGAACAATGACGCCAAACAATACCCTCAAAAAATTGACGCAAAGTACAGTAGTCCTGATCAAGCTGCCGTATGTCAAGTTAGGAGTGAGAATGTGCTGCACAGACATGAGAGTGGGATCAATGTCCACATCTATCTCTCAGCAAAAAAAAAAAAAACAATACGTATATTTCTCAAAATGTCAAACTATTCCTTTAAAGAGATGGACACCATTAGTGCACAAATAGCACTTTATTTACAGTAGATGTCAGAAATTGAAAGATATCTACATGATTAAAAGTAATGATGCTTACTGCTTGAAGACTTTTTAAACCTGTTGAGTGCGTTTTTTTTTGTTTATATATATTTCTGTATTTCTTCATCCTCCAACTTTTTTTTAACTTTAGTTTTTACCCATAGACACAGCAGCTGATTGTTTAGATTGACAGTAATTAAATGATTGGACAAATGTGAAAACTGCGAAGGAGGGTCTGGCTAGTCCACACAGCATTCCGGGATGGGAGAAAAATGTGCTCTGGTTTATTGGCATTTCTTTAAACCACTCACAATTGTATGGGGCGGTGCTATGCCTCGGGAAGGAACTTGTTTTGGTGGAACGTGTACGTTCAAAGGTTGTTTTAGTCGTGCAACAGAAAACTCAGATTGGACAGATAGTCTAGCTAGCTGTCTGGATTGACCCTGCAGAGATCAGAGGAGCAGTTAACCATAGTCCTCAGAAATCCACCAGAGTTTAAAATTACAACACAAAGAAAGCGGAAGGTGACGGACATCCGGCCGAAAAGAGGGACATCCGGCGGTATTTCCCGCGGCACCGGAGCAATCCCGGAAGTGGAACGTCGTAGATATAGACCAGTAACTTATTCATTTCTTTCGAATAAACTGACTCAATACGCTAGTACGAATGGAACTGGTGCTCATGGGCATTTGGTGCCTGTTCACATAGTACCCACTGTCATCTAGTGACTGCTACATGGCACACTGATATTGTACCCCCAATGTATGTACCCAAAGCCTTCCATTACAGTTGTGTGGTTGAAAATAAATCAAACATGTCTCAACATTAAGCAGGATAAAACTTTATTAATCAATAAAACTTTGCTCTTTGACAAAGATATACCTGTTATTTTACATAAATAAATGGTGTTTACATCATCTGCAATACCACTGATGTCATTACTGTACAAACAGACAAATAATAATTCTGTTACAGTCAGATGTATTGGAAATTCAGTTACAGCTTTCCATGTATGTTATTTTTTGTATGTTTGTGGCTGCATTGCATTTGTAACCGCTGAAGCTGGAAGGGTTTTTACACGCCCATGCGAAGCTTATAGGAACAGAAGTGATTAGTATTGCTATCATAAATTTTTAAAACTAGGTCAAATGAATGGGTTGATGCATCTTCTGGGGCGGTAATAATACATATATTTGTACATACAAGCTTAATTGAATGATACACATGTCAGAAGACAGGACAGATGTTTTCGATGATTTGGCACAGTTCACCAAGCTGCAGAATTGGACACGTTTCTGAGCTATTTCAATAGAACAATGAAATGGATTCAAATATATATCACTTGTCAAATGAATAGAGGTTCTGTGTCTGTGCAAATACATGTTCAGAGGTCATAGCCTAACAAACCTCTAGCAGTCTTTTAGTGCGTGTGTAGGCTCAAACATTTCATTGGGCCGTAAAAACAAATGGCATTATAGATGAATGAAATGCAACCGCAACTCTGGTGATCATGGAGTTACAGTTATATTCAACATATTTCTTTTGGTATTCAGCTGCTGCACTGACCTCTGATTTACAGTAAGTGCAACAGCTTCAATGATCACCTATTACTAAGAAGAGTAAGGGGTCCAGGGCCACAATCGCAGCACCCGGTCTAAATTCTATGTAGCGTGAATGTGCACAAGAGAAAGTGACACAGAAATAAAACAAAGTGCAAAGAAGAGAGGTAGAAAGGATTTTGTTGCCAAGATCATAAAAGTCATCTGAACACAATATAGTTAACAATATGAGCAATAGAGCAAGTAAAGCATACCTTTTCAAAGAGTTATTATGACTTTGTTCTGTGCCTCATGTGGTGGTTATTAGCATGTAAACACTGTGCTTTGCTAGTAAAAGTCATTGTAAAGATTGTCTTCTATGCATCAGAGGGGGAACATTACAAATCACTGTGCTGTTGGTGAGTTGAAGTGGTGTGAGCTGATTCACACCTTCAGTTTAGAGCTCAACCTTATTCTTCACACAAAGAAACTAAACTAAAGATAATATACCAAGAAAGTTTCACCTTGTCCAGTATGTCAACAGAGAGTTGATAATTACAGTGCAGAGTGCATGTAGGTGCTTTCAGAATCACTGCCCAAGGCTTTGTAGCTGTGTTCAACCTGGGATAAATTTAGACTCGCTCCCTTGGATCCAGTACGCTGAATACTAATCGCAGCTCTTGTCATGTGGCTTCCTACCACAAGGGGGCACACAAGCACTATGGATCCACATTTACCGGAAGAAACCAGGCCACAAAGTCATATACAGTGTACACAGTTTACCTCACTTTATATAGTGAATATGTATTTTTGGTCATGAGTAGCAAGCTCATTTAATGTCAGTGTGTGTTTGCGCATTACACAACATCTATGAATTATTCATATCAATGTATTTCTAAATTGGATTGATCTCAATACAGTTGTACAAAATCAATCCATAAATTGAACTCCTTTCCTTAATCTAATTGATCGTTAGATCAATTAGGGGTTGTGGAGTTTCTGATGCTTCCTGACAATAAAAGTATTTTTTATCTAATTTTCTCTAAAAAATGCTCTGGGTGATTTTATAGTGGAGTTTATGACACCCACTAAAGTTCAGTAAAAAATAATACTGATTGGTGCCGGCAGGTAAGTTGTAGCTATCCCATTTTAACATGTAAAATAATGCTTTGATTGGCAATCAGTTCTTCTTTTGACAGCTACTAATAAGTGATAAAGAAGCCTCGGACAGCGCTGTAAGATCCCACCTACATCCAGTCTGAGATTTTCACTTAGTGCAAAAATGTACAGACAGACTTATTTAATTTCACCATTAATCTACAGTAATATGTAAAACCACATTTACAGTATAAGCACTATAGAGTAAACATGTGCAACGATATGTAACATTGATCCTCCTGAACTTAAACTATATGTCTACTCCAAAAAGCCTTTTATGTCGGCCATAAAGTACTACAACTATATTTGTGACATTTTGTTACTGATGCACCCGGACAGTGTAATAAACATATTTACAGACTGTGTGGTATGCATTTACATTCTGTTCATTTCACATAACAATGGATGATAACAATGGTACCATGCAGAACAAATGAGGTATAAGCAGGTATGCGACACAAGAAGAAAGCACTGTCTCTGCAAATGATATGCCATTAAAATGATATTCCCTCAGGCTACTTCATCTTTGTGATTGTGCTTTGTTTCATCTTAGGTTTGAGACTTTGTCTTATCCAACTTTCTGCATGAACTTTGCAGTCAAAACAAGGAAGAAAAAAAGAAAACATGGATAAATTAATGTCAATGAAAGTAATAAATATCCCAGCTAGATTGAGTTCAACATTACATAGAGAAAATGATAAATATGATTACAGCAAATGCCATAGATGTTTCTGCAGAGTTTAGTGCTTTTACATCTATTAATTATAAGCGTGACAAGGTGTTACAACAAAAACACAAGATAAACATTAAGATGCGTTTACATCTTACCCTTAAAAAACGAATTTCGCCATTCTTCAGATGCTAGCTATTGCCCGGTAAAACTTTGTCAAAGTAAGTCTCGAGTAAAAAAAACAAAAGATGCTGAATGGAGTTCAGTAATTAACTCACTCCGGTATTTAGGTTTAGGAGATCAACCAAAAAATATTTACAATATATGGCAATGAAACATATGCAAAGTCAGATACACCGGTCAAATCATGTCAAAACGGGCACTGCGCTAAACTGTCAGCAACAAACACTAGCGCATGAAGGAAAGTTCGCTAATTTGTGCTTGGATACATTACATACAGTACAGTAGGCTATGCAATGTATATAAATTACATGTGCACTTTAGGTTTATAGCCATCATATGGCAAATGTTTGTCCTCAGGGTCTCCTGTGCTCTTTTACTGCTTTTAGTGGTAGAGTTTCCAGATAAAGACTGACCTCACCATGCTCTCTGATGCTTTTCACCTTTTGGACAAAGCAGTGTTTGCTGACTCAGAACTGCTCATATGCTCTCTGTCTTAGTCCTCTTTTCTCGGCTTTCCACGTCCTCTCCATCTCTGAGCAATGTATTAGGAAGTATAGTGGCTGCTTTAAAGAGGGGAGGCTGGTGAGGTTTTGACAGGAATGGATTTAGGAAAGGAACACCTGTACTTAACAATAAATAGAAAAACAAAACAACAACCTTAAATTATAGTGAGCAGCCCTCAGCTCAACTTGGAGTTTGTATTTAAGATACAATAGGGAGACAAAGAAATTCCTACAAAGCTCATTCTATGTTTTCTCAAAAAAATTATGGGGAAACGTGCTGTGTGTTTTGTGTAGGCCTGATCACAGTAAAATCTACCCCATTTGGTAATTTTGGGATTTTGATCCCCATTATGCCCATCATGCCAATAGCTAAACCCACAAGGACAAACCTGTCCCACTGTTGTCTCTTGTGCTATAACTGCTGAATGCTGTTATCTTAAACAGCGACTGCTGGATCCCCAGGTCAAACAAATCCAAAGCTCCTGCTGGTAGACAGGAGTCGTAGCTCTTGGGCTTTTTTTAAATTCTAGGTGTCATTTTTGAAATGGTGGTTTTAATGGACAAAAAGTAAAGAAGGGCAGAACAGAAGAATTTCACTGTAAGCGTTTTCTCTCCATGATGTGGTCTTCAATCACGTCCTTATTCCTCAAAGTCTCTCAGTTGCTGCATTTGTGTATGCATGTGCATTTGTTTCTGTCTGAATGTACTATGTACAGTTTATACAGCATGTGTGTATATATTTGTGTGTATGGGAATGTGTAGAGTCTGTATGTGCTGCATGTGTATTAACATGTGTAGGAAGGACAGAGAGAAGAGGGCGGAGGCAGCCAGGTGTGTGTGTGTGTGTGTGTGTGTGTGTGTGTGTGTGTGTTTGTGTGTGTGTGTGTGTGTGTGTGTGTGTGTGTGTTTGAACCTGCTCGTCTGGCCAACACACACTCTCACTCAAAGCGTTCGTAGTTCCTCGTCTGTCTCACACGGGGCACCATGTCCTTCAGGAGTCTGCGGACACAGAAACAAGATCTCATTGGAAAGTATGTGAATGTGCAGATTGCAGAAATTACTTCTGCAAGGTGTCTCGGCCTGTTTTGGCACTCAGCAGCCAGTGTAGCCAGTACAGAGCTGTCGAGTTGACATGTGAATCTGGCATTTATAGAATATGGATCGACCTTATAGAAATTATGACATTTACAAATCAATACGTCAAAGAAATGTTCTTCATTGAGAAATGTTAATCTTACTTGATGCCATATGCCAAAATGATGAGTCCAATAACAACTCCCATGGTGCCATCCAGAAACCAGACGTCAGTATGGTGCTTGAAGACTTCGGCGCTGATCAAAATGGAAAATCCCATAATTGACCCGACCAGAGAGTTGAACCCTAAAAAACACAAACAACAAGTCTGTTTATATATTATTAAATGAGTACTGGAGTAGTTTCAGTTGCCCAAACTTAAATACTCATTACTTACCATGATAATGACCCATCAAAGAATTCACGCAGTTATTATCAAAAGTGGTAGACAGGTTTTAACATAAAAAGTAGTGGGTTTATCTGAGGGCAAGCTATTTTGGTGTTAAAGGCTTGTGTGACATTTTGTTTGATTCACCTATTCGCTTTCGTACTGAGATTCAGATGAGAATACTAATGCCACTCTCGTGTCTGTACAGTAAATATGAAGTTACAGCCAGCAGCCAGTTAGCTTAGCTCATAGCATACAGACTGGGCAGGGGAAAACAGCTAGCCTGGCTGCCTACAAGAACCTTCAAAGCCGACTTATTAACATGTTACAGCCCAACTGTTTAAACTGTACAAAAGCTGAAGTGTAAAAAATGATAAGATATGGTTTTTACGGAGGGGTTATGGTCCAGACGGAAATTTTCTTTTCCTAGGATTGGCTAGTACTCGTTGCCTTCATTGGTTGGTTAGGTTTAGGCATAAGGAGTGAGATTAGTTAAGGTTAGGGTAAAACTATCAGGGTAAGCCAATCAGAGGCAGAGTAGGGTGGGTCATGCCTTTGCCATCCTAGGAAAAAAAATATTGCGCAGTGACTTCCTGGAGTTCATTAGTCACCATAACAGTTGCCAGGCATCCAGCTTTAGTTGAACTGATGGATGGAATTTTTGACGTGCGGACAGAGCCAGACAAGCTGTTTCCCCCTGTTTCCAATCTTTGTGCTAAGCTAAGCTTACTGGCTGCTGGCTGTATTGGTTCATGTTTACCATACAGACATTAGACTAGTATCCTCTCAGCTTTTGTCTAAAAAGCAAATAAGCGTACTTCCTGGGATGTGGAATTCCTTCAAACAGACCTCAGAGGTGGCAGAGGAGAAACACATGAGTCTTTTTTGAAACCCTCAAATATGAATGGATATAACTGCTAACATCATTGTTGTGTATTTGAGTTACCTTGTATAGCTACTGATGTTTTTTTTATAATTATAATTTCTCCTGGTGTGAAAGCCAACAGAGTGGGTTATTGTCTCGCCTGCAGTTAGTGTATGGTCTTGTGGGAAATAAATCCAGTCTCTGAAAACAGCAACCTCAGGTTTATTGGATTGATGCCCTGTGTGTTCTGAGACCTGGGGATAGCAGTGTTGCTTTGTGTGTGTGTGTGTGTGTGTGTGTGTGTGTGTGTGTGTGTGTGTGTGTGTGTGTGCGCACACACTGTGCTTTAGTTCACATGCCGCATGTGATGCTGCATGTGCCTATGAGCAGCTAGTGGGTCATAACCCTTTCAGTTCTTCCAAACCAGTTGTGAGAGCAACTTTCCCTCACATACAAACATAGAAACACATACTCAGTTTTGTGGCTCTGGTTTTAATGCTTGGGAGTCTGATACCGTTTGCACGCTTGGGTTAGAGTACCCTAACATAAACCATGGCCTTTTACACTTAGGTCAGGATTAGGCAAGTGTCTTTCAGTGTTATGCTACTTTAAAACACTAGGTACATTTCAGAGGGAAATCTCGTACTTTTACCGCCATCAAAATGATTTGACAGTAGCTCTATTCTATAAAATGTGATGTATTATTATACGGTAAATTAAACTATGCAACAACATACACAACAAGAAAATTTGCTCTGAAATGCCTTTGACAAGTAAATGCAAGAGTAATAATAAACCAATAGAAATAATATATAATAATATAACTCTGACAAGGGCCATTTTCCTGCATAATAAATGTTTTTTTGTTTGATACTTTTGCTCATAATACTTGTCTACTTCTACACTATGGTATTTCTAGTTTGTCTTTAAAGGGGTGATAGAATGATTATATAGGGTATTTCACACTGTTCCTTAAAGTACCCTAAGAGGGTATGTAACATTGGTTGGGCTGAAAATTGCCTGGTTGCTATTCTATGGGGCCTTTTCTTCCAAATATGGTATTTTCATGAATATTTAGATGAGCTGCGCACTGATTGGTTGAGCGAACCACATACACATACAGTGGAGACAAGACAGCAGGTCTCATATTTCAGATACTGCAATGTTATACATCGTTCGTTACTACTAAATTACTAAATTCACTTCTGAGACTTTTTTATGCGAGAAATCAACTATGTAAAGGTCAAATATGTGCCGTTTTACGAAAATTGATGGCTAATTGCAAATTTTGTCCGACTGTGTGTTGGAGTTCATGAGCTCAGTGACAGCGGCCGGTGCTGTCTGGGTTGCCGCCTCGCCGCCCGGCCTGTCCTTTCACAGACCCCGGGTATACATTCAGCATAACTATAGTATATTTACAGTTTGAATTTCGTCACGGCATGTATATCACAGCTACCATAAGGTCTTACAAAAGCTAACACTTTTGTCCGATTTCAATTTAAGGCATTTTTGTGAATTTGAGAGGTCTCGTTAGGAGGATCTGTTAGCTAGGCTATGTGTCCCATCAATGGGAAAAGATCGTCGCTACATTTTCGGCATAACTATAGTATATTTACACTTTGAATTTCGTCACGGCATGTATATCACAGCTACCCTAAGGTCTTACAAAGCTTGGCTAACACTTTTGTCCGATTTCAATTTAAGGCATTTTTTGTGAATTTCAGAGGTCTCGTTAGGAGGAGGCTAGCTAGCTCTCATTGATAGCGCTCCATCCAGCTCACCGCAGGCTCTATCAATGAGACTCGCGGACAAGAGGCGTTTATTTCCCCGATCGTTTGTTTAAATAACTCAACACACATATCCATTATAAGATTAACTGGAACCTGTGGTAAGAGATTGCGGGCGTTACAAGATTGCTGACCACGCTCTCACTCACACACACCGGCCATTTAGCAGGAAGAGGGGAGGGAAAGCAGCGAGCTGCAGGCCCTAGAGCTCCATCAGGGCCTCAGCATTTGGTAGTCCAGTAACCCAGAAATGGTGACTTTGCGCGGGTATGGAGTGCCGCGGGCTGCCGGCCATGACGGAGCTCCATCAAGCTCACAGCGGGCCAGGGTCGGCGGCGAGGCAGCAACCCATGCAGCACCAGCCGCTGTCACGTTAGCCTGCCCAGCTACTGAACTCCGACACACAGTCGGACAAAATTTGCAATTAGCCATCAATTTTTGTAAAACGGCCCATATTTGACCTCTACATAGTTGATTTCTCGCATAAAAAAAGTCTCAGAAGTGAATTTAGTGACCAAATAGCAGACGAACAATGTATACAATTTCTGAGATCTGCGCGACCTATTCAGAAGACTACCTGATCTCAGATCAGTGGTGTAGCCTATGTAAATGTTGGGGCGTGACAAAGGTAGAGACTAGAGCCAAATAAGGAGGAGCCACCGAGTTGACGTTAACTCTGTGGTTCGTTGAGATTTGCCCGTTTTCAGATGCAGTTTCAAATTGTGAGATTTGCAGAGGAAAGAGGTGTCAATGGGATTTAGAGGTTCTATGTATGCAGTGATGGGAATAGCGGTGTTATAAACGGTGTTACTTTTTTTTCAGTAACTGATGGTAACTTCCCATCTTAATAACGTTGTTACCGTTACTGGCAAAAAATGTGGCGCGTTACTATATTTGAAGCTGTTCTTTTCATCAGACCAACTAGATCTCTGAGTCTGAGCCGAGAGGAAAATACTTTTTTTACTGTTCTTCCTTGGTTAGTGGGCAGTGCACGACGCAAGCGCATAAATGCTGACGATTGGCTGACAAGCAAATCAGTCAATGAGAGAGAGACAGGTATGGCGTTATGAAATCAAGGAGAGGGTTAACTTTTCCTGCTACAGATATCCCACCGTGGTCAGAAAGAACAGGGGAAACACTTTGTTTCTCTTACTATATGACTCTAGAGATGCTACTCACTCCAAACCTAATCGCCGTCACTCTCTCACTTCTCCCTCGCTCTATCACCTACTCCCCCCCCCCACACACACACACACACACACACACACACACACACACACACACACACACACACACACACACACACACACACACACACACACAAGTATAAAGATAAGGCCACTTATGTTATTTGCACTACAAAGAGTGTATATATTTGTTATTTATTTTTGGTATAGTGCTTAACAAGCATAATTTAATTTTGCCCAGTTGTGGCCTGTTGAGGTGTTGTGTTATTTGTATCGATCCACTATATTAACATAATATCTACATACATGGCATTTGATTGGAGGCTAGTCTCACTTGTCCCACAGCTACATTAAAATAGTTTAGATTTGTGTACATTGTTTCTGTTAATGATGTATTGTATTAAGTGTCCATTTCATTATAATATTCAGATTTATCATAAATAATTGAACATGCACATGTATTTTAAGTTCCATTAAAGAGGGGTAGGTGGAGGTGGGGTCACATTTGAGCATTTAAAAATTTACTTGAAAGTAACGCAATAGTTACTTTCTGAAGTAACTAGTTACTTTCATAATTTGTAACTGAATAACTTAATTTAATTACTTTTTGGAAGAAGAACTAGAAGTTCAAATACTTATTTGCAGCTGTATCATACAAATAAATAGTTAAAAACTCATACATTGTGATTTCTGGATTTTTTTTTTTAGATTATGTCTCTCACAGTGGACATGCACCTACGATGACAATTTCAGACCCCTCCATGATTTCCAAGTGGGAGAACCTGCAAAATAGCAGGGTGTTCAAATACTTATTTTCCTCACTGTATGTGTGTGTGTGTGTGTGTGTGTGTGTGTGTGTGTGTGTGTGTGTGTGTGCGTGTGCGTGTGTGTGTACCCTACCGTCAGTGATAAGTGCCCGGCTAGTCAGCACTCTTCCCAGCATGAACTTGGCCACAGCCAGCACAGCACATGTGATCCCGCTCACTACAGACACACTGTAGAGGAAGTCATCCTACAGGGAAGAGAAGATAGGTTGTGGTAAACCATGTGTGCTTAAAGATAAAGCGTGGAAACGAACCCAGAAATATGCACACAGTATCTGTAAAACAAACACTAAAAAGCACATGAACATTATCAGTCAGACAGAATGACCCACACAGCTTTCCTCAACTCAACCATTAATAATTTTATATATATATACACACACACACACACACACACACACACACACACACACACACACACACCCCCACACAACTTGGTGCATCAACCGAAGGTCATTTAGATGGTGCCTTTCAGTGATATGAAGGTCTGGTGTTTTTAAGTCTCAAACAGACTCAGCAAAAACCAGCACTTGACCCCACAGTGTCTCTCTATCAGATTTAATTGGGCCAACAGGGACCAGAGAGACGAGACGAGGACAAGTGAAAAATAAGAAAGAGAGAAACTAAGACAATAAGAGACACGTGAGAGAAGAATCCAAATCTATTGCTTGTGTCAGACTTCACCTTTGTTCACCAGACTTTTGTTAGGGCTATTTATACCAGATACTCATAAAAGCACAGGTGTTACTATTAACAATGACTATGTTTACATGCACATAATATTCCTGTTTTTGTCCTTATTCCGAAAAAGACAATATTCTGACTGAGCTGTGGCTAATGAAAGTGACTATTACACTAACATTCCAGTTTACATGCAGCCGTGCAAAATAGGATTTTTTCAAAGTTTTCCACCAGTGGTGGACTTGTTGGACTATGCAAACACAGCATCCCTCTTTCATTCGTTCAACCCCCTTCTTGAAAAGGTTGCCATAGCGATGTTTGTTGATATCCAAGTATTTCATAATGTTTGAAAGTATAGCTGTGCTAATCCTTTTTTTTGGGCATGTATCTCTACCGCAGCCCTGCAAGCTGTTGGCTGGTTGGTTTGTGTACAACAACCATAGCAACGCACATAGCTGAAGCTGTAAACAGGCAAGAGGCTGTAAATTGGACATAAACTACAGAAAAATCCAGATTGAGACGCAGATTCCGAATGTGCTGTATACACGTCCAAAGAAGACCTGTATCAAATTCAGAATAATGCCATAATCGGAACAGTCTATATCCATGACCTTCCACTTCTGGGATTGCTCCGTTGCCGTCGGAAATTCTGCCAGATGTCCCTCTTTTCAGCCGGATGTCTGTCACCTTCCGCTTTCTTTGTGTTGGAATTTTAAACTCTGGTGGATTAATGAGGACTATGGTCAACTGTTCCTCAGATCTCTGCAGGGTAAATCCAGATAGCTAGCTAGACTATCTGTCCAATCTGAGTTTTCAGTTGCACGACTAAAACAACTTTCGAACATACACATGACAAAACAAGTTCCTTCCGAGGCTATTTTGTAGTGGCACTGTTGTTTTGCTCGGTGCTTAGAGCCGCCCACGATGATTGTGATTGGTTTAAAGAAATGCCAATAAACCAGAGCACGTTTTTCTCCCATCCCGGAATGCTGTGTGGAATAGCCAGCCCCTCGAAGGTCTGGCAAAGCAAGACTATATTCAGAATACAAGTTGATTAGTGTGCATGTAAACATACTAAATCTCTCTGTTCTATTCAAGTGTCACAGTAAGCCATGACAGTCTGACAATGAGTCAGCATGCACAATACCAGGACCGTGAAAGTAATCCAGCTAAATAGAATTCATCCATCATTCACAAGAAGTTTGGTAGATGCTAGATTGCATCTGATACGCGTGTCAACGTCAACACAAGCATACTGCGCAGGTGTCAACACTTGGGCTTCAACACTAGTCAACAGACATTACTGTGGTGTTTATGTTTTCCATACACTCTTGGTTGCCAATGTTGTTAATAATTTCTAACCAATTTCAGATCAAATTCATGTTGGAACACCCTGAAGAAGGCTGTCAGTGCCGCCATGCGTGGGTTGCTTCTCCCAATATCTTTTAAATTGTTTATCATGAAATAGCCAGTAAAATAAAGGCTTTAAGTCATTTTGAAGAAGAGCCTTGGATTTTTTCTTTTTCTCTACATTCAATTGAATTCCCGAACCCAAAGTGCACCTTCAAGCATTTGATTGAACTTCCTGAGCACCCTGGACTTTTGTCTTTCATGTTGGAACATGTTTGATTGTGTAGTTTGCTTTAGAAGCCATATTGTTGATTTGGCCACTATAATCTGTAACAGTCATTCCACTGCATCATGTAACGTTAGCTACATGCTAACGTCAGGGAAACATGTAATCTTGGTTGCCGATGTTCATTTCTCCCCAATTTCAGACACATTCTTTTGGAACATGTCTAGCTGTGTAGTTTTTGGTAAGGAAGCCTTTATTGGGGATTTCTCACAGTAAAAAGTGACGCTATATACTCTGTTACAGACAGCTGCAATGACGGACGGGAAGGGAAGGAAAGCCCAAATGTAGACGTTTACATGTGTATCAGGTGCAATCTATCGGCTACCAAGAAGTTCCATGCCAACTATACATCTTTTGGATTTACATGCACATGAAATAAATCAGAAAAGCATTAAAGTTAGTTACAAGATATGTTTTTTTACGCTTTCACTTAATTTGTCTGATTAGACTCTTTGTAAAGACTGTGCTTGACTAACATCAAATTTTTATTATACCTTATCATTCTTAATGGTAAAAGTATGGTGACCTTGTGTAATTCCAGCTTAGATCCAGCCAGCATGTGATTGAGTGTGGGTGCACAGGTTCTTTAAGAGTGGAATAGGTCTTTTTCACAAAAGACATATGGACATGTCAGAGTAGGAAAAGCATAATAATAATAACGACAATGCTAACGATGGCTGAATTCCATTTAGCTGCTTCAGTTTTAGGGTCCTGGTTTCTTAATGCTGCTGACTCACTGTCACGACTTACTGGATGTAATGTAATTAGAAACAGCTGTGTAAACAGCTTTTCCTACTATGAAAAGTTTAAATGTCCCTACATAATATGTATGCAATGGTTTACTCTATAGGGCGTAGCAAATAGAAATTGAGGACATTTATCATTTGGCGTCATCGTGACATCAACTCTACAGCTGTCATGTCATTACAGACAGTTCTAAAATTGCACAATGGTAACTTTCACATAAGATCTGATGCATTGCATTGTGGGATTGTTAACAGAAAGTACATGCCATGGAATTTTAAAGGCATTATAAAGATACATTTCACACTAAAATAAAAGTGTTAATGGTAAATACAGTGAACTATATAGTAAACAGGAAGCACACACACACACACACACACACACACACACACACACACACACACACACACACACACACATTAATCCCTTGCACCCTTTTTACTCCTATTTACTTAAATTAGATGAAGGCAGAATAAGGAAGAGCTTGTGCTAACAAGTGCATTGTTTTAGTGTTGCTGACTACAATGTAGTTAGTGATTTTGGATCTCTGCTTTACGGACTCTCTATCCATGAATCATTTGCACTGTTTGTTTTCAATAGGATGAAAGGGGTGATAAAAAAGGACCCCTTTTAGTTCTTTAGGCAATTCTTTATTTAGATTGTTAGGCAGTATTTATTGAGGAAGTCTCACAGTGATCAAGATCAGAGAACAAACCGTAAAAACGAGTGTGTGTCAGTACATGTATATTTTTGTTGCTTCAGTGTGTGTTGCCCTCTCTGCATCTAGCACAGAGTCAGAGAGAGCCAATCTCAGCTCTCTGTGTTTAATCAGGCACTAGACACAGACAGCTTGCCATGAGAGCAGAGAGCCGGGACGTGATGCGACTCAGGATTCCTGATTTTCTCCACCCTCTGTGCGCTCAATGTGATTTTACAGCCCAATACTTCAGGGTAGCACCGTTTACAGTATTAACACTGGCTTGCTGCTGATATCTTCTGGCTGTTATATTTAAAAGATGAACAGTAAAATCTCTCAGAAGAAGAAACCAGAGAAGTTTAGTCAATAGCACTATCAACCGAGAAACATATTCAGCCTGCAGATTCCCCTTTCCCTCCTGAACGTTTCATTTCCGGGTTTTTTTTCCCCATTAACTATCTGGCTCTTTGTCATGCACGCTGTCCTGCAGACATGTACAAACAGAGCACATTAACAGATCACAGCTAGTTTGATATATCACCACTGACTTCTGTTTGATGAAGACTTCCATGAAACCAAATATAAAGCCCAAAGAAAGTGAGGCTATGAATGACAAGTCTGAAACCCATAAAGCAGTGAAGACAGACATAGTAATGGAGGGAGACAGACTAGGCGAGAACCACAGAGGTTAGAGAAAGATGTAAAGTTGGAGGTGAGGGACACAATGAAAGAGATGGGGTATGGAGGGAGGGGACAGAGAGAGTGCGGGGAAAAAATAATGAATGAGGAAGTAGATAGAACCTGGACAAATGAGACAGAGAATGAGATTGATCCTTTACACTCCTGCATCTACGAAATCTTGCCAAGCCAAGTAGCCTGTGAGAGTATTTTGCATAAAACGACAGATTGCTCTCAAACAAACGGATAATCAATCAGATGTCGGTTAAGACCCAGATGTCTGGGGCCCAGATTGAAATATAAGATGCAGTACAAAGAAAGTGAGGTAAAGGGATAGAATGTTCAAGAGACAGACAGTAGTAATAGGCTCTTGCCGGTGTCAGGAAGCTCCCCTGAGACCTAACACCCCCAGTTCTATTAACATAAAGGAACTGGAGCATCAAACACAGTCTGTAGAATAGCTGCAGCCCTCAACATGTTTCTCTGCCAGCTTCAGTGTCTTGGTGTTTTATTTGTGGTCAAAGCGAGCCTCAATGAGTCATTTTTTACAACATCAAACATTGGCTTAAATGTGATCAAAAAGACACACTTGGTTTGTCTGGTACAGATATTTATACATTCTCACATCAGAACTCTTCATATTTATCTATCCTTTTAAATCTTATCATATCCACATGATTGCCAGTGGCAAGAGGAAAATAAGAGAAAGACGTAGAACGGTTGGTGCATCCATTGCCGGGTAGGTTATAACCGATCTGCCTCTGAGGGCGATGGCCAATATTTCTGGCTTTCCGGTGTAGCCAGCGGATATCCATGTGCTCTTATGTGCACCGGTCATTGTTTACAGTCTGATTAGCAACTTTGGACGTGAGGATGGAGTTGGAGTTGGAGAGACAACGTTAAAAAAAGCTTTTTTTTTAAAACTTATGAAGTCTAAATTGTCATTAGAAGATAGCGATGGGTTCACAGATTGCATTTCAGCCAATGCATTCTGTCTCTTTTCCTCTCCACACAGACTGTTTACCTGCATTCAACCAAAGCCCGTTCAAACGTGATTGGTCAATACTACTCTGGGTTGCAAACAGAATACAAACGGAAACCAGAATGCTTCCAATCCCAAAATGTTGACCTGTTGCCAACAGATGCTGCATTCACAGTTGGAACATTGGTTGTTTGGAGCAATTAATAGTGCAGCGCAAAGATTTGCGCAAATGATGCAAGGCTAAAATAGTTTTCTTTTGGAGTAAATAGAGCTAAAATTTACTTTCTGTAAATATTTTTATAGCAATCGTTTAAGAGTCATGGTCAGAAATATATTGAACAGAATGTTAGAACTTAAACTATATGCGCAGATAAAGAACATTTGCAATACAATAAACTACAAGCAAGAAACCCTTTAGAGTTTGAGCCACTAGTATCACTATGAAGCTATGTTTTTATTGGCGGGTATAGCTCATGCACACGCACAAGGACACACAGCACATGTACACCATAGACAGTTAAAGAAATGGATAAATCCACGCCGTAGACGTCCACTGAGACCAGTGAAGTCTATTAGAAGTACTTTTCCAGTGAGGGCTGAGTGTTACTGCGCAGCGTCAAACTGAGCTTGGAGACGTAGATGTGTTGTGAGCAACGTGTCTGAAAGTTGGAAGTCTTTTGTGTGTGTGTATATATATATATATATATATATATATATATATATATATATATATATATATATATATATATATATATATATGTGTATATATATATATATATAAAAAGAAGTGTGTGAGTGAGTGAGTGTGTGTGTATGCATATATATATATATATATATATATATATATACATACACACACACACACACACACACACACACACACACACACACACACACACATACATACCTTTTTTTAAGATTATTTTTTGGCCATTTTAGGCCTTTATTTCCAACAGGACAGCTTAGACTTGAAAGGGGAGAGAGAGGGGGAATGACATGCAGCAAAGGTCCACAGGTCAGAGTTGAACCTGTGGCCACTGCGTCAAGGACTAAGCCTCTTTATATGGGCACACGCTCTACCAGGTGAGCTACTCAGGCTTTTTTTTTAATTTTTTTTAATTTATTTTTTTTATAATCGGCTTTGCATGTGGTTCATGAGGAAAGAAAGGCTTTCGACAAATGTGTTAGGCCTGAAACATTTTCATGTGTTTACAAGAAAGCTCCACCACAGGTTAAGGGCCCAATAGTCCAACAAGTCTCAAATGTACCTCTCAGCTCAAGGTTGTTTTAAAATATAAAGTGTGAACTGTGTTGTGTTAAAAAACATCAACAGTGGAATGGAAATACATTTCTGGATTTGGGAGCACTGCTGGGCTCTATAACAAAATCAAAGGTGCATCTAAGACCTTTGAAACCCAGAAGCTAGGAAACATAAAGAGGAACTAAGTGTTTTTTGGGGTGTGAAAATCTCTCTTGGCTTCAATGGTTAGTGAAATGGACAGATGGCAAAGGTAAATCATTTACAAATCAAAGAGGAGGGTTCAAAGCAAAGAACTGGAAAGGATGTGATGGGCACTCCCAAAAAATGTGACGATGGAAGAGTTGGGCCGTGCCCCAGCAACAGAAAGATAAGACTATTTTGAGACCTTATTCATATTCTTAACACCTCCAGAAAGACGTGTGTGCGCGGGGTGGGGGGGGGGGTTGACATTAACAAAGTAAAAGTGTGTGCATGTCTGTGTCAAAGAGAGAAAGGGAACAACAGTCAGGTGGAGGGAGAAAAAAACACTGACGTCAGAGCAGCTGCAGCAGAGGGCTATAAAAAGATGCGGCACTCACAACAATGAATGATGTGTGTGCACGGGTTTGTGTTGCTCTGTGTGTACCTGTACTGCATGTGTCTGTATTAACTCAAATTGGGAGCATCTGGAACTCAAGAATCTTATTCATTTGTATTCATTGTGCCAGCTTGTGTGTAGTATGCACGTGATCGTGTGCACAGAATGTGTATGTGGGGTGATGTGTGCCATAAACTCACAAACACATGTGCCACTTTTCTCATAAACATGTTTATATTGTTGAGGGAATAGCCAGGAGCAGCTAATGTGTTGTGCCATTTTCAATAAAATACTGTAGAAAATCACCAAGCCCAATGCAAGGTGTAAACTGCTGCACTGGCATCGCATTTGCAATCCCTAAAAAAATATTTTAACTTTGAATTAAACAGCACTTAATAAATAAATAAGCCCTGCTCAGAACTGCCAAACACAAAACTATGACCATGCAATTCAATACCATATGGCATCATTATTGTAAACAAATGATCAGAAATGTGTTTTTACAGTCCAATATTCAGTTTAAACATTTTAATGTAACACTACAAATTTTACACAATTTTCTTGTCACAAGTAGTATACTGCCCATGAAAACAGTTGTATAAGTTTAAAATAATAACCCTGATGAGTTGGGGCCTGCTATTTAAAATGTATAATAGAAAGCCTGTGTTACAAACTTCAGGTGTGAAGTTACTGCAGGGGGGCTTCCAAATTATTGTTAATTGTTTACATGATTCCGACATATTATTAGCAAATATAAATCCCCACTGATGATAGGCTTACTGGCCTATGGGTAATGTAATCACTAAGGTAGCCATCCACAGATACAGTTAATCCCCAAAGGATCCACTGTGCCACAGGTATGTTTAACATTAAAACATGATTTATAAAATCATGCCAACAATTATTAGGCTATTTATATAGCTTAGTATTCTATGCAAAAAAAAGGTATCTATAAATGCTTTAGGCTGCCCTAAAAGTTATTGTAGGACCAGATTAATATGCAACTTCCATTTTATACAATATATGTAGTAGGGGGTCCCTGATCCATCTCTCTTTCAGTTAAGGGGTCCTTGGCTTAAAAAAAACATCGAAGACCCCTGCTCTAACACATCAACACCAAAAATGACTACATATACTGTATGCCACACAGTTCTTGTGTAGACATGGACATCAACCCAAAAAATATTGTTCAATAAACATAATTTCTATAAAGAGTGTATGGTGTGTGTATGTGTGTGTGTGTGTGTGTGTGTGTGTGTGTGTGTGTGTGTGTGTGTGTGTGTTTAGGGTCTTACCACTTCCGGGGGCACCCTGGTAGCAAGATCATGGATGGCCTTTCCAAGGATGCACAAGGAGGAGAGAACGAACAGAACCCCGAGGATTACACATGCTCTGCAGATGGACAGATGGACGGACAGACAGAGAGCAGAGTGTTGGGAGTTAGCTTCAGTGAGTGGGATCTATTTGCTAAACCTGTCATGTGGAAGTTACGTAAAGTTGAACCAAAGCGATAACCTAAAGAAGCTGACTCAAAAGCAGTCACAATCTCTCTCAGTTCTTGAATTTAATTCAAGATCATTTGTAATAATGAAAATATTATTCCTGCTGCAGCAAAGACCCAAACAAAGTCAAAAACATTGGAGTTTCCTCACATAAAGAGTTGAGAGATAAGAGTTGATACTTGCAGTGGCCTCTGGCAGTCTGGAAAACTAGGAAAGGTTTTTACCAACCTCTATGAAATATTAAAGGAACATTTGAACCAAAAATTAACATTAACATGTCAGTAAGTGTGTAAAAGTGATATGGCATTGTGGTGATAAGCCTACTGATGCATAAATTCCCTTAAATTACACATAATATTAAAGTGAATTTCACAGGCTAAGGAATTAGAAGAATTAGCAGCATGACTGGTTCTGGCACAGTGCATGGTGTCTAATGTTACGGCAGAAACTGTTGTAAGACTGAAAGAACATTTATGTCTGATTTGAGTGATAATACATCTAATCTCACAACCACATTTCTCAACACAATCACAGTGTTTGGGAGTTTTCAGAAGACGGTTTACACTGTATTTAGGGTGTGCAGAGGTGTAAGTAACGAAGTACAAATACTTTGTAACCTTACTTAAGTAGACATTTTGGGTATCTGTACTTTACTGGAGTAATTATTTTACAGCAGACTTTTTACTTCTACTCCTTACAATTTCACGCAATTCCGGATAGAGTGAATTTGATTGTGGTTGGATGAGAAGTATAAAAATATAGCATTCCGACACCGTATTGGTTTGTACGCGATCCATCGCACCTGCTCATGACACAAATCACGTCACACTCCAGCAAGGAAATAGCAGACGTATTTGTACGAAGATGTCTGTGGCAGAGACTCAAGAGAACTCGAGCGAAATGTCCCAACCAAGCACCAGCGAGGAGGTTGGTAGCCAGGAAGACCAGCCAACCCTTCTACATCCTTGGCTGTACCTGGAAGAAGTTTTTCGAAATGGTTCGATGCAAAAACAACTCCTTTCGAATGCGCTGCAAGCTCTGTGCACCCAAGTACCATGAGCTAATTGTTTCCAAAACTCAAAAGCATATTGATATTATTTTTTTTCCCCTTACATTACTTGTACTTTTATACTTTTAGTTTTGAAACCAGTACTTTTACACTTTTACTTGAGTAAAAAGCTTGAGTTGATACTTCAACTTCTACAGAAGTTTAAACCCTAGTAGCTATACTTCTACCTGAGTAATGAATGTGAATACTTTTGACACCTCTGACTGTGTGGTACCAGAATAAACAAGGTGCCGACTTCCATCAGAGCACTTGAGGGTGGCACTTTGTCAATTTTCTTAATTATTTTATTTTTTTTAATATCGGGGATAATATACGGAATAAAAAACAGAATAAGATACGGTTATTCAACACCTCTTCATTGCTTGATCATTTACAGTGACACATCTGCTAGGCCCAAATCAAAATATCTGCATCCCATCTATGTCAAACCAGAACAGACACACAGTATCTCACAGGTGTAGTGACGTGGTGTGTCTCCTTTACTGATTTGGATGGTGGTTGGTCACAACAAAACTGAACATTTCCCTGAGAAAAGGTAACTTTTAAAGTATGCATATGTTTGAGAAATGCTTCTCTACAGGACACTTGAAAATTCAACTAAATTTTAGACTCCAGTTTTAGCTATTATAGTTGTTAAAATATGCATGCATTAACAAGAAACTGGTACATCAACATGCCTGCCATGGAACTGCAATTACAGTAGCTGCAGATCCCATAGTTAAAAAAAAATAATGGGGGGAAAGATGGCATAATATTATGAATAGAATTTAAATACAAATGTAGCCTAAATACACTCTCCATCCAAGACAATCTTTATCCATTTGCCCCAACCTAATTCAAACTTCAGGTGTGAAGAATATAAATTCTGTTATTATTCCCCTATGCCCTTGTCTCTTATGCCTCTGTATCCATTCTTTCAGTCACATGCACAATAACCTACAAATCTCATTATGTCTCATTCCTACAATGTTATTTTGTTTTTGTATATGGATTACCAAAAGACAGGGCTGGACAATTAATCAAAAAGTAATCAAAGCTGAAATTGAGATCCTTGAGAACAGATTTTAGTTCACATCGTCCAGCCCTAACGGAAGATGCAACAAACTTACATGTGCAACATCAAGCTACAGGAAGACTAAAACTCTGCGCTCCTCTAAGGCAAGCTGTCCTCACTCCCATCTCGTAAAATACTGACCCTTGGCCAGTGGCTTTCAGTGTCGGATACCAACGCAAAAATCAAACTTTAGCGTCTGTATGGGACGCCAAGAGTCCCGACCAAGCGCGTCTAAATATGGCGCTAAAGGAGACTTTTTACGTCAATAACAAATGCCAAAGGCACCTGACCAAGCGTTGCTTTTTGACGCGATGGGAGTGAGAATGTGTTGTCTAAGCATGAGCACAAAGTGTTTAAACTCTAATGGTCCAGTTTTGATCTTTTACAGCAAATACGATGTATATGAAATGCTTGCTCTCACTCTTGGTGTGTATGTGGATGTAATTTTTTATGCATATTTGGTTCGTTGTTGACTACTGTATAAAAACTATTTTGTGTGTACCAATGATTTTGTACATCCAGGTGTGTATGTGTGTGTATTAATGGATGGCAGAGTGGCAGCTCGGTCTTCCATCCTCTGAGCGAAGCAGAGGTGCCGTTGTAAGCCCTACGTAAGACCAACAAGGCTCTGTGTAACGTGACAACAACCTGTCCACTTGATGGACTCAGCTGAGCTGCAGCAGGCCTGAAAACTGATGGATTAACAGGCTTATGTTTGTTTAGTTGGGGTATGTCCAACACGACTCAAAGCCTAATAAGACAGGGCCTCACACCCTCAAAGGTGCAATTAATAAGAAAATATCCAGTTAGATCAAAGTTCCAACATGCCCCTGAACTGCTCTTTCACACAAAACATGTTTTTTTTCTATTGGAAAATATGGAAACACAATGGATTTGGAGTGTAGGCAGTGCAATGCAATGCTTCGACCTTGCAAAAACACTATTGGTTTTATCCACCTTTTTCGATTCCTCAGCTCTCAGAATAATTCTGCTAAGGAGTTCATTTTTCAAAAGAATACCAAGACATGTCACACACACATGCATGACATCAGTGGATTGTAAGGCAAAGGAATGAAGCCCTTCACACTGTAAGTGTGACTCTCGATTGTATCCGTACTTTAACTGCTCATTCAGTAAAATTCCCATTCAGTAACAACAAGTTATTACACCAAATTAGGGAATATCTTTGTAAAGAATGGTGTTCATCCCACCAGTAGAGTTCAGAGACCTGGATAACGTATGTCGCGGAGCATTGAATCTGTTGTGGAGGCTCCTGGGAGATCAACACCTTACTCAGCCATTTTATGTTGGTTTCTCCCTTTGTCATCATCTGAATATTTTCCATCTCTCCTCTCTGCCTTTCTGCAAGTACCATTTGGGCCTTTAGGTAAGCTATGGTAGCAACACCTGAGAGACAGATACTCTGCACCGAGTTTCCTGACTCAATGTTATCGGTCTAAAAAGGCCAGTTTAGATAAATAACCCCTTTCCCCTCTTGCATCCATTCATCCAGCCTCCTTCAACAACTAAATGCTACGTTCACATCGAACATACTTTGACAGTGTCTTTTCGAGTGAAGCCAGCCATTAAATATCGACTATGATGAAAATAATACCATCTCTGATGTCAGACAGCAACAGAAATCATTGCAAAACTAGATTTAGTTGTTGCATTTGCATCTTTGTAAAAATAAATCAAGTTTAGGGGGAATTTGTAAGAAAGAGAGATGGATGAAAACTGTAAATGAACAATAAAATACAGGAACTCTTTTGCTGTAATGCAGGTGGAGAAGAGTAACCCAGATTGCATCACACCACATCATGAATCAAACATTAACTATACTTAGCGGGTTGTTTGGTACTCACATATACTCTCTGTGTGCAGAGTGCACAGCTGCTGCATTGCTGTAGCGCCAGAGGACAATGACTGATGACAGGACGTCCAGCGTGGCATCAAACTGCAGCAGAAAACAGAAACCCAGCAACAGAGGAGCAGAGGAACAAGTTGCAAGTTATTACAGTGGTTAAATTTAACTTAATGCAAAAGCTGCACCATTGTAATGAAAAAGGAAAGAAAGAGCATGTTTCAAAAAGCACACTGATAACTTGTTATACAATTCTAACACTAATACAATACACACAGAATATTGTATATATATATTTTTTTAAATGATATGGTATATGATATGTTGAGTTATATGATACTGTATCAATGCTGCTGAAATGCTTCTGAAAACCACCACACTCAAACGTATCAAATGGATTGTGGCATATAAGAATCCTGATCTTATCTGTGTTGTTGAAAATAAAAATACAGCATGTAATTTTGCCAGCACGGTAAAGATTATCTCAAATTAAAATCATGTGTGGTAAAATATTTGTATTGTATATAATGTAACTTAAAAAGCACGTCATGATATATTGAACTTGAACAAAACAGAATAAAGAGGCACTTGATATTCTGGCCACTTTAGTTGTGTATAAATTAAAGCATGCAGTTAGTGTATGTTTAACAGGAGAGCAAGCATTCATTGAGACATCTCAAAATCTATTACATGAGCAAGAGCCTGTTGATGTTTGATTGCCTCAGGGGAATCCCGGTAATAAGCATTATCAACATGATATATGACTTTGTGCTGCGTAATCAGATATACTCTCTCAAATAAGACTAAAGAAAGTCTTATCTGCCCTGAAGCTTTATCATAAAATATGGCATGATCGTTATCATTTCATTGTTCAAGGCACATAATGTACCTGTAAAAGCTAAAAGAAAAATGTCAACTTTCAACATCATAGCAGCTAAAGCTACTGTCAATCAGCTGCTGTGATCTCACCCCTGTGGGTTGGTGTTCTTACTTTATTAAAAAGCTCATAGATAGCCAAGCACTTGCTAATTAAAACCCCAATTTTAATAATGAGATAGCCAGCACTGCAGATTATGATTTATAATATTCTAATCACATTATGCTAATCACATTTGCCCTCACTGGCCTAGGGTGTGGATGATTTAAATTTCACTTCAGTCTTTATAAATCTTATTTTTTAAACTAATTACACTCAATCACTGCCTCTAAAGAATAAATAGTAATATGAGTGGAACTACTTTGGTGGAAAGCCGGCAGACATGTTGAGCAAACAGGCATTCAACCTGAGCTTCATGCCAGTCCCTCTTCTCTGCCCTGTTACCTTGGAGACAAAGGGACCAATAACACTTTGCTAACCAGAATCATTAATAAATCAAGAGGCCGAAGTTATGACTATTTGATCAATGCAAATGGAGGGGAGAAGGGAGGAGGAACTCACAGCGAATCCAAAGGCTGACGCGCTGTGTCTCATGAATGATACAGCTGTTGGGGGGGAGGGGGGGAGGGGGGTGAGAGAGAGCGAGAGAGAGCACAGTTATTACTGATTTAATGGTATGTATTTTTGTAGTCAGCTTTATGCTGTAGTTATCTGACATTAGTGGTTTCAATACTTTAGCTGAATAAAAGGTACTATATTAATGTCACATGTTCCCAGTTGCATTACTGATCACCTGCAAATACAATGCATCATGTATAACAAACATAATTCTTCTCGTGTGAAAAGTTATAATGCAAAATGAAAAGCAATTACATGATCAAACATTAAAGGATTATTAAGTGTCTCTACTTCATGTTTTTTATTGCTCCACTCTGATAGAACAACAATCTAGAACATAGATCAAATAAGAAGATCAAGAGAAAACAGTAACAGCACCAGTGTGTATACAGAACAAGCCAGATATATATACATTTTGAGGTGTAAAACTACTAAATAGTGGATAATTCATATCAGCAAGTGACCTCATGTAACGCTTTCAAGTGTTCTACATACAATAAGTGTACTCTATAGACAATCAGTGAGATATTATGCAGTTGAAATACTATGTGAAACCAATTTATAAAGAATATAATTTATTTTATTTCACACATAATTCACAATAATTTTCAATCAGCATGCATTGATTTTGGCAATTTGGAGGAAGCACAGCAAACCATAAACACACCATTGACATATCATCGTATGCTGACGCGGGCAACGTGTTAGCAAACAGTTAATTTAAACATCCAGCAGTTACAAAAATAACATAGTATTTATTTGGAATGGTGTTTCTGGCCACCTGACACATTAAGTCCAATATTTACTCAATGTTTAGCTGCTCTAGTTTGGTCCCCACCATCTCCTGAGGGAAATAGTCAGCTCTTTAGCAGCTAAATGCTCCACTATGTTCATCTTAGTTAGTTAGCTAATCTTGTCGGTCTGTGAGTTTAAAACAAGGTTGATGAGAGCGGTACACCCAAACAGTAAAGTTTGCGGGCCCTAAAACCAAAACAATTAGCTGAATAAATCACACCGTAGAGCATACGGGAACTGTGGAGCGGGGTAATAATTACTGTATCTGGCTTCATAGGAGTGCACCTTTAAAATTTTTGCAGAAGTTTGGCTTTTCATTCAAAGTAAGGTTTGTTCTACACAGAGTCACAGAGTTGATGATCTTCACCCATTTTGGTAACACAACAGTGGCATAACAATTACATGTTCTGCTACAAAATGCACTGAACAACAACCGTGTGAAGGCTCCATTTAGGCCTTAACCTTAACCTTAATCCATAACCTGAAGCGCCGAATGGTTTGTTACACAGAACCATCTGAGAAGCCTTCATTGGAAACATTGTTTCAATTCACAAGGTTAACAAAGTGTTTAAAACTGCGACCGTTTCACAACATGCGCCTATAGAGGGACATGTTGAAACTAGTCTTGCATTGCGGTCTGGCTAGTCCACACAACATTCCAGGGCGGGAGAAAAAAACGTGCTCTGGTTTATTGGCATTTCTTTAAACCAATCACAATCGTAATGAGCGGCGCTAAGTGCCGGACTGAGCTACGGTGCCTCTGCAAAATAGCCTCGGTAAGGAACTTGTTTTGGTGGAACTCCGGATCACTCCACTTCCTCCTCTCAGCAGCTCACCGGCACTGGTTTTCGCCCAGGCTCCCGCTGAACACCGGACTGGATTTACGGACTGGATTCACAGACAGACTGCACTGACGACGTGACTGACTGACTGGACTAAAGTTTGTAAGTCACCAAATTATTTACTTTTCCTGAACGTGTCTTAATTTCTTGTTTGTTTCTGTTGCACGACGAACGGACTACAAGACTGGGTTTGAACCAAACGGACCTGATTTTCTTTTTCTTTGCTCCACAAATGAACTAGGTGTAGGAAAACCTGAGGTGGATTTTTTTTTTGTTGGATTTTCTTGTGTGGCCATCTCTATTGTGGAATTTTGGACAATACATTTATTTTTCTGTGAGACTTTGAGTGCCTTGCTTCATTTTTGTATTAAAAATATGAACATTTGATTTGAACCTTGAATTGTCCATTTGTGGTTGTTGGGTTTGTCTTTTTGTTGTTTGATGTGTGTAGGGTGTACATTTTTATATGTGCATGTTTGTGTGGTTTGCTCAATATCTATAACAAAACATACAACTGACGTGAACCTTTGGCTGGACTAGGCCTATCTTAGATGTCAGGAGAGAGACCTGGCTGGCACCCCATGACTGCATAGAGCAAACATAAAACGGATAAAGACAAACTGTCACAGTACGTTCAAAAGTTGCTTTAGTGGTGCAACAGAAAACTCAGATTGGACAGATAGTCTAGCTAGCTGTCTGGATTTACCCTGCAGAGATCTGAGGAGCAGTTGATAGTCCTCATCAATCCACCACAGTGTAAAATTACAACACAAAGAAAGCAGAAGGTAAAGGACATCCGACCAAAAAGAGGGACATCCGGCGGAAATTCCGGCAGGAACAGAGCAATCCTGGAAGTGGAACGTCGTGGATATAGACTATGTTGAAACAAACCCAATCCGGTGAACAGAAATTTCCCTCGAAACGTATTTGAGGATGCCGTTTAGACGACAGGGTTTGAATGTTTCCTGAATGGGATACAGGGTATTGTACATTCATTGAAGCCCTTGTCTGGAACATCTGTGCTTATTTGCCCTTCTGACTGTCCTTGTGTTACACTCTCCCCCACCCCCCGTGTTTTCAGGACAGTCTCGGGGGGACAGCATATCGGCAGTTAAATCACCATGGTAACAGGAGATTTGAAGCTAATCTGGAAGTTAGTTTGAACTACAGAGTTTTCGTCATCTTTCTCTTTTTCTCCACTCTTCATTCTTTGTCTTTTGTCGCCTTCCCACTCTTTTCTCCTGGCCTCTCTTTTCCTCCAGGCCTCTCAGTTTCTGATTGCCTTTGACACATTTTTTTCTCTCTTTCCTTTCCTCCCTATATCTTAGTGTCTCTTGTCACGTCTTTTTGTCTTTTATTCATTCTGGTTAGAGCTGACTGCCCACAGACATGGGAGTGACGTTGCATTTTGCCAGGCACTCATACATATTTAAACAAATACGTTTTCATTTCTTTGCTGCTTACAGTATCACTAATGAAAACAATGAAAAAAAAGCAGCTTTAGTCTGAACTACAATAACAATAGAGAGAAGAAGGCTGAAAAAAAAGAAATAATGAGAAGGTGAAAAGGAGGAATTAAAGAGTGAAAAGGAGAGGGCAGTCCCAGACAGACCTCTGATACCAGGCAGATGGCACCAGTCAGGCTGGGTGTGTAACATGACTGCCCACACACACACACACACACACACACACACACTCACACTCACACACATATGCTGTCCCCTCTGTCTCGCTCCGTCTTGGAGACTGTCACCCAGAGACTCTCTCGCTTTTCTTACACAACCTCTTTCTTGATTGTCTTTTCTCTCACGTACAAAGTCTCTCTCTCTCACACACACAAACAGGCTGAGTGGAATCTCAGGAGCTCCACTAGGCCACCGACCCATCTGGAGAGTCCACAAACACAGCCAAACTGAGAGTGTGACTGCTTTGACAATGAATTTAAAAAAAACACATACAGGGTAAACCGGACAGTTGGAAGACTTTACTGCACCTTTGTCACCAGGCTTGAACACATGTTCTTTTGTCACTCAGCTCAGTGTCAATCTTAGCTGCTCAGACTTACCAACATCGTAGCAAGCAATGTTGTGCAACATTGTTCTTTTCTTTGTGAAGGAAATTAGGACAGCTGATCAATAAAGTGAACCCGAGAGCTGAAATCACATGCTAATAAACAGCTTATTAATTATGTCTATCAATACC
The DNA here is from genome assembly GCA_023566125.1 of Zingel zingel. Taxonomy (NCBI): domain Eukaryota; kingdom Metazoa; phylum Chordata; class Actinopteri; order Perciformes; family Percidae; genus Zingel; species Zingel zingel. The sequence goes on along the minus strand of CM042327.1, from coordinate 32,079,517 downwards.
ACCAATGCACCGCGAGAATGTAAAGCATCACAACTTGTTTGTTCTTCAACATGGGTGTCTGGGTACCTGCCATTACTCCACTTACATTTCATTAAACGCAACTCCCTGAAGAAGAATGATAACTTGCAGCAGATATTAGTGCCGTGTAACTGTAATATGTGTAACTAATGAGCTAATTATCATTAACAAGCTCTAACGGCGTGTTTTATTCACATGGAGATCGATTTTTACCAAGAGAGAACAGTCCTTGTAAGAATACAAGGGATTGGAGTGAACTAGTCTGCTTGAAATCATTTCATCAGTTAAAGGTATTTCAAGATGGTTCTGATATGATTTGAGATATGTCACATATGCCAATGGAGACCACGGGGCCAGACAAGAAGTGTTAAAAATATTTAGGAGGACTAATGATTTCAGGAGCATATTTCTTATATTCTAAAAACAAAATACTGTATGTTTCAGTTCTATAAAAAGGAAAAAGAAACACTTGATAGCTCTGAAAATATAGTTTAACTTCACTGTACTTTTGAAATAATTCAGTTCCAATATTCTTCTTGTCTTGCACAATTTGTGTTTTGCAGAGTTCATTTCGCAAAATTAAAGTTTTTTTTACAACATTGCCATACAGCCGGGGATCCAGAAACCACGGTATTACAACACCAGATAATCGCATAAAATAAAGATTATCTGGATTTTTTATTTGAGCTAATCCTATTTGGTTAATCTGCTGTTTTTTTTATATGTCTCGTCACATGCAAACAGATTTGAGGGTTGTTGTGTGTAATGAGTATGTGGATGCAGTCGTTCATAAAAGCTGTACAGACTATTTTCTGGCCCTTAATGTCTAACTACAGTACTTGCCCCCCCGCTCTAGAGATCTGCCTTTGACAACCATAATCCCACATTTTTGGTGGGTAGCTTTTAATGCTTAGCGCTTTTATCAGGGGCACTAGATCGCCTCCCATGTTCAGAATTCCCTACTTGTTAGTTGTTAGAGGAGTCAAGCTAGTACTTTCTTAAATTCAAAAAGGCATAATTTGTGTTTCTTGCTCTCTCCGAACTCTGAACACTGTGAGATTTAAGGATGACGGGTGTGCATCCAGTGATGTGGTAGGTTATGACCTCGATGATAATTAGCTCTTGGATCTAAAAGCCTGTGTGTGTGACCGTCTACATTCCAAGAGAGTCTCTGATAAAGAGTTCAAAATTGAACTGCTGGCTGAGAAGCACTACCCATAAACTGTCATGGTTTAGCCTAGTTTGACGGTTTTCATCCAGGTTAATGCACACCTCAAGAACACATACAACTCCAAGTTATGCCTAATTAAGAGATGTATTATGGGCAGATATCATTTGGCTCTAATGTTGAGTCAGTAGAATATTTATTTCCTTTAGAGAAAGAAATTCCAATCTTGACATGGCTCAAAAATGACTAAACTTGTGACTACAGCGTGCCTTGGATCAGGGAAAAGAAAACCATGTCATCCTTTTTAGTCTATACGGTCATGTTTAACATCTTCTCACAATAGGCTACTGTATATAATTAAAATGGATCATAATATCATACAGACTCAACATTACTAGGATATTAGTTGGAGTATAGTGATTTGTGCCAAAAATCAAATAGCTCATGCTGAAACTGTTGTATATTCAGAAATAACAATAATGACACAACTCTTTAAGCTGAATGTAGGACTAATTGCATGTATTCACTGGAGAAGGGCAGAGAATATAGAATAAACTAGCTGAAAATAGAAAATTACATATTTATATATTTATTATATATTTATTTATAATACATGTTTTTTTGTATGGCTTCTCCGGGGACAATCAGTCCACGTGAGTGTTTTCTCTGAATTTGACATTGTATAATAAATGGCTTATCTGACCCTGTGCCTTCAACAGCGACGCAGTGAGTCAGGTGGAATGTTAATTAACACTTTCACTGAGGAAGCGCTTGTGTGCGCGCGTACACACACACACACACACACACACACACACACACACACACACACACACATCTATGTTTAATACGTATTTAGTTCCCGAAGAAACAGATATCCTCTCTCTGTGTCTGTGTCATCTAAGTCATTAGTTTCTAAGTCACCTTGTCCGTCTGCCCTCATTTGTACATGTAGTATTCAAAAAGTGTGTTGTGTATGTGATCATCGGGCCAAGGAGACAGAATTCTTCTCTTATCTCATCCATATCGGCTACTAATCAGAAGAAGAGGGCAGTGGGAGACAATGAAGATAGAAGAGGAACTACTAAAAGGAGGGAATTCAAAAAGGAGGGGTAATGTGGGAAGTGGAAACTGTAGATTTTAGTAGTCAAATCATTCTGGTGGAGGCTGTGATCGTGTGCGTGAGTTTGTCAGATGAGAGTCTGCTAACAACTGGGTTGTAACATCAAAGAGGCATTTACGACACACTGGCTGATGTTGAGGTACGTTAACATGACCTTTGGTCTCAGGAAGGCCTCAGTTTGAAACGCCTGACTAAATCAATCTCTGTTATGAGGTCAGCAACTGCTGTCCTTCTGATAGTCTCGCATTGCCAGACCTTCCTCCACAGCGCTGCGAAGGAGGGTCTGGCTAGTCCACACAGCATTCAGGGATGAGAGAAAAACGTGCTCTGGTTTATTGGCATTTCTTTAAACCAATCACAATAGCCAGCACCGCACGGAGCCCCGGTGTCGCTGCAAAATAGCCTCGGGAAGGAACTTGTTTTGGTGAAACGTGAGGACGTTCAAAACTTGTTTAAGTCGTGCAACAGAAAACTCTGATTGGACAGATAGTCTAGCTAGCTGTCTGGATTTACCCTGCAGAGATCTGAGGAGCAGTTAACCATAGTCCTCAGAAATCCACCGGAGTTTAAAATGCCAACACAAAGAAATCGGAAGGTAACGGATATCCGTTTTGTTGTACCATTGTACTCTTCGTGCCTCTACCACTTTATGTTTAAGTGGGTGTTCATGTTATAGTTTATGTTGTGCAAGTTACTGTTAATTTCCTTTTATTTATAGGATATCTGCTTTGGCAATATAAGCAATGTCTTGTCATGCCAATAAAGCTCTTTAAATTGAAAAATAAATGAAAAACACTGGAATATAGTGCGCTGTGTGTCTAAATAATGCGTTTCTTTGCCTTTGTTATGTTATAAAACACTAATCCTAACCCTTATAAGCCAATTACACACGCCAGTCTATGGTCGTCAAACATGAGGCCATTTTGTCTTTCTATTCCATTTATTTTTATTCTATTTTATGTTCCATATAGTCCAAGTAGATGTCCTGCCAATATCTGCATAGCCATAGCAATGGTTAAGACTTGGCAGCATTAAAACCCTAATTATTCTCTCTCTCTCTCTCTCTCTCTCTCTCTCTCTCTCTCTCTCTCTCTCTCTCTCTCTCTCTCTCTCTCTCTCTCTCTCTCTCTCTCGTGAAGATAATGACCTCTTCTGAAGAGACCCATCATGTTTTGGCTACTAGCAACTGTCTGAAGGGGCATGGGGGCGGCAGAAACTATGTACTATAGCTTTAAACAATAGCTGCCAAATCCACACTGAGGAGGTCCAGACGGACGATTTCCACTCTGGCTGCTTTCCATTCAGTGACCCGTCAAAACACCCCTGCTGTTGACGTATAAAAAGAAAAAAAAAATACCATAACGAATCAGTGGAATCATTCGCAGCCAAACAGAAATGTAATTACGTCCTCCTCTCTGTTCCTCGAGGGCAGGAGCTATATTCAGGGTTGTGAAATTGAATTACATCACAAGGAGCAAAGGAATAATCTGGGAGATAGGGAATTAGAAGGAGAGGTGAGGAAAGAGGTAGACAGAGCAGCAGATGGACAGACAAACAGAGAGCGAGACAGGGAGACAGTGTGGGTGAGAGGGGAAGCAGGAAGACAGGAAGAGATGAAGAAAGTGAGAGAAAGATGAAAAAAAAGACAGAAAAAAGACCAGAGAGAGGCTTCAGGAGCCACTCTCTGGCTGTCAATCAATGAATCTCTGAGCCTCCAATCTCATCGAGGTGACTCATCTGTGTTAGTGCCCTGGAAAAAAAAGCTCCCAATAGACACATTTATTGAAGTTGAGGAAAACCACTTAACGGTCCCAAGATGAAGAAAGCAATGGCAGAGCTGTTATTTTGCACAATGTAATGATGAGAAGGGTAATGGTATAGGCAGAGGCGGGTAAGGAAAAGGCCAGGGAGAGGAATAAAAGAGCTGGACAGAAATGGGAAGAGGTTCAGAGAGTGGAGGAAGGAGCAGACAGTGAGGAGAAATGATGCATCATTAAAGCAGGACTAAACAAGATTTGTATGCAAATACACCTGTCAGGGCTGAAATTGTGCAGCAGGGTTGGAATGGAAAAGAACATCCCATTGGCACAAAATGTAGACACGGTAGATCACAAGACTTTATATGAAGCCCCTGCCAGACTCACTGCTGTGTTTGAATGAAAATGTGCAAGTTGACCTAATGCAGCTTCAAATGTTTGAATGTTCATATTGAATATGAAAACAACATAATGTAAAACTGTTACTTTAATCACCTGTATGCACCTCTTGTAAGTCACTTTGGATCAAATCATCAGCTTAATAAATGTAATGTAATCTGGATACAAGAAACTTGAAATGCCTCCTAGAATGTCTACATATACAAGTGGTTCGCAACAGCATATACATTTTTCTTTTAACATAATGAGGACGTATCGGGGAAGTTGCAAAAATTGACACTGAAAATTGACAGTGAAGTTTTCACTGACAAATGCTCATAGCGACTACAACATTATTCAACTTTTTTGTGATTATGTTTGGCAACAAAAGCACTTTGGTTAAGTTGAAGGAAAGATTGTGCTCTGGAAAAAAGACCACAGTGACTTGAAACAAGAGATGCGATGTGCTTATTAACATTTAAATGAAAATCGTGAACTTTACCAAACCTTAACCAAAGTGATTTTGTTGCCTAAACCTAACCACAGGTGAGAGTCCTGCTTTATACTCCCACAATCAACCACTCCCTGTGACTCTGTTGCGGTTCAGCCATTACGTTTTTGCACCACAACGTAATTAAGAAAACAATTTCATTATATTTATAAATGTCATTTCTAGGAGACAAGGGTAAATAGAGATATTGTCTGGACAAAGCTATTACCAAATGCATGTGTGCTAAATTGCTGGTTGCTCTCCACTGGGGCAGGGAGTTAAAACAAAGGCATTCAGGATGTTGCTTCCTCATCAATTAGTGCCTCTAAATGGGCATGCATTCCCCCTGACACACACACATAAAAAATAAGTCCATTAAGCAAAAGGCACAAACTATATTACAAACGCACATCTGTCCATGCAGATACTAAGGCAACACACACACACACACACACACACACACACACACACACACACACACACACACACACACACACACACACACACACACTGAGGAGGCAAGGCGCGCACGCACGTGCGCCTTGCCTCCTCAGACACATCAGAGATGGCTGCGGCCGTTTGCTGCAAAATATTGTGTTTAATAATTCAGGACCTACTGCTCAGCACTACACCGCGCCTCACATTCTGGCTGAGCTTACCCTGCGGAAACCCCTACTGGGATGCTTCCTCTCTCCATTCCTCCCCCCCTCCTCTTCCTCCTTCCTCCTCTTTAACCTCCCTTCTTTTCTGTCCTCCTTTCCCTCTCCGTCCCCCTGTGGATGGCCCTCTTGGTCCCTTCTGTCCCTGTGTGTCTTTTAAAAGAGAAATCATTCCCTTTTTTTCTGTCCCTCCAGCTCTGTCTTTCTGTCCTCTTTGCTGCAGTTGTCTTCATCCTCCCATCTGTCTCCTTCCTTCATCCCACTTCTGTTTTGCAGTTAATCATCCTTCCTCTCTTTGCTCTTTCCTACCCCTCCCCATCTATTTCCATCCCTTTCATTTTGCTCTTTTATCCGTCTTCTGCATTTCTGCCCCTCTCTCATCTCCTTTCCTACATTAACACCCCTGTATTCCTAACCCTCCCTGGCTGTGGTATCTGCCTCCTGGGCTCCCTCTCCCCTCACAGTAGCCCAGCAGTATTGATTTGTAGCAGGGCAGAAGTGCAGCGGATGGGCACAGCGAGGGAGGTGCTATCTGCGTGCGGCTTGGCACTGGTTTTTGTGCGGAGATTAAGCTAGGACAAGCATGCGGCTGATTGAACTAATGCCTCCTAGAAACCTGCAGGTTTTAAAGAGCTTCAATCTGGAAACGTTTTACCAGCTTAACAAACATCCAGTGGTGTTTAAGGATTTTCCAAAAAAGGACTTGTCTATCCTGCTCCAATATCAACAGAGAAGTGTCATTGTTTGCATTGTAAACTGGACACGTACAGTATGTGTTGGGTGAAGTGATAATAAGATACAAGACTTTCAACATAATGCTTCACAATTGGGCAAGAACTATAGTTCAGCAAAACCCAACAGAGTCATGAATGACATTTCCACTGACTATTCCTGACTGACTATTATGTCCTCACAGCAGGGAGAAGGATGCAGTTAGCAGAAGGACATCTTGTGCCAACGAATGTGACAGTATTACGTGGGAATTCATTAGCGGCACACAAAATATCCTGCCAAGGTCTCCGCCGCTGTGGTCGTGCTCCGCTACATCACTGCGACAGCCAGAGCTGTACATCAGCGCAGCGCAGGTATTAGTTTCTCTCAGAATTTGATGAGTGGATCGTGTGACCGGATGATTTGTCTGAAAGATAATCTTACAAAAATGAATGTGGTTTATTGTAGCTGGTTTCAGTAGTAGTTCACACACTAGGATCCAGGCTTTTAGTTCAATGGCAGAACAAAGAAAGGCAGTGGCTTCATACCTCAAGAGTTTTAATTGTCCTACTTGCCCTAACTTTTACATTTGTCTTATTTAAAAGAAGATTTCCCAAAGAGGATAAATGTTCTATCTAAATAATACCAAAATATAACACTAAAATACCCTCAGCAGGGCTGTGCATCTTCTTAGATGCACAAAATAGAAGTCTTCTGATTACAATATAACAAACATCTAATTGAAACCCTGTGGATCATACTCCAATTCTACTCCATGTGCAAATGCAATGTGCAGTTATGGCTTCAACAATATCATAGACAAATTAGCTGGTTCAATTGTATTTGTATAGAAGCCATTCAATTGGAAAATGTAACTTTCAAGTTACACTTGTAGTAAAGAAAAGCTGACACAAAGACTAATTCTTAATACTAAGGCCTCTCAGATCTCAAACACCTGCAGCAGTCATCCTAAATGATGCAATTTCATTGAGAAAGATTTTCTACATAAATCACGTCAAGACGTTTTGTTTGAAATGTTGTCTTAAATCATTGCTCTTTATTCCAAGACAAAAGGCTTTCAAATACTTATAAAATGTTTTCTCTATCCTTTCCAAATCAGGGTGTCAATGTGCTTCAAAGATACAATCTCTCACTAAGAGGAACTTGTTAGAGCCCAGGTCTCTGCCAACACTGAGCTAGTTTCCAACTGGCAAAACGGCACCTTACAGAATGTTTCTTTTCTCTTATTGTTTGTGTTTTTGATGCCAATTTGGCCATTCTTTGCTGCAGCTGGACCACGTGAGGGCAGAAGTCCACTTCAAAACAAAATAGGCGCAATTGTGGAAACTCCACCTAAATCTAACCAACTGGTCCTTGGAAAAAGAGCTGGATGAATGAGAAGCTGTAGAGGTGCTCAGAATCACTCAAAGTTTGAGCATCTAATCTTAAAACTGAGCAGATTCTGCTGATGCGGACTGTGTGATGATGGCGTTTAAAGCTTCCGAACAAGTGGAATTTGAGTTAAGATTGTTTTGTCAACTAGCCTAGCACTTAATTTGTGTCACTGTTTTTGCAGCAGGCCACACTACTAGCTGAAACAGACCCAAAACAACTTGGTCTTTTTTGTCTACACCGGATTCATATCTACAGTATATCAGCAGTCTGTCATCAGTGTCTAAGAGGGATCTGTCTTGCAGTGAGAGATGTTTCAGGACTGTTCACAGCCCAATAAAACAATCCCTGTAGTTAAAGGTCCCATGACATGGTGCTCTTTGGATGCTTTTACATAGGACTTAGTGGTCCCCTAATACTGTATCTGAAGTCTCTTTTATATAGACCTTAGTGGTCCCCTAATACTGTATCTGAAGACTCTTTTATATAGGCCTTAGTGGTCCCCTAATACTGTATCTGAAGTCTCTTTTATATAGGCCTTAGTGGTCCCCTAATACTGTATCTGAAGTCTCTTTCCCGAAATTTAGCCTTGGTGCAGAATTACAGCCACTAGAGCCAGTCCCACAATGAGCTTTACTTAGTATGTGCTATTACTGTGTCTGTAGCTATTGAGGAGGAGAGAGGGGGGGGGGCAAGGTGTGTATGTGGGGGTGTGGGGGTGTGGCCTTGACCAACTGCCACTTTGCTCGTTTGAAAGCCATGATGTCTCTCTTTCTCAAGGGTGGGTCAAATTCTCTGGGCGGGCAAAGCAGAGAAAGGGGAGGTAACCTTGCTCCTTATGACCTCATAAGGGGCAAGATTCCAGATCGGCCCATCTGAGCTTTCATTTTCTCAAAGGCAGAGCAGGATACCCAGGGCTTGGTTTACACCTATCACCATTTCTAGCCACTGGGGGACCATAGACAGGCTGGGGGAACTCATATTAATGTTAAAAAACCTCATAAAGTGACATTGTCATGCCATGGGACCTTTCAAGCATTGAAAACAAGGTTTACAAGGGTTGCAGTTAGGTGCCTACACGTTGAGTAAAGTGAAAGCCGTTTGTGATTTAGACCATAGACTGTTAATATTAATGGACAACGCATCCGGTTCGGCGAAGTGCTGCAAATGCTGAAGTCCCTTAAACCTGCATTCTATCTGAATACCAGCAGGGGGCGACAGGCGCAGTTGCAAAAGGAGTTTGTTTCTTTAGAAGTCTACGAGAAAGTGACCCACTTCTCACTTGATTTATTACCTCAGTAAACATTTTCATAATGAGTTTATGGTCTCAATCGCTAGTTTTAAGTCTTCTGCAACACAGAATGATGTTCATTTTTTGAATTATGGTCTTTTTGATTTTAAAATCGACGATAAAGCAGGGGGTGTTTTAGGGTGTGGCTATGATGTGATTGACAGTTTGCGGCCGTCTTATATGTAATAACTATGGGACAAAGATATATTTAAAACCTAGCAAAGCTAAATCTAACCTTGAATTATGTAGGCTCTTTCAGCAGCAGTTGCGTCCAGATTGCCAGTGAAAGTGTGTAATGTAACGTAGAGTGTAAGTAGCGTTGCCAACTCTCAGCTAACATCACAATCAGATACCGCCCAACAGTCTATGGCTCCTCCCTCACTCCTCCCTCTCGTCTAAAATCGTCACATCAGCAACCAGGATGGCTGCGCCCGTAACGGCAAACTCAACGACTCATAGCAGATCTCCACAAACCATTGGGTGACGTTACACACGCGCTGTCCATTAATATTAACAGTCTATGGTTTAGACAAATGAATTGATTGAAATTGAAGCCATTCTGTTCCCTCAGACTCATGCGATGCAGCCAAAACATGTCTGGTGTAGACATTGTGTTACTATACTCTCTTTTACTACTTATTTATGTAAGTTAGTTAGTTGCATCAGGCATTATTATATAACTAATAAACATTAGATGAAAATCCTTCTCATTGACTGCATGACTGCAGCTGAATTTGGTTTCCTTTTTATCCCCCCCTTTCCTTTTTAAAGCACTTCAAAAAAGTATGAAAACCTATACAACCATTTTTACATTATTACATTGTCAACCCTTCACTTCCCAATTTCATTATAACAAACAATTGTGCAGTATAGCACACAGTATAGTGTTGTGAGTGCTTCCTTTGGGTCCAACAGAGCCCGGCTGGCAGGAGCATTACAAAAAATCTCCCCACTGTTTACTGTTTACCTAACTAATTTATGTGCTTTGATACATTTCAAGACTTCCAGCACTCACTGGCTGGAACACAGTGAGCAATAATTAGCAGAAATCATGCAGATTCATTATCCCAAAGTAGACAGCTGCTGCGTTTAACTCTGACCAGTACGAAGTGTTTAAGCAGTTTCACTGAGGTGTGGGTGGAACTACTGCTGCCTAACTGTTCTGACCTGTCAGCACCGGATTGGCTACTGAGACACATACTACAGATGCACAGTCTTCACTACATAAGGTCCACACAGGTCTGTGGAGACCAAATGAACAGGCACACACACACACACACACACACACACACACACACACACACGCACACACACACACACACACACACACACACACACACACACACACACACACACACACACACACACACACAGTGTACAAATCCTCCTGGTACTCGTGACATAATATTTAGCTTACAGTATATAACAGAATGGATTTCCTGTGTCTGACTGATAGCCCTGCAGTGAGTTCTGCGAGACACCCGAGTCACTACACTACCTCTCTCTTTCTCTGTCTTTTTATCTTTATTAATCTTATATACAGTGGTGGAGGAAGTACAGAATCTCAGTACTTAAAAGTTGAAGTACAAATAACCAGAGATATATTTACTTTAGTAATAGTAGAAGTACAACAATGACAACCCTACTTAAGTAAAAGTAAAACCTAATTTTAAAAGGTACTTTAAGTATTAAAAGTAAAAGTACTTACATAACAATGTATTCTCTTAATGTCTATATTCTAATAATTAAAAAAAACAGTATGGGCTGTGGCATTTTAATTAAGTCAGTTTTAGGTTAATGTAATTGTGCTTACCATCTGTGGCCCAGTTTACATTCTGACTTACGATTGTGGTTATCAGGGTGATCTGCATAAATCTCTACTTTGCATTTTTTCCCCACGGGACAGTGAATGCTGCACACATTTATTTAGCGAGAACACACAGGCTTGGACAACAAGTACGTGGCTCCACAGCTGAGGAGGACCGGGAGTGTTTTTAAGATAGATATACAGGTTGTATATTAACCCTATGTGAACGGATGCTTCACATATGACCAAGCAGAGTATCGGGAGCAGCGGCAGTAACAGGAGCAGCAGCAGTAACAGGAGCAGCAGCAGTAACAGGAGCAGCAGCAGTAACAGGAGCAGCAGCAGTAACAGGAGTAGTAACAGGAGCAGCAGCAGTAACAGGAGCAGCAGCAGTAACAGGAGCAGCGGTAGTAACAGGAGCAGCAGTAGTAACAGGAGCAGTAACAGGAGCAGCAGCAGTAACAGGAGCAGCAGCAGTAACAGGAGCAGTAACAGGAGCAGCAGCAGTAACAGGAGCAGCAGCAGTAACAGGAGCAGCGGTAGTAACAGGAGCAGCAGTAGTAACAGGAGCAGCGGTAGTAACAGGAGCAGCGGTAGTAACAGGAGCAGCAGTAGTAACAGCAGCAGTAACAGGAGCAGCAGCAGTAACAGGAGCAGCAGCAGTAACAGGAGCAGCAGTAGTAACAGGAGCAGCGGTAGTAACAGGAGCAGCGGTAGTAACAGGAGCAGCAGTAGTAACAGGAGCAGTAACAGGAGCAGCAGCAGTAACAGGAGCAGCAGCAGTAACAGGAGCAGCGGTAGTAACAGGAGCAGCAGTAGTAACAGGAGCAGCAGCAGTAACAGGAGCAGCAGCAGTAACAGGAGCAGCAGTAGTAACAGGAGCAGCAGCAGTAACAGGAGCAGCAGCAGTAACAGGAGTAGTAACAGGAGCAGCGGTAGTAACAGGAGCAGCAGTAGTAACAGGAGTAGTAACAGGAGCAGCGGTAGTAACAGGAGCAGCAGTAGTAACAGGAGCAGCAGTAGTAACAGGAGCAGCAGTAGTAACAGGAGCAGCAGCAGTAACAGGAGCAGCAGCAGTAACAGGAGCAGCAGCAGTAACAGGAGCAGCAGCAGTAACAGGAGCAGCGGTAGTAACAGGAGCAGCAGCAGTAACAGGAGTAGTAACAGGAGCAGCAGTAGTAACAGGAGCAGCAGCAGTAACAGGAGCAGCGGTAGTAACAGGAGCAGCGGTAGTAACAGGAGCAGCGGTAGTAACAGGAGCAGCAGCAGTAACAGGAGCAGCGGCAGTAACAGGAGCAGCAGCAGTAACAGGAGCAGCAGCAGTAACAGGAGCAGCGGCAGTAACAGGAGCAGCGGTAGTAACAGGAGCAGCAGCAGTAACAGGAGCAGCAGCAGTAACAGGAGCAGTAACAGGAGCAGCGGTAGTAGTAACAGGAGCAGCAGCAGTAACAGGAGCAGCAGCAGTAACAGGAGCAGCGGTAGTAACAGGAGCAGCAGCAGTAACAGGAGCAGCAGCAGTAACAGGAGCAGCAGCAGTAACAGGAGCAGCGGTAGTAACAGGAGCAGCGGTAGTAACAGGAGCAGCGGTAGTAACAGGGGCAGCAGCAGTAACAGGAGCAGCAGCAGTAACAGGAGCAGCAGCAGTAACAGGAGCAGCGGTAGTAACAGGAGCAGCAGTAGTAACAGGAGCAGCGGCAGTAACAGGAGCAGCAGCAGTAACAGGAGCAGCGGCAGTAACAGGAGCACCAGCAGTAACAGGAGCAGCAGCAGTAACAGGAGCAGCGGTAGTAACAGGAGCAGCGGCAGTAACAGGAGCAGCGGCAGTAACAGGAGCAGCGGCAGTAACAGGAGCAGCAGCAGTAACAGGGGCAGCGGTAGTAACAGGAGCAGCGGTAGTAACAGGAGCAGCGGTAGTAACAGGGGCAGCGGTAGTAACAGGAGCAGCAGCAGTAACAGGAGCAGCGGTAGTAACAGGAGCAGCGGTAGTAACAGGAGCAGCAGCAGTAACAGGAGCAGCGGTAGTAACAGGAGCAGCGGTAGTAACAGGAGCAGCGGTAGTAACAGGGGCAGCGGTAGTAACAGGAGTAGTAACAGGAGCAGCGGTAGTAACAGGAGCAGCAGCAGTAACAGGAGCAGCGGTAGTAACAGGAGCAGCGGTAGTAACAGGAGCAGCGGTAGTAACAGGGGCAGCGGTAGTAACAGGAGCAGCAGCAGTAACAGGAGCAGCAGTAGTAACAGGAGCAGCGGTAGTAACAGGAGCAGCGGTAGTAACAGGGGCAGCGGTAGTAACAGGAGCAGCAGCAGTAACAGGAGCAGCGGTAGTACCGGGAGCGGTACGCGCCTGGCCAATAAATGCTATTGAAGGGCGGGTCTTGGCGTGGCCATAGTGGGATTTGTAATATCGCGAGCGGCACCAGGAGCTGGAATGCCGCTGCTGAAGGCTTCCCTGCGGACTACAAACGTGTGATGGTCAGGAAGACGTTTTGTCAGGGGGAAAAACTGATCTGAAATGTAACGAAAATGTAACGGAACGTTGTAGAAATGTGGTGGAGTAGAAAGTATAGATAATTGCTGCAAAATGTAACGAAGTAAAAGTCAAAAGTATGCACTATTGTTTGTACTTAAGTAAAGTACAGATACGTGAAAAATGTACTTAAGTACAGTAACGAAGTATTTGTACTTCGTTACATTCCACCACTGCTTATATATGCACTAGAGTTACAGTAATTCAGCAGCATCTCTTTGCATCACTATCTTTCAATTTCCCACACCTCAACCTGAGAGCATTTTTTCTTATATGCTGCAGAAACTGCATATGCATTTCCTTGTTAAAATGAAAAGGCTGAACAGTTCCCAACTCAGCGAAAAAAGGCAAATAGCAAGTCCAGATCACTTTTAGTATTACAGAAATACAGCAAAAATGTTTAGGTAAATGTTATGCAGCCATATTTTTTATCTATAGTAGCTTTTCCTGTTAGGACAGTTAACATTCTTAACTTGTAAGATGATGCTTGTTGCCTGCAGTCTCTCAGTGAAGCTAGCTAAATTCAATCAAAAGAGAGTTTTAGTCTCACTTTTAGTTCATCAAAATGCTCACACAGGGCTTGGTTTACATTCAATGCATTGTTTGGCAGTTTACATGAAGCACACACTCTTGCGATGTCAAACTTTACAATTCCTATTTCAGATTATATTTATTTCTCTTTTATTGCTGTCATTTCGAGGAGCTAGTATGTGAAATAATGGGGAGAAAACCCATGCTGACTCATAAACAAGCATTCAACCTTATCTTCAGACAGTTCTTTCTCTGAAATACTGAAATACTCCGACACAAACTCTTAAAGCCTGCAATTTCAACTTCAACATATCTCAAGGGAAATTTGGTTAGCAGACCGGCATTAAATACACGGGCCACAGGAATACACTGAACCATACAATTAACATACATTCAAGTTAAGACATCGGTATTAAAATGGACAGTTACCTTGTATCCATTTAGTTAGACAAAACAATTCAAATGTAATTTCTACAGTTTAAATACCCAATCTGCACCTTTGTCTCCATGTAAGTGTATTCAGTATGTAGGGATCTTTCCCTATCTCTGAAGTGCTGATTTAGATATAACTCGAGTGAGGATTTATTTTCACCATATAGAAATATAATAAGGGAAAGTGAGGCGTGTTTTTACACATCTGTGATTTTTACATTGTTATGCCTGTGCATCCTCGGATGTATGAATGTGACATTCTATGCATATGTGTGAAGGACTGTATATAAAGATGAGGGAGTGAGGCAGATAGTGTTTTGTTTGTGAAAGCTTCAGTCATAAAATTACATCACGTTTCCCCCAGTGTAATAATGAGCTCTGTGGAGAAGCTCTGTGTTCTGCATAATCAAATTGAGTCACGCAGACAGAGAGCGGTGCCCGAGACGCATACATAATTGGGCAGACAATAGTACACACACATACACATGATTTAGGCTACTATTAGTGGGAAGTACAAGGATTATTTCAGCTGTCAAACACCAATTACCCCAATGTTTTGTTTTAAAACTGCATGAGTCAGCCGGACGTCCCTCTTTTTCGGCTGGATGTCCATTACCTTCTGCTTTCCTTGTATTGGCATTCTAAACTCCGGTGGATTTCTGAGGACTATGGTTAACTGCTCCTCAGATCTCTGCAGGGTAAATCCAGACAGCTAGCTAGACTATCTGTCCAATCTGAGTTTTCTGTTGCACGACTAAAACAACTTTTGAACGTACACGTTCCACCAAAACAAGTTCCTTCCCAAGGCTATTTTGCAGAGGCACCGTCATTGAGTCTGGCACTTAGCGCCGCCCCCAAGATGATTGTGATTGGTTTAAAGAAATGCCAATAAACCAGAGCACGTTTCTCTCCCATCCTTGAATGCTGTGTGGATTAGCCAGACCCTCCTCTGCAGTGCTGTGGAGGAAGGTCTGGCAATGCGAGACTACAGATGGGCAAATTTTCAGCGGCTCAACACGTCCTCCATACATACGACCACATAGGTTGATTGTTCCTACCCTATAATAGGAGCGTTTCATAATTAGTGCCCTTAAATATGAGACACAGGAGCGTTTTCTGTCCTCATACTTAAATGTAACGGTCTCTGTTTAAAACACTGTTAACGTTGTGAAATGGTCGAAGTTTGGTTGGGTTTAGGCACAAAAAGTACTTGGTTATGTTTAGGCAACACAACTGCTTAGTTAAAGGTCCCATGGCATGAAAATGTCACTTTATGAGTTTTTTTTTAACATTAATATGAGTTCCCCCAGCCTGCCTATGGTCCCCCAGTGGGTAGAAAAGGCGATAGGTGTAAACCGAGCCCTGGGTATCCTGCTCTGCCTTTGAGAAAATGAAAGCTCAGATGGGCCGATCTGGAACCTCTCCTTTCTCTTCTTTGCCCGCTGAGAGAATTTGGCCCACCCATGAGAGAGAGACATCATGCCACACCCCCACCCTCTACCTTGCCCCCACTCTCTCCTCCTCAATAGCTACAGACACAGAAATGGCACATCCTAAGTAAAGCTCATTGTGGGACTGGCTCTAGTGGCTGTAATTCTGCACCAAGGCTGAATTTCGGGAAAGAGACTTCAGATACAGTATTAGGGGACCACTAAGGCCTATATAAAAGAGACTTCAGATACAGTATTAGGGGACCACTAAGGCCTATATAAAAGAGACTTCAGATACAGTATTATGGGACCACTAAGGCCTATATAAAAGAGACTTCAGATACAGTCTTAGGGGACCACTAAGGCCTATATAAAAAGAGACTTCAGATACAGTATTAGGGGACCTCTAAGGCCTATATAAAAGAGATTTCAGATACAGTATTAGGGGATCACTAAGGCCTATAAAAAAGCATCCAAAGATCACCATGTCATGGGACCTTTAAGTTAAAAAAATATTGTGGTTAGTGTGTTAGTGTTAAAAAGAGTGCATTTGTTATGTTACTTCATACGCACATCATGTAAGTATGCACGTGATGGAGAACATGACATAGTTACATTGCTTTTTTCAGTGGAAAAAATAACTTACTTACAAAAACCGGTTTCCTGCGTGAAAGTCCTTTGTTTGTACAACCCATATACCACAATTCCTACCCACGGACTTTCTTGGTCTTAATACCACGTTAAATGACTTCCTGTTTTGCTCCAGTCATTACTTTGGCCACTAGAGGGCACCGCCTAACAATAAACGTAAATATGGTTTGTAATTGCTGCTTGAACAAACAATATTGGGGTCGTTTTTTCGAAGACAGTCTCCCGCAACTGGAGCCACTCGATGTAGCTATGCAATCATGAGCAACAAAAACAGAAAAGTTAATGCCAGTGCATCTCTTCACAATGCAGTGAAAAAGTCTGTTGTGTGTTTCAAGGTTGCACTCACACACTAACCTAGACCAACTTTGGTAGAAGTGAAGAAACACACCTGCACCACCTTTACACTGCATCATTTTTAAAATCTGTATTATACCATTTTCCAAAATGTTCTCAAGTGCACCACAGTTTCATTATTATGTCAAATTTGAGGCTACAGCCATAATATGGGTTGGATACTGACATTTAAAAATGAGCAAGACAGCCAGTCCCTCGTGACTTGTGTTAAAGGAGAACAATTCAGTAGTTTATCTTGTGTCATTCTATCCTCAGTGTTAAAATGAGTGTCTTTCTCAGTCCGTTTCCCTGCTTTTGTCTCATTATGATGTGTACCATAATAAACCTGAAAATCCATCGCCAGCTGCTAATTGGGGACTTCAGAGTCATAGTGAGTCGTATATCACAGTATCTACCTTTTTTGTCACCTAATTGAATCCTTCCAGACTTGAAAACAACAAGCTTATCCCCGTTCCATGGCATCAGGTTGTTGAAGAGACAAGAAAACACCTCAGCGGATCGCTCACAAGATTGTAATAAGTATAAAAGGTTCTGATGAAATACTTTACTGGTTTATTTAATCAGCGTTAGAAGTGTGCTAACAATGCTGTTAGGTAAAATCAAGCTACAGCTGTGAAGATTATCAGAGCATTACATTTCATCAAGATTCTAATCTTCGTGGGACGTCATGGTGTATTCCCCCCGCTCATAATACTGTAGGAGTTAATAGGAATCCACACATAATATCATAGAGAAAAATCCTATGGTGCAATTACCATTCCATTCACAGCGGAAATACTTGTTTCCCATTTACAGCACAATAGTATTCTACAGCTAGTTTAAAGCCAGTAATGGCCAGTAAACCATCATTGACAAAGTATGCCTGTTAGACTTGTTACTGAAGCCACTTCTCCTGATATTGAAACATAGTACTTATTATGTCAGTAGATAATATACGGGGGTAAACAGTGTTTCTAGGTGCTTCTCCAAATCAGTTATGATTTGTGTTTGTATTTATGCATGTTTTCTGGTAATACATCCTTGAAAAGAGGCAGATCTGGAGTTTCTGGATGCACACTGTGACAAGCAGTCCTGTCATGGCAACGGGCCTCCTGTTTAATCATCATTCACCGTGGTAACACAAGCACAGAAGGCGCTGATGGGCTTCTTAGTTGAAAACACTGTGTGATGTATTATTGGACTCAGTGATTGGTAGCTGAGGAGATTCACTGAGGTGAAACTTTAGTTAAATCAAAACCAAAACACAAAAATAGAACATGTCATCAAGCTACAGTATACAGCAAGGACGGTGTCACATTATGACCATGTGATGACAAAAGTCTTCTACAGTCCTACCGTGCTCCCTTTTCATGAAGCAGATTCAGATTCATCTCCCATCACAGTCCTTACTGAGCATCTGTTTACATTCAAATATCTGTTTTGAAACACTCTACATATTACTTAGTCAGAACAGCCTCTTGCTTTGAGAAATGTACTCAACAGTGATTTTTATAGCTCTGTTTGAAGAATCTTGTTCACTGTGCGCTAACCCACATTCATGCAGAGTAGCTGCAGCCCAGTTTCACTCATTCAAACAACTCTGCACTCAATACATTGTTTTCGTTCATCTTAAAAATGCTTAAAAATGAATGAGGTTTGAGTCAGGACCTGAAACTATTTCCATCTATTTTGATTCTGTGCTGTCACTTTCTATTACCGGCATCTCTGCATCTTGGGAGAGTAAGAGCAAAATATAGGCAACAGATTATATTGGTCTGTATGGATTGGCCATATTTTGTTTGATCCAACTAATCCATACCCATCCATATAAAGAACAAAGTTGGTTTTAAGCATGCTCCAGTGAATTTGCTTTTATTGAAATCATTTAATTAGCACTACAATAAGTGGTTATGAGTAACTTAATACAGGAGCAAACATGAATCTGTGTGTATTTACATCTAATAGCACAAATCATGCTCTGAATACTTGCCACCACTTTGTTGCTAGGTGATGTCATACAAACGTCTTCAGAAATGAGCATAAATATAGTATGCTATTACTTTGTAAAGAGAGAGCGCAGACTTTTTTGGACATTGTTTCATATCTCATCTCATTTTCAACTGCTTCAAAAAATGTAATAAAAAAATCTTAACAAGAACTTTTATAACATCCCTCCCACTGTGTCTAATGGGCTGCCCTGGTTGAATGCAGAAAGTTGTAAATGGCTGATGTAGCCATGAACCCTTTAAACTATGGAAGCGAGGCCATTATCTCACTTTCTCACAGAGTTTCTAGCTGGCATCTACCCTGCATTTTCCCTCCTTCTCATTTTGGCACATGGGGCCAACTGTAACTCACATTATAAAAGTGTTGCTTTTTATTGCTAAAAGCAATAAATGGATGTGCTAGTGAAATGTTCGATAGAGCCAGCTTGCATTTTTGCTCATATTTTATTTATTTTGGCACCACAATGACCCCATTTTGGCTTTGCATTCGTTGTTGAGAGCAGTGCATGGAGGCCATTGTTGCTGACTTCCACACCCTATTCTTTATCCAAGTTATGTTTACTTTAAATAGATTATATTTGTTTAAAGCTTTAGTGCGTAACTTTTTGATATTAACGAACGTCCGTTACATTCAAGCCGTTGCCAAATGAGTTGATACAAAGCTAATTAAGACTATCAGCTCCACACAACTCTATTTGTATTCGTCAGTATGGCTATGTTTAGAAAATGATGGCGTCCAGTGACTTTCCCGCGCAGAAACTCAAGTGAAGATAATGACTTCTGAAGAGTCTGTTTTTTTTAATCCTCCGTGTTCTCCTTGGCTACTAGCAAATGTGTGGAGGAGGGGATCATGATCACGGAAGGCTTGTATCATGTGGATAGCTTTAAGTGCATCTCTTGTTTGTACTTCTTTTAAAAAAGGTACATGTGTAGGTCAGCTACAGCAAGCACATTTTAGACACAGGCTGTGTAATGACCATATGTTGCAATCATTCATCAGAGATAATATTAAGACACGCTTTTACACCTATAGCTTGGTAGCTTTGGTGCGATTTGGGGTGAAGTTGTTACAGTGTTGCATTTTTCATATGGTTTAGTTTGTCTTAACACTGCACTTTGTCAAGCACACCAAACATTGTAAACCAAACTACAAAGTATACACATGTAGCAATGAGGGAACAGCATTCGTAAAAATAAACCAGCCATATTTATCTTTCAACGTTACAGCAATGATGATGATCTCTTTCCTTGACCCACTGAAAACACATAGATTAAAGTGCTCATATTATGCTCATTTTCAGGTTCATAATTGTATTTATAGGTTGTACCAGAATAGGTTTATGTGGTTTAATTTTCAGAAAACACCATATATTTGTTGCACATTGCTGCAGCTCCTCTTTTCACCCTGTGTGTTGAGCTCTCTGTTTTAGCTACAGAGTGAGGCATCTCACTTCTGCATCTCACTTCACATCGCACTTCACTTCTACCATCTTTGTTGGGAGTCGCACATGCAAAGTAAATACTGCTAGCTTGTTAGTTGCAGAGTATGAGGGCGTGCCATGCTAGCAGCTAGGCGAGCACTATAACGTGTGTTACAAAGTGACCACGTTTGTCTCTGAAGTAAAGGCTGGACTACAATAGAGCTGTTTGGAGCAGTTTGTGAACAGTGTTTTCTGTTGGAGATGGTAAGTCCCTTTGGGGTGGACTTTGGGCTTTTTCACTTTGTAAACCTATAACATGCACAAAAAGATATATAGGCAAAGCAGCTTTATTTGTATAGCACATTTCAGCAACAGGGCAATTCAAAGTGCTTTACATAAAACATTAAAGAGCAGTTAAAAACGATAAAAAGGACTCCCCCAGAGGACTTATACTTATACAACACAATAAAGGAAAGGGGAAAAAACATAATATGAGCACTTTAAGTAAAAAGATGAAGATGGGAATGTGTTCCCAGTTGCTAACTATCAATAAAACCATTAGCACTTTGTTCACCAAGTTGGTTGAGGGAAGTAACAATTTCTGTCCAACTATTGCTGTGAATTTAATTATAAACCAACCCATGTGTGCAACAAATACTGGTAAATTTTACTGTTAACATAACCTGGCAGTACCTGTCATACTGGAGAAGCAACTATGGAAGTGCAAATAACACTTCCAATGTGCTGTTTTGGCTCTGATCTTGATATCATATAGTGTGTGCTTGTGCTGAGTGAGAGGCTGCTACTGTACAGTATGTGCTTTCAGGGCTACAGCTGCTTAGGCAGTGGAGTCGAGCACCAGATGGGGACAATTGAAAGCTTGAATTTCATCTGGAATCGTTTTTACTGTTTTTGTTTCTATGCTATAAGTGAGCTGAGAGATTAAACAATGAAGTCTTCAGTGCTAAGGTGGGCAACACTCTGGCTGCTTTGCGTGAGCGTATCAGCTGCGCGGCGTGTCCGTTTTTATTTCGGCTCCCATGTTAACAGGTTAGAGCTTGCACACTGCCTGCGTGACACACATGTGTACATGCTAGAATTAGAACCGACGCCTATTTTTCACGCGACACGCAAGCTTGTTGGAAGCGTTTCCAGGTAAAATAGAATAGGAAATGTTTATGTTTATATGTCATTTTGACATGAATCCATATTATCAAATGACATGTTGGTGTTTGAAAGTCTCTAGGTTTGGACAGAAATGCACATATAAATGGAAATTAAAAAAATAATAATTATTGATTTTCAAATATTGCAGCTGTCAATACAGAACGAAATATTCTGTAGCCTATTTTGCCGTCAATGTCGCCAACGTTGTTGTTTAACATGAAGTATACTACTGCTTGAGTGCAGTAAATCAATGGGAAACATACATGTGTACAGACAAGGCTAGCAGCAGCAGCGCCGTGTCATACACATTTCTGGTGTGTATAGACATAGAAAAATCCATGCAGCCGCCACGCAACAGAAATGCCACGCTCACACCACGCAGCCAGTGTGTGGTCGGCCTAAGTCACTTCACAACCAGATAATAATAGAAAATATGACATGCACCACATGTAGATGCATCCAGGAAGGACATGCCGTCACAATGCAACATGTCAGAAAGCCCACACAGTCCTCTACTGAAGCAGTGATAAGGTGTTTTTTTCAACCCGGTCTCATGCCAGTTCGTGAAATGGTCACATTATTTTTATGTATTGATACGGGTACAGGTCATGATTTTCTCATTTATTTCGTGTACAGGTCACAAATTTCATTTCGTGTACAGGTTACGAATTTCATTTCATGTACTGCCACGGGGAAATTAAACGCCACACGCCGGCAACAACAACGGCCGGACCGCCACACGGGGATGCGTTCCCCGGGCTCAGACACGATTCGCGATCTCTGTGGCACGCAACAACGGGGACATGAAACGCCACAACAAAGGGACGGTTGAGGTTATGAAAAAAAAGAACTGGGTAAGGAACCGTCACACGGCGGACACGCCGACAGCAACGGGACAGTTGTGGTTAATAACGCGGAAAGGAACTGCAACACGCGGGACGCGATCCCCGCTCTCCGGGGTGAAAGTCCTGTGTTGTTGGATCTTTGGCTTAATACTGTGTCCTGTTCACAGAGATGTTCACAAGTCATTTTTTGGAAGTCCAAGTCAAGTCTCAAGTCTTTGAGCTCGAGTCCAAGTCAAGTCTCAAGTCTTTGAGGGGAAGTTCAAGTCAAGTCTCAAGTCTGATCTGTCCCTAACACTGTATTGTTAAATCTTATGAATTCAAAGCATGTCCTGTAGCTACCATCCATACAGTACAGTATCAAAATCAGTTGTAGGATAACTTTATGGGGTCTACCGCAATGCAATCTGAAGAAACACAAATTAAGAACTCTGTTTCAATTTCATAACTGTAGTTTTCAACATTTTGGTATCTGCACCAAAGAATAAATGTTTGTCTGTGTTACTAACTGGCTGTAAAGCCCAACCTCATCATGCATTACATTTTTCAGTGTTCAAAGTTTGAGGAAAACATCTGTATTGAAAGTTAATACACCAACCATGGTGCAAACATGTGAGAACTGATACTTTCCGTATTGCTATTTAACAACAAGAAAAATAAAAATTGGAAAAAAATGAAGACAGTCTAATCTTAGTCTTAGTCTAATCTTCTGCTAATGGTGAAATATTAACCTAAGTCTGTCACATCATATGGATACAACTATAACAATACAATTTGCCTGTCCCCAACATTAGCACAACACTTTGCGATGGTTAGCTTGTTACCTGTGGCGATTTATGCTAAATGTAACGTTTATGAAGTTATTGTAAGCAAAACTAATGACAAAAGGCACAACTGCAGGAGGACTTGGTGTTGCCATCGTCGCTGCATTATTTGATGTGTGCGCGCGCCGCATAGCGCACGCGTACATTGCACATTACGGCAAAGGCCAAGGGACACGCAGCTCGTCATGCGTTTCCCCAACGTATATGCGCCAATAAAAGAAAATAGAAATACATAAATCAATTTAGATTTAAAAAGCAATAATTGCATGAAAATAGGTTGTTGACGAGTCTCAAAGCTCGAGTCCGAGTCAAGTCTGAAGTCTTTTGGGTCGAGTCCGAGTCAAGTCTGAAGTCAGCTGTTTGTGTGACTTAAGTGCGACTCGAGTCCGAGTCTCAGACTCGAGTCCCCATCTCTGCCTGTTCACGAATCAATAGATTCAATAACGTGACCATTTCACGAACTGCCATGAGACTGGGCTGGGTTTTTTTGTATCCAAGGTCAAATGGTTATTGTTTGCTACTTAAAATAAATGCTTGCCAGCATCTGTCAACCTATTCATACCATATCTCTGACTTCACACGCACCTACAGTACATGATCTGCTCAGTGTCTGAGTGCCGCAGGACATCTTTTCTGCAGGCTGTTCATTCAGCAAAACATCCTGAGTCACTGTTATTGAAGATTGCTGAAAGAAAAATCTATGTCTGGTGTGTGTGTGTGTGTGTGTGTGTGTGTGTGTGTGTGTGTATTAATTGCTGAGTACTCGTTATCTTTTGTTTGACAACCACATTCCCTCTGTCTTCCATGTTACCTACTCTGTCTGATTGCCTCAGTTTTCATCAATGGATGGACATGAGACAAGGCTTTGACTGGATTGAGTTCAGTGAAGGGGTTTGCTTCTTTTCATACCAGCCTAGCATGAGTGGGTGCTCACAAGAGGATACTATGATTCAATAGTGGAGAAAAGAAATTATCCCAAAACTGCCAAACGTAACTTGTGTAAACTGTGAATGAATTCTCCAGGGAATTATGTGCATTTAGCAGGTGGCATGTGCAGTAAGCATCTACCCTTTTCTTTTCCCTGCTGGAACGGCATAACATACCTCCACTAGAATCTATTTTTAGACAAATATTTCTGTTTTAAGCATATTTTATTGTTAAGGAATGAATACACAGCCTGCAAGGTAAAGGTAAAACTGATTCAATCAAAGGCTTCAGCGGTTTCTTTATTCCTGAATTAAATGCTGTCAAAAGCATATTGTAAAGTGGTTGTAGAACACTACGTGCACCGTTAGATAGCCCAACTTAACATCAAATCTAAACCTACTGTGTATCAAGGCTATTGAATGATGTAGAACTGTCCAACATTGTCCAATGTATTTGGACTTTTTATGTAATTCTATATTTTGAATCTTTTCCTGACAATGTTAAAACTAACCACTTTCTTTGCCAAATAACTTATTTTTGTGCTCAAAGTTATTAAAAAAAGGAGGTTGTTGCTAAAAATGGGAATATGATGTGAGACTATAGAAGCATTAGCTTAATGGGGGTCTTAATTTTATTTTTCTAGTTTCCTCCACCTTAGTTTAGTGTGTCATTTTTTTGAAATGACATTTGTGTGTGCTGTGAAAGGCTGCTATCAATGCAGTGATTACACAAAACCCCACAGGCAGAAACAGCACAACACACCAACTCTCTCTCGCTCTCTTCTTTATGGTCCCGCTGTGCACGGTGCACCACAAACGACGGACATCAGCAACATGTCTGTGCTGCGGAGCTCTATGGCCTGCGTGTGGCGCTGTGGCTCCTCTGTGCAGCTGCAGCAGCCAGATGGCTGCCTCGCCAAGAGGAGACGGAAAACAAGACAGAGTCTGTGATGTGTTAATCCTTGTCACATTTGTGGTCTGGTAAACAGTAAATCCATCAAATTGAGTGCCATATTACTGTTTTCCAAGATGCTGTTGCTACAATCTGGTTGCCATGGTAATATATTACGTCCAACTATTATTCACACAACCATTCTCTGTTTGAGAAAAAAACGTTAAACAAGAAGTTACACTGGCTGGAGCGGGTCTTTAAGTATGTGGACAGCAAACTGGATTTTTTTCAACAGAAACAACAATACTGACTCTTATTTGTTTTCTGTTAGTATAGAAATGCTGAGCGGCGTACTGCAGCCATTCAGCAGCTCTGGGTCAGCTGCTCCATGGGCGGCAAGATGAACGATCTCTGTTCACGTTCTGCTTGTCCTTTGCCACTGTGAACTCAATCGCTCCTGTACCTCTTCCACTCTCTGTCTGCTGTCACTCATTTCTCTTCTTTATCCCTCTATTTGACATCACTACCTTGTCTTCCTCTCAAGCCCCCTCCCTCTATCTGTCTCTCTCTTTGCTTACTCTCACGTTTCGTAATAAAACCTCAGAAGGTGTAAAGCTGTGTGTAAGCATGAGGAGAGTAGAAAGGAAGATGCTGACATCAGTTACACCTCATTGCTTGCCAAAAAAGATAAAGGGATGGAAATTACCTCGTGGAATGAAGATAAATTACATGTCCATTTTTCTTTCTCGCCCTTCTGTTTCCCTTTCTTTCTTGCTTGCTTGCTTTCACTTCCCCTCCCCCTATATAGCCTCCCCCCCTTCCTATTTACGTGTTCCATTGGCCCAACAGCATAGTGCTCAATATAAAAAAAGTAATGCATTAAGGAGAAAATTAGGCTTTCCAAGTCCCTTTTCCCTGAGGCCACCCTCACCACCATATAACCTATTGCCAGGTAACAAATTGCAGTATGAGGAAGCCCAGGCTTCTTGGTAATGGATCCACTGCAAGCATCAGTTTACCATCGATCACCGTGGAACTAGCTGTTGGCTGCTCTGGGAGTTCTACCGCCTGGTCTTTTGAGTTCCCCCACCGCATAAGGCAAGAAAAGCTAATAGTTCAATAAGAGTCCATTACAACACCTTGATCCTTAGGCCATTCATACATTAAAGGGATGCTCTTCTACAATAATGGGACCAGTAGGACGTGAGTGTGGGGTTCATGTGATTTGTTCTCAGATTTTCTACAAGCTACAGCGAGCCCTTGCATTTGCGTGTGACTAGAGTGGAATAACCGCTGCAGTGACGATAGGTACAGTAAAGGTAGAATATGGATTCAACAGATAGTCCTATTTCAGGTTAAAATTCTGAAAAGATCATCAGTCAGGTTGCAATACTCGTGATTGGCCTTGACTGACAATGTCTTCTGGCATGCATTAAAGGGGAAATCTACTGATGTTACACATCAGGATCAATTTACCAGCCATGGCAAGTTCTACTCAGACTGTGAAAACAGTTGCATAATGTCTCCTATGGATCTGGAGGATCTCTGTTGATATGATAAATAATGCACAGAGATGTGAGCACAGTGACTAAGGTATAAAACAGTGGTGTAGTCTACGTGATACGCTGGTATACGCAGTATACCCACTAAGAAAGCTCCAGGATTTCCATATACCCACTTAAAAATGACAATGACACGCAACAACATACTTTCCATTATATTTTTGATATATTTTGAATTGTCATCTGTGTTTTTCTTCTTCACATAGGCTAAATAAAGGTATTTCCACCATACATTGGTGCATAACAGTGTCCAAATACAGGAAATTAAGTCATTGATGCTCAAAACCCAGACCCCCCACTATGATATGCCCTCTACACACACACACACACACACACACACACACACACACACACACACACACACACACACACACACACACACACACACAAAAAACATAATACATAAAACATTAGTACATCTAGTGACAATGAGAAACTGTCGCCAAAAACATAATAATAACAATATTAGTTATTTATATAGCACCGTTCAAGATATCACAAAGGGCTAGAAAACAGAACAAAAGACATACATCTAAAGTACTAAAGTAACTGTTGGACGAGGCCATAAGATATTTATGACAGTTGTTGACCATTTACTGCTCTAAGGAACACTTATAACGTGAGATGGAAAATAAAAAAACATAATTGATCAGAACCGCATTTCAGAAGGTAATCAGATATATGATCATGGCTGGGGCTCTTTTATTAGTCTTGGTTTGATGGAGTATTGACTTGACACCCTGCTGCACATCGAGTTCTAGTTGTGGAGTGGTTCAAGTACAAGTACAATGCCAAATCACTGGAACGCCCCTTAGTCTTTATTATGTATCCAAGTGCACTTAATGAGACAACATGTAAAAGAATTAACCCTAAATACTTAATTGTTATCATAATGTGTACAACCTTAATTCACAGATACTAGTATGATAACTTTTGAATTTTTTTCAACGTATTTTTACATTTTAAAAACACACATTTTATTTTGTTGAATTGAATAGCAAAGCGACACAGCTACAGCCTTAAAATGGACTCCCCTCAGCTGTTAGCCACCTCACATGTTGTGGACTACAGCACAGCACAGACTACATTATGATTAATTGAGCTGCTATTAATATTTAATGGCATTCACAAGGCTGTTCCTCTCGTGTAAAGATCACACGTAACAGCGCCAGAGCGGCGATACAAGATAACGACCAGGGAGGGGAGAACATCAAAACTGTGGGGTCTTATCATACTAATAACTACCCACAATTCATCATGTCTCCCAGTCAAATCCAAATCCTTTACACAGTCTGAGATACATTTGGACTTGTATAGTTACCACAGCGACAGTAAAGGTAGAAAATAATGTCAATTCTTTAGATACAGTGATAGTCCTTCAATTAGACAGTATTGTAGACAATATCTCAGACTGTCAAGTTCCCACTAGGAAGTTCTCTTTTTTCCCAATTCTGTTTCAGCAGCGATGAATATCTGTGCTGCACAGAGCTGTTTAGTGTAGCTGTGAAATGCATCCACCGTGTGACTAACAAGAAATAACCGGAACACACACACACACACACACACACACACACACACACACACACACACACACACACACACACACACACACACACTCTTCTGACGTTTATATCTGATCACACCTTTACTTCTTTGGCTCACCAGTGAGGAGTAAAAATAGTCAAGTGCTGATGACTGATAAAAGATGGTGTGAGGCTGCCTAGAGAGGCTGCCCTATAATTACTCTGCAGATGGAGAGTTTCTGACAACCAAGCAAATACACAGATAAAACAACTCTGTAGCTTCTGATAAAAAAATGCCTATACAGAGTTCCTTTACACATCAACAGCAAGGTGAAGTGTGTGAGAGAGAAGTTCTTTTTTAAAACAAAAAGGTTCTTGGTCCATCTTGGTTGGAAAATAAAGTCTCTTTTACCCTATATCAGTCCTGCACGGTTTTAAAAACAATTTATCTTGAGAAGGGGATCAATAGTGTAGCATTACTGCAGTGAGATGGCTTCATATTTAAAGCAGCAGCAGGCGACTTTGTATGTTGGCAGCACCAACGGTAGCAACGAATGAAATCAACTGCAAAAACAAATTTCAACCCAAATGTCCTTCGAGGAAAGAAATATGTGGATGGAGATGTAGAAAACAATCACTGAGCTTGTTTGGATTGCTTTATTTCCATGCATGGGCTTGGATTTTTAGCTTCCTATGTGCAGAAAAGATTTTAAGCTAGTAATCATAGGGCCAAAATATGTGACAGAGAATGGATGAGCTTGTCTCTATCAGCCTCACTTCCTGATTCTAACCAAAAATAATCATATTGTAAAATCATGTACTCAACTAAAACCTGAGCTGGACCTGACTGGAATGGCTGCCATAGAGTCATTCTGGCCCATTAACCACAGTAAAGCCACTAAGCAGCATGGTTGTAACATCTAACCCCTGTCACAAACTACAGGTGGGATCAGACAGTTAATGTACTGTGAAACCTGAACAGAAATCCATCCAGCGTGAATACTTGTAATAGAGGAGACACACCAAGCTGATTATCGGCCGTCGGACAGTCTGGTGAGGTCAGTGACTCGAGTCTGTTCGGTGTGTCCCATGCCGTCATCCGTCCGAGGAGCCGTCGGCCTTCATTTGGGCAGACCTGACATGCTCAGTCGGGAGACTCACCCGGAAATGGCGAGCAGAGAAAATCTTTTAAAACGGACCTTTGTCAATCTGAAATGAAGACAGATTCAGAAACTGCACGGCCTATTTCTCGCTTAAAATGTTTTCAGAAACACGTTGGTGAACTATTTTAGTACAATATGAGATCATATTCTGAACAAGTCGCCATGACAGTCTGGCTGTGAATTTCCGGAGAAAAAAGAACCACGTGACGCGTTCGTCCAATCAGCTGCCGGTTTTAATTTTCTGGGAAACAATCGGACTGTTAATGGAAACAATACAGAGCAGCGCCGCCTGCTGCTATGGAGACGTATTGCGTTTCACACACACGTACGCTCAAGTCGGCGTCTCTTCGGTGTGTTCTGAGGCACTTTTTGGACCTCGGAGACCCGACTGATCAGTCCAACTGCCTTTTCTGCCGACGGTCGGCCATCTTTTTGGTGTGTCACCACCTTTCGGCTATAACCATGCGGCTATAGTGCTGCTAAGTAGGACAGAAGCAACTTGACAACACTGGCAAAGCCTGAATCCTAACAAAAAGCTGCAGTCTCATTACAAAATGTCAGCATGTTTTTCAGTGTGAGTTTTTTTTTTTTACTTTTATCTGTCTTCAGTATCACTAAACAAGTTCTACATATGAATAACAAAGCCAGTTGCAATATTTCAGGGGGACTAGAAAAAAGCAGGTCTTGAATCAGAGGGAAGCCATCCTTAGTGTTCATGCTGTTAGCTACATTTGTTAGTGGCATGTTGCACAACCTACATATGTGTTTCTATGTGTGTCTGTTCCAGCATTCATAATTTCTCCAGTTTAATCACATCTGATGATTGAAGCTGTGTAACGAACCATACATGACCACATGGTATCCTTCGAACATCAAGGGTTTACAGCACAGGTACACGCACACACACGCACGCATCAAATTCCCACATATTTGGCATATCGAAAACTGTCAGATTTGTAGGATTGTTAACTTACTCTTTAGTCACAGAAGTACTCATTATTATTATTGCAACAATTCTAGACTGTCTTTAGTTAGGCAAAGTTCTTGTGCAGCTACGTATGTCAACATTAGAATTTTGAAAATGAAACAAACATTTTTGTCAGAGAAATTAGTCTTTTGGTATCTGTAACAACACTCATATGTATCATATGTCGGACCGAGCAGTGTGGTTGGGCACTGTCTTGTGGACAAAGCCTCAGAGCATGTGGCCTCTAAAACAAAGGAAGCCACGTGACACACAGGCCACAGGCCTGAAGCCCTTCTCAAAAAAAGAGGCCTTCATGTAACTCTAAAAGCCTGAAAAACCACACCTCTATGACAAAAGGGGGTTCAAAATGGTCGGAGGCCTAAAAACTACAGATGTGTAGTTCACACCTTCGAGAACTCTGATTCTTCCCATTGGCTGGAGGAACCTGAACGCACCAGGGGTCTGTACCAGGTGACGTGAACTATAAAACTCCCCATCACCCATTTTCTATAATCTTCACTACAACGCCAGTTGCTACAGGAAGCGCGCAAACGTTTGTGCTAAATAGTTTAATTTATCCGAAAAGTGGACTATTGTTGGTGTTCTGGAAGCACGCTGGATCCTGTGGAAACACGCATTTGTGTTTCATATATGCAGAAGAGAAAAACGTTTTTCTTTTCAAGTTGACTGAACCTTTTCTCACTGCCTGTGAAGAGACAAGCTTTCCGGAATCACTGACGAGTGTATCAGGACCCGTTCTGTTTTACTGTGGAATCTATGGACAAAACGAACGGAACACACAGTAACAAGGCTTAAGGTTTCTGGGCAGAGGAATATAGGTGTGTTTATTAATGTTAGTAACCGTTAATGCTGCAACTTTGTTTTGACATTGAATGTGATTGATAGATTGATTGGTGCTACTGGTGCACGTCTTGACTATTAATCTGATTTTGGGACCACCGAGTCCAATCTATGTCTTTGAACGTACCGGATCACAATACATTGTTGATTTATGTTGTGTTTGATATGTAGCTTATTTAAACTGTAATGCTACATTGCTATCTCCCGCCGCGGAGAACTTAGTTACTGTACTAAGCAAGATAATAAACATATTTGTCATTCAGACCACAGCGCTCTGTGTAGACAAAAGGGGCCGGTCATTATCTCCGTGAAAAAAATCTGCTGTTAGCCCGCCAGAGTTTGTATAATAAACATCCCTTCATTAGCAAACTTCTCAGGCCCCTTCCATAACTTCACGTTAGGCCAGAGTCCTGAATGAACAAGAGGAGTGTTTACTATCAGAACCTCGAAAATCAAGATCCCAACTCTCTTCTTTCTCTAAATGTGCTTTATTTTCCTCTTACACTAACCTAACCTACACACTCACGCCAATTTGAACAGCTGGTCTCGCCAGCCGCCATAGTCACGTGAGAAGTAACAGAGCTTCACAACCGGCACCATAATAGCGCTCCGTGGTGTGTTCCCCCCTTCGTCTGTAACACGTGTTGAAATCTCGCGGTTTTCCTCGCCATTTCAGCACTAAGAGTAGCCATTTTTGGTGTCTTTGTACTAAAACTACAAAGAGCCTCACATCTTGCACTGTCTTGACCGCCATGTTGACCGCATGGCTAAGCTATCCACGAAGTCTCATCACACACACACACACACACACACACACACACACACACACACACACACACACACACTTTACTTTTGTTGTAGTTTCAAACAAGTATATAGGTTTATTGATTGAAGAACTATTGATTGTCAATTAATAATTTGGAATAAATTCTATTATACTTTAAAGAGCAGTTGTTTGTGATTATTTGTGTATCTATGGTATGGTGTATCTGATTCCAGGGTGGTGCCCCGTTTTAATTGTTTGTCAATTTGGTAAAGTTATTAAGACTCATATTCATAACTTTATTAATATTGATAAAACATATTTGATAAATTGCCAATCACTGAATCTGTACTCTTACAAATTACCAACACATACCAGCATACAACTTCAAATGACACAGACTTAAATCTACAGTATTCTTGAACTAGATTCAGCTTTGCAACATGCATTTGAATGCTGAACTCAATGATAAATCTCACAAAGTTAGAAATGTTCTATCTCCCTCAGTTCAGGCCTTAAATGCATTCTGGCATGTGTATGAGAAGTACATAATAAAAAGAAAAACTTAAATAAAAACTACACTTTACATTTATGTGCGTAGTTTCTGTCGCCCCCATGAGGAATTTGTCCCCCCCTCCTCCTCCAAGCAATTTCTAGTAGCCACGGAGGACACGGAGGATTTAAAAAACATGGACTCTTAAGAAGAGGTAATTCATGCGATCTGTTGTGGTTGTAAACATGTTAGATATCTAATTCATATCACTGAAAATAATTCACATTTTATATAAAAGGTACAGGTCCAGGGCTGGCCATGATCAACTAATGGATGCAAAGGAATGACAAAGCCTAATAGAGAGGAAGAAAAATGGGTGTTCAGGGAACATTAAGACTGTGATTTATAACTCTGACATTATCCTCGGCATTATAAATATTTCATAACTAGACCTGCAGAACAAGGGCCTGAGTACAAACACTTACACACGCCCAGTGTTATTGTGTATAGATTCATGCACACATGCTACAGCAAACACCCTTGAATTAATTAAATCCATGAAAGGGGAGTCAGTAGCATGAAAAGAGTTGTAGGTATAAAATATGACATTACATTTGTTATTAGCTTTTAACTTCAGGAAACTACGACCACTCTATCTAAATGTTTGCAATGCTTCTGATTGTACTGCTTTAACAAATGTCTTCATATTTTCAACCTACACCAATTCACTGCCATGTGAGGACATCTATGTGTGTATGCCTATAGATGAGAGTGAGGATTTGTCGGTGTTCTTGGTGCTGAAGAGGAGGAGGGGAGATGTGACTGATAGCATCTGGTGTGAGAAAGCGAGAACACTGTAGACAACCACACTTCTGCTCTCAGAGGAGCTTCAGAGAGTGTAAGTAGCAGGGGATCTGTTTATTGTGACAGGGTGGTACTTCTGAAGAAGACCTTGCAGTTATAATGCCGTATCACTGCACTGTATAATGGTAGTTTAGATTACAACTACACTACTAAGTTTGATGGACTCCAACCCTGCCTCCAACCCTGCCTCCTAGTCGCCATTTTACAGGGGGTTAACTTAGTGAATTGAAACAAAACTACGTGCTAAGGTTTAAAAAAAATAAATAATTGTGGTTTGAGTTAAAGTAAGTAAGTTTGTTACGTAAACTAATTTATTTAGCGTAAGTTAAGTGTTACCCGAGTCAACACTGACTTTTGGTTTAAAGCTATAGTGCGTAGTTTTTGTCACCCAGATATGACAATAAAACTGTTGGCGCATCCACATGATACAAGCCTTCCGTGACCGCACACCACCCCCACCTCTCCTCCATGCAGATGCTAATAGCCAAGAAGTACACGGAGGATTAAAAAGCATGGTCGACTCTTCAGAAGAGGTCATTATCTTCACTCGAGTTTCTTCGCGCGAAAGTTGCCGGATGACACAATCTTCTGAACATAGTCATGCTGAGAAATACAGAGAGTGTTCTGTGGAGCTGATAGCCTTAATTAGCTTCGTAGCAACTAATTTGGCAATGGCTTGAATGTAACGGACGTTCATTAATATCAAAAATGAACGTCCGACACAGACTGCGGCCTCCTGGGTGAAAGTCCTGTGTTCCATCCACCGCGACCTCCTGGCCACTTTGGCAATTTACGTGTCTTTGCACTTCGTTGCAAAGACACGTAAATTGGCAAGTGGATTTCTGGTTAGCATATCGCAGCCGCTCTGCTGCAGTGGATTTATCTGTAATTACAGTAAGTGAGGAGAACAAGGACAGGAACAAACAGTCACAGCAAAACAATGATTGAGTCGCTTTCACATATGGAGTTTGGTTCAATTGGTCCATACCAAGGAAAAAAAAAAAAAAAAAGAAAAACACATCCATAGTTACGTCTTAGTTCAGGACCATTTTCACCATAACCCATTACATATGACCCAAGAGGAGTGTAACAGTAAACATGTAATATGGACAGAAAGGTAACTCATTCATTTGGTCATTCTGATGATCACTATTACACGGTCCCACACAGGGAAATCTAATTAAGGAGACCGGCAGCAAGTCATGCAGATCTTTGCTGTTAATTCATCTTCTCTGATGTCACAAAGTGCTCACAAAGAAATAATGGACATGAGCATTTTTAGTCCAGACTGCAACCAATGGACAGATAGAATTAGGGAATTAGAATGAAGAAGAAGTTGCATTTTGTTCTGGAATATTACAATTAAAGACCAATCCAAAATTAGCAGCTGACTTTAATAGTAGTTTAGCTTTGAACTGATGCAAAAAAAAAAAAAAAAAAAAAAATCACATATCGTTACAGTCGGGCAGACACCTTTTATCTCCATATTTCGTCGTTTCGTTGTTCTTTCATAAACCACTGCTACTGGTCACGCTTTACATCTGTCTGTGGGTTTTACAAATATTTAAACAGTGATGAGGCAATTTCGTCTGACTTCGTTTGAGGTAAATAGCTCAATAAAATGTATTTAATTTCCTGAAAAACAACGGTTTTGGATTTACATCAGCGACGATATCTACTATCACCTTGAAACAAATTGCACCAGAGTTTGCTTGGTTAAGAGCCTCTCTTTTAAGCTGTCTTGCTCTTTAACACACCAGCCGAAGCAAACCAGAGGCTGTGTGAAAGCAACCTCACGTTTCATAATATAGAGGTCTTACAATCAAAATACATTTTCTAAAAAGCAGAACGTGATGTATTCTCAAGTCACTGAGAGCAGGGATCATGGAGAGTGGTAGCTATGCAGAGCAGCTAACACCTCAGTAACCCCACTCTATCCCGGAGAAGTCAAAGTACCCTTGTCCCCATTCTGTCAACAATAAGATACTATATAGTGATGCTCCGTGCTGCTGAATCCAGTACATTTTTTACACAGACCAATTGCTATGCATTATTGCTAGTAAATGGCAAATACAGTCTCAGCAAATGTTGTCAAATCATGGGTTGTAAAAGACAACATTATCCTCTACAGCACACACTACTTAAGGCAAAGAATGAGACGTTTAACCACTAAAGATTAACATACCAGTCAACAGCCAGTCTGTGGCCCCATTCTGCTTCACTATTCTACATTGTCTGCTCCTGTTCAAGTGTAAATGGCAGGGGTAGTCACTGAACACTGAGCAGGTATGTGGAGTATTAGAGCGCAATCGTAAGAGTTGGTTAGCTGTCATATTTTTTTATGCCTGTAATTGCTGTTTAGAAAGTCGGGATTCAGGGCTAATTATCCACTGCAAATTCCTAAGTCACTTGATAATAGTAATCCAGTTTGAATAGACATATTTTAGAGTAATCATGGCTTTCTCTTTCTGCAGCTGGCAGATAATACTTGTTCTCTATCTCTTATTGTTTCTTAATGTAGCACTTGAAGCAGTTTAGCATATTTGTTGAAGTTGATACTGGCATGATTCTTGCAATGTTTGTGTTGTATACACATGGTTGAATGCACTTATTGTAAGATGCTTTGGATAAGCTAGACACGTGTAATATTGAGGATATAAACACTTGAGACATACAGTATGATGTATTTGGTCCTTTTCATTTAGTTTGTCTCTCTTTTTAACATGAGCAGTATGATGGATTTGTACAAAAGCTTGTAAAAAGGTAGGTCACATTTGCTACACACCTTTATAGGCATATCAATTAATGGTGTAACTTGTGTGTTGCATTCGGTTGATTTTTCTTCAAAAAATGGAAGTGGAGACCAAGATAAAGGTAAAATTGGTCTAAATTAGAAAGCTATTAACCAAAAAAAATCTGAAAAGGATATATACAGTATATGCTGAAATTTGGCAAATGAATGCCACTGGTATATTGATTTCTGCTCCTCAGGAATGTAAATGGACCTAGAACACACATACGCGCGCGCACACGATGAACGGCATTCCAAAATGGCTTGTTAATTCATATGTCCACCTATATGTACATCTGTGTTGCAATAGCAGATTGAACATACTGTATGTGCATAAACCTCATGCATGCAAATAGTAAGGAATGCTTCAGCAGCCAAGCTGACCTCAAAGTACCAGGATCGTACAGTCGTTTAACACAATGTTAGTACTTTTTCTAACATTTTTGGAAATGACCAACAGAGTGACATGAGCCCCTTGAGGCAAATTTGTGATATTGGGCTATATAAATACAATCGACTTGGCATGTAAAGGCTGCTGCTGACCAGGAGATTACTGTAAGTCTTTTCTGATTCTTCTATCAGCTGGTAATCATACACACCTGGACAGCCACATATAGATAGGGTAATGGGTAGACATGCAAAGCAAAACAAAGCTAAAAGCACAGTTAATATGATTGCAGAGAAACAACAGTAAGTCAATTATTTTGATTTCTAAGTCTGACACCATATGGCAATGTCCCGGCTGGCAACTTGGTATTTACCAGTAAAAATAGACTGCTCAGGGACGGAAGGGAAAACAAATGAATAAATTATTGTGTTTTCTACTCTGAGACAGACTGTAGGTGGGGTTTGGGAGTACGAGTAAGGTGGACGGAGAGAGGGAAGGAGATGGAAGATGGAGAGAGTGGAAGCTAAAGGAGGAGGAGGATTGGGCAGAGAGGAAGAAAGGAGGGAAAGTGAGTGGGATTGGATATTAGGGGAGAGAAGCGCAGAGAGAGGAAGAATTGGAGCAAGAGAGGGAGGGAAGGGGGAGAGAGAGACAGATATTGGTACTGACTGCGTTTCTGCGGTGACTGCCCAGATATGATGAATGGCCTGCAGATACCACTGTACAGCTGAATGCAAACATCTCTATTATGTACACTCTGCCTTTTGTGATTCCTCATTTGTTTTTGCCCTGGCTATGTTTCAGCAAATGAGACAGTGGAAGCAGCAAGAGTCAGCAAATGCATCTCTAATGACCACAAATGAATCCTGATAATATGACACGTTATCACAGCGCTGAAAACCACGACATAAAGAATTATCATGCAACCTGTTGTGGTTGCAAACATGCTAAATAACTAATTCACATCACTCTGAAAATAATTCAAGTCACATTTTATATAAAGGATAAGGCTGGTGTTTTATATTTTTCTCATCTTTACTAAATCCACAAAAAGACCAAAACCAACAATGCATTACACGTCCTCTCAGTGTTTTCGTAGCCTCAAGCTCATTTGTTCGTTCTGGAGACAATAATCTTCTAAAATGAGTCACACATATGTAGCTTAATTATTGAGGAAGTAGTTGTAATTCCCTAAACCAGCTGAGCATGGTAGTTTTTAGCGAACATTACTCACAAAGGCGTAAATAGTGCATTTCTGAGGGACTATTTTCACCCACTGTAGGCTATAGCACTGAAACACTAAAATATCTTATCAAGCTCTTAAAGTCCCCAACCAGGTACTTGCTACACTTAACACAGAATGTAATCTAAAATATTGATATAGATTATGTCTCCACTGTAAACATTACAATAACAACTTTTAATGGCCTGAAAGTCTACTGCTCCTAAAATATTCTTATTAGGTCTGATATTATTCTGTGGTGTAGGGATGTGTACAGAATGGAGCGACAGTCCCTAAACTGGGTCTTTGGTGAATGGAGATGACCAGGGTTTAAACTGTGATGTCAAACAAGTGTTTAATTAATACATTCTCTAGCTCAGCCCCTATCTACAAAGGCACAGCACAGATAGATATCCATAAATTGATGGTTTATTTATAACTATGTACTTTATGTATCTGGGTTAAATCACAGTAATTACAGCTCTACTGCAGGGACAGAAAAGAAATGAGAGAGGAATCAAGAAACAGAGAAAGAGAAATTGAAAAAGATGATTGAGAGAGAAGCTGTGTCTCTTGGCCAAATGTTTTATCGTTTTTGTTGTGTTTTTTTGCTCTACAGTGGTTAATAGTTTCTCTTCATTCTCTATCTCCATCTTCTCCTGTCCCACTCTAACTTTCCCTATATTCCACAGTCTTTTGTGTTCTTCCTCCTTTATGTTCCCCTACTTTCCGTCCTGCTCTTACTCTACATCTTGCCAATTCCTCCCCTCCTCCTTCCCCCCCTCCCTCTTTATTTTAGTCCCTCCCCATCTCCTTGCTCAAACATTAAATAGTGGTTGGCAGGGCCACTGATTGATCGTGTGGCAGCCTTTTAGTCCACAGGCCTGCACCCAGAAGGCCTGTAAGGCAAACTGAAAATCATCCATGCTGGTGTGCAGTCAATGCCACACTCTGAATATGGAACAGTTTTTCCTGTGGCTGCTTAACGAACACAATCCAAATGCATCATTAAAACACAATAAAAAAAATCCAAGAAATTGAACATTTCTTCTCATAGTTCAGCAAGAGTTTTAGTACTAAGACAATCCGGTGAAATGCAAAATGTAAATTGAAGGAAATATGCATTTCTTCCATTTCATTTATATGAACCTCTGCTTTCCACTGAAGGAGCTGAAGTGCAATAAATAAGACCTTTCCTGTGTGTCATTTGAATGTTATATCCTGGCCAGTGGCACAAAAAGTCCTCTTCTCTGATTAGCTGGAAGGTGTCTGTAGGAGTTCCAGTCAACAGTTACACCAGCATTCTATCCATTTGTAAGGTTTAGTAATCTGGCAACAATAGCAATGCTTCACCCTATGTTAACAATTAACACAATGGTTATAAAATACACACAAATTTAACTGTAGCCTTTGGAGATTTTGACCACTGTAGCGCTGTGGAGCAATGCCAGGACTCGACAGTAACGGTTGCCCTTGGCAACCAGATTGAGTCAATTGGCAACCATTTCGTGGCCTCTGGTTTCCCCCTTTGGCAACCATCTATTCAATAATTGTGTTTATTCTAATAAATAAAAACATATCAAAATTTACAAAACTGGAAAATCTTATTTCAATTGAAGTCAATATTTTGTTTGGTTGTCTCCGTTCGTGCGCAACACATTTGTTGCTGTTGTGCGACCGCTATACCACACACGCGCGTTTGCCATGAAAAGATACAGGCTAGATACGGTGCCCGATATCTACAGGACGGAATAGCAACGTGGATTCCGGTGCCTCACTACGGTGCCACTTCAATGTCTGCGCTGTTCTCTGTTGTTTCAAAACAGACGTTACAGGCAACAGAAACATCGCTTACTTACAAACTTACAGTGGTCGAGACAGTCCAACACAAACACAAAAGCCACAACACAAACGCAAAAGCCACAACACTAACGCAAAAGCCACTGACACAGCACTCTTTCATTTCCTCATTCATTCATTCATTCAGCCGGAAATTAGCGCAGTTTGTTATCTGCCTGAATAAAAAAAAAACAGTGTTGGTTTATTAAGTGTGTTAGGCAGACTATGAAATGTTTAATTCTCAAAACATGGCATTTTCTTTTGTTGATGATCCCGTTGATGAAGAAGCGGTATAGCTTCGCAGGGAGTTAAACATACGTCGGGAGATGATATTGAGGCCCAGACTATAGATGCATTTTTATTTCCAGATACTAGCCTACCTATTTGAGCGGTATCATTTTTCTTCCCAGTCTGTTAGTTATGTAGCCTACATAACCTCATCCGTCCTCATATCACTAACGTCACCCATCGTGGACATGCTCTACATATCCGCAGATTATTTGTGTCGCATTACGTTTTTTTTAAATGATACAAGTGAAGAAGTACATTCTGAGGAAAAATGTAACAAAGGAGGGCGTACAAATCTGCTGTAAACTGTGGCATTATTTTTCACTTCCACCTTGTCCATTAGAATAAATTGTTATGTAGTAGCTTATATTTCATATTTCACTTGGCTTTTTCAGGGAACTATTTTTTTATAACTGCCAATGACATATAATCCATTAAATAAATAACATAATGCTGTCATGAATGCAGTAAAATGCCAGATCTCAATAACCAACTGCATAAAATATTGTCTCGGACTAGTGTTTGTTGTCTCAGACCCTTATTTACAGAAAAGAAATAGAAGGAAACATACATGGGAGGGTGGTAGTGTCTGCTGCAGCATCACTGTGGGTCTATTTTTTATTTTGTTGTATTTATTTTGGAACTAAGTTCAGATCTGTGTCTGTGTTCACATGCCTTACTGACCAATACATCAAGGCAATGAGATGTCATCTTTACACCAATATAACACCTTGAAATGTGGTCTCTGCTCCCCATCTGAACTTGAAATGTCTGCTAAAGCCTCCAAGTCTTTTACCACTTTAATAGGTGAATAGCATGCCAAGGCAGCACAAAAGACAGCTCCTCAGAAAGGTTGTGAGCGAATGCTGTGCAGCCACTTGTGACCAAGCCATTCAAGAGTCAATACAATTGAAAGTAGAGCAGAAAGGGATCAGAAACTTGGACCCTCATTCCTTCTAAATGTTAAACTACTGCTAAGGTCACAGAAGAGCAGAGGATGTGCTTTTTCTTAGAGAGAGAGAAATAAGGGAGATAGGGAGAAGAAGAAAGGGAAAAAGAGAAAGGTTGGCAGAAACAGAATTAAAGATATGAGTAGAAAAAGATGACTTGGACTTTTACCCTGCTTTACTAAAACATACACACTACACACTTGACAGAATCAAATCTTTTTCAACACTGAGCTGCTCTCTCCTCTCTCTTTCCATTTGTGTGCATCCTTGCCCCAGAAATGCTTGTTACTAACCTAGCTATGTTTCTTTTCCCGCCCAGAATATTCCCTTGGATTAGGGTGGCACCACGATCTTGGTTGGAGCTGTCAGTGTGGTCCAACGCTCTGCAATGCCCTGCAGTGTCCGGCGATGCACTGCAGTGTCCAGCTGCGTCCTGCCAAGTGTCTGCATCTTGCTACGTCCACCCATGCTGTGCAACGCTACATCCTGTAACGCCCTTCAGTGCCCTGTTATGACATGAACTACTATGACTACCATTTGTAGTCACTGTTCCATTATCTTTGTGACTATTATTGCCACTGTTCAGCACATCCCCAACCAGCACCGTCAGACACCGCCTACCAAGAGCCTGGGTCTGTCCCAGGTTTCTTCCTAAAAGGGAGTTTTTCCTCGCCACTGTCACATTAACCTCTGCTAATGCTTGCTCTTGGGGGAATTACTGGAATTGTTGGATCTTTGTAAATTATAGAGTGTGGTCTACACCTACTCTATCTGTAAAGTGTCTCGAGATAACGCTTGTTATGATACTATAAATAAAATTGAATTGAATCTTTTGACTTTGCCCACATAGAATTTGGTAGATTTAGTTTTACCAATATAGAAAAACATAAAAAGGGGGCAAAGAGGGAGGGATATGTTGAGACAGCACA
Source organism: Zingel zingel (assembly GCA_023566125.1). NCBI lineage: Eukaryota > Metazoa > Chordata > Actinopteri > Perciformes > Percidae > Zingel > Zingel zingel. The sequence continues at coordinate 32,038,144 of CM042327.1, read as the reverse complement.
TAAAGAGGAGGTAAAAGAAGTAGAGGGTAAGGGAAGATGCTGACGGGATGTAAAAATGTAAAAAGATAAAAGATGGAGGACGGCGAGAGCAAGGGAGAAAGAGAAACTAGGGCACAGGCGGGAGGAAACGGTACGCTGGTGTTCTTTAAAGTTGCCTGCCAGGACTCACCCTGCCTCGTCCCCTGGTCCCATCACACCTTTTAGAGCTTCACTCCACACCTCCATACCCATCTGTCTCTCACTCTTTCTGCTCCGTCTGTTCTCTTTCACTAAGTTGTCTCCTCTTCAGCGCACAGCCTCCCTGCTTTTTAAAAAAAAAAAGTTACCCGTCACAATGCTGGGTGGTAGCAAAAGAGTGAAGCGCTGCATTCATTTATTCATTTCCTTACCCAGTGCCGCTGACCCATCCTCTAGAGGCTGCTGTTATGACTGGCGGAGGGGAGCATGTCTACACTTTCCTCCGTTCACTTGTTCCTGCCTTTTTGTGTCCCAGAAGCCGGGCTGTCACCCTCACTTTTAGTGCTTCACACTTTTGTGGGTCATCGTCTGTTCAAGCCTATGTTCCAAACTATTTGTCTCCGTCAAACAATGTTCACATACACACACAAAAACATTCTCCATTTTTCTACTTTGCATAGTCTAGCATTTATCATATTGTTCGAAAGTCATTTATAACTGATTTATTGACCACTTGGAGGCCATAGAAGAAGTCTGTGAACATAACACACCGACATATTTCCACCTTTTAAAGTTGCAAAGTTGTTAGCAAACAGTTGCTTATTTAAACATCCAGCAGGTATGGAGCCATATTTGAAGTATGGCCACCAGATCATTATAATAGAGGAGACACACCAGCCCGATAATCGGCCGTCGGACCGTCTGGCGAGGTCGGTGACTCGAGTCTGTTCGGTGTGTCCCGTGCCGTCGGCCGTCCGAGGAGCCGTCGGCCTTCCTCTGACGAAAATCTTTTAAACTAACCTTTGTTGATCTGAAATGAAGACAGATTCAGAAACTGCACGGCCTATTTCTCGCTTAAAATGTTTTCAGAAACACGTTTCGGTGAACTATTTTAGTACAATATGAGATTGAATTCTGAATGAGTCGCCATGACAGTCTGGCTGTGAATTTCCGGAGAAAAAAGAACCACGTGACGCGTTCGTCCAATCAGCTGCCGGTTTTCATTTTCTGGGAAATAATCAGAATGTTAATGGAACCAATACATAGCAGCGCCGCCTGCTGCTATGGAGACGTATTACGTCTTGCGCACGCGCAGAGCGTATGCTCAAGTCGGCGTCTCTTCGGTGTGTTCTGAGGCACTTTTTGGACCTCGGGGACCTGACTGATCAGTCCGACTGCCTTTTCTGCCGACGGTCGGCCCGTCTGTTTGGTGTGTCAGGGTCTTAAGTCAAATTTCCACTCTGCCTTTAGCAATTTCGTAGTCTATATCGACAACGTTTTTAATTTTTCAGGATTGTCCAGATGCCGCCGGAAATTCTGCTGGATGTTCCTCTTTTCGGCGGATGTCCATTACCTTCCTCTTTCTTTGTGTTGGCATTTTAAACTCCGGTGGATTTGTGAGGACTACGGTTAACTGCTCCTCAGATCTCTGCAGGGTAAATCCAGACAGCTAGCTAGACTATCTGTCCAATCTGAGTTTTCTGTTGCACGATTAAAACAACCTTTGAACGTAAACACGTTCCACCAAAACAAGTTCCTTCCCGAGGCTATTTTTGCAAAGGCACTGTTGCTCTGTTCGGCGCTTAGCACCGCCCATGACGATTGTGATCGGTTTAAAGAAAGGCCAATAAACCAGAGCATGTTTTTCTCCCATCCCGGAATGCTGTGTGGACTAGCTGTTTACCAGTTGCTAACTTGGTCTGTCTGGCAAAGAGCATACAGTGGGTTTTTAGCGTATTTGCATAAAGCAGCTGATGAGAGCCTTGAGAGTGAAGTGAAACAATTAAATTGCCAAACCAGCAAGTTGGAAGATGCTACTAGACTCCAGAAACTAAGGTGAACTTTAGATTTGAAATTTGGCATTATTTTCCTTGGGTTCATCAATACAAGCACCAACATTTCACATACAAGTAGTCATGTGATCCATTATGAATATAAAAATATGTATTACTTTTAATCAAAGTAAATATTGAAATGATGAATCCTGTGTGGCCGACTGAATAAACCTTTTAGCTAATTGAAATCAGTTTGCTTTATGGTTTGGTCCGTTATATTCTATGAATATTTCTTAAAATAAAACTGCGTATTGTTTTAGATTAGAAAAGGAGGCTTTGGCTAAACGTCATGTTATATGTGTACAGGAACTTTTACAAATACTCATTCCTCCCTCATGTAGTTTCCTTTAAGCCCCTTTCTGTGGTAGAGTCTAAGTGTGAATCCACGCAGCTGCATCACGTAAAAAAGCAAGTTTGTTCTTAGTCAGCACATCATGGTTAAGTTTGAATATACTGGGACACATCATGATCTGAAACTGATGCTTTGTCAGGATGACAAGGCATCATCCCGTGTTGCACGCACAACAGTGCAACACATCGCAGACATCCTCTATATCATAAGACAACAACATGTATGATGAAACTGTTGCAGCATCATTTCACAACACTACTGAGGGGTTACTGAGGTACAGTTTTAAAAAACACCAAAAATGCATCACCAGGCAGACTCCAAACAGATCTGAGGTTGTGCGATTCAGTTGCAAAGAACAGTAAAGGCATGTTTAGCACACAGTAAGGGGATATCAAAGCGGTGAAAGGCATCAGATTGTACATTTAAAACATTTCCAGCTAAGACCTCTTTTAGAAACTGTGAGGGTGAATATGAATAGAAAATTTGGAATGTGCTATTCTGCACCCTTCTCTAACCGTATGCAATATTGAGAAATGTAATGTATAATATGTAGGGATGTCCCGATCAGGTTTTTTAGCCCTCGAGTCCGAGTCCGAGTCATTTGATTTTGAGTATCTACCGATACCGAGTCCTGATCCAATACTTCTATAATATATAAAAAAAGAATAAAGAAGAGCGAAAAAAAAGATCCAGGATGTTCTTTATTTTTTATTTAATTCACCTTATTTTAACATTCAACAACTCTGTTAACAAACAGATCACTTCCTCTTCTGTGAGGTAACAATCAATTAATAACTTAAATTCTTCACTTTTGGCCTTTAGTGCAACAGTAAATATAAAAAAAGTCTAATATAAAAAATAAAAACATACACATGTTCCACCAAAACAAGTTCCTTCCTGAGGCTATTTTGCAGCGGCTCTGTGCGAAGCTTAGCACCGCCCAAGACAATTGTGATTGGTTTAAAGAAATGCCAATAAACCAGAGCAGGTTTTTCTCCCTCTGGCAGGAGGTTGCGGTCCTCCTGCCATGAAAACAGTTTCTGCCCCTCTGCAGTCAGCCTCATTAACAAGCCCCTCCTCCCCCCCGCCAAGGCAAGTTCCACATGAGCAACTTACTGGGGCAATAAACTAAGAAATGTGTCTTTTATGCTCCACTGTTTTACTTTTATGGTATTTGTATCACATGATGTAAAGGGCCAAACCAAATGTCCTGAATAAAAAGTATGAAAGTGCAGCCCCACTCCAGCAGAGAACAGTAGCATTGTTGATTTGCCTAATTGTCTGAACTCTGCTTTCACAAGAAATTGCAGTGATTCATTCATTTGCTTCTCTGAACAGTTGACCTACCATCATGTGGGTAAAAGGCACATGCTCTTTTTTGTCGTCATGCTGTACAAAAACACATGTGGTCTATTTATGATATGCTGTTACACAGGCTTCTTTTAAAAACACTACAGTGTTAGCTGTACAATGAATTAGCTCTGTTCTTTTCATCTGTGTTTTTTCGGGTGTCATTTTATTAGTTACATTCACATTTGTCAATGACATCCTGGATGTGTTCACTGGCAGTCTTTGCACTTACAACATGCAGTTTGCACCATTACTATAGAGCAGACGTTTAGATGACAACATCTCCTCTTAGTCAACAGGGAAGTGAGAAATAAACTGCTGTAGTCAGTCTTGTTACTACACCAACACTGGTAATAAGTTACCGTAGAGCTCTCTAGTACATGTTGCATGCCTATAAAAGGAGTATTTTAAATGCTTACTGAAAGCTGCCACGGCCAGTATGAGTGTGACCACAATGGAGATCCAGGAGACCCAGAGTGCCTTCTTCCTGTAACTCTGAGCCTCATGGGGCTTTAGGCGCATGCTGCTCTCCAGGAGACCTGCAATGAGACAAACTCTGTAACAAGGGCAATTCCTCTGTTCTTTTTGGCTATGTTTTATTGTGTGATCATATCAGACAGCCAGAGGTTGCATTAGTGGTCATTTGACCTTTTCCAACACCTATATTTGAAATCATGAATAATCACATTAATTAAAAGAAAAGCTAAAAGTTGCTAAAAGTTGTTTAAATTCAGCATTTCTAAACAGAACATTCAGGATTTTAGATCAATTCTACAACAATGGTGTAAGGTTAACGATTCCTATTCAATTCAAATTTATTTATAGAGCAGTTGACCAAAGTGCTGTGTCCGGGGTGAGAGAGATCGGCTACTATGCTATATTTTCATTTGAAAAAAAAACAAAACATACAAGACGCAAAACTGACCCCCTCAAAAAACATATTACAATGGCCATGCCATAGTATTCTAAAATGTATCCATGTTATTGAATTTCATAACATTTAGGTTGTGGTTAAAAGTAGATTTCCAAAAGGGTATTTGCACTGTTGGAGCCAGTGACTGGTCCCAGTCCTCCATGTTATTTAACATTGTGCGGACGTAGCTCTATTTTCCTCAATGCAAAGGGATGTCAGAGGTCCAGCTCTGCTAGATAAATGCTATGTGTTCATAGAAACGTTTTGCTGTTGTACCAGTTACAATAAATACACTGTAAGAGGCCCAATAGACCCACCAATGGCTATTCATGTGTCAGGATTGGAGAGCAGGCAGCAGGGGAAGGACCCAAATGCAGTTGAGGACAGGCAGCTCAATGATTTATTAAGAAAAAAAAAAAAAAGAAGAAGGCTTACAGGTAGAGTCCAAAGGCATGCAGGCAGCCAGGTAATAGGCAAACATAGAGCAGGTAACACAACTCCAAAAACAGCAAAGCAAAGATGAACTGACAAGGCAACAAAGGAATGCACAGACTAAATACACAAGTGGAACCAATCAGGGCAGGGCAGGCAATTACAAATGCAGGAAGTAAAACAAGACATGACACGTGAGAAGTGAGCCTTCAAAATAAAACAGGAAACAGACTTTACAAACATCATTACTGTTTGGAACATGAATGGAGCCGTTTCTTCCACCCTCCATGCATCATTCTTGTTAGATAATTCTTCAAACCTTCCAGGAGAGCAACATACCATTGGGGATTTGCACTGAGGGACATTGTGTAATGCCTGAGGACCCTTGTTATAATGCAGATGACAGGTCTTAAGAGAAACAGGGACAAGTTGTCCAGTTATACTTTCTTTACTGACCTTCACAGAGTTAAACAGAACTCCAAGAGCAGCCACCGTACACCTGTATCAATCCACCCTGCTGAGCAATCCCAGCTACAGAGTACATGATCTGTGTAAAAGTAGTCCCTCAAACTAATAAAAAAAGCAATTAGGAAATAACCTCTTTAGAACATAAAATTACCAACGAAACCAATCAAAGTATATCAAGTTTACAAAATAAGCTGCCATTGACTTTGAGAACCAACCGTAATAGCTTTTTGAAGGCACGGTTCCCTTCTAACAGACTGTCTATTCTATTATATTCTAAACAGAGAAGGTGTTAACGCAGAATACTCCTCATATTCCACATGCATTTCCGAATGGCTTACAGTCACAGCTCTGTGTCTGGGTGAGAAGTCTTTGCCTGAAGCCACAGATAAAACATCTCAGATTCCAAACTACCTGAAGCTATTCCGTTGTCATGAAACGTGAGGCTGGCTCTGCAGATTCATGCACTATTTATAAGCCTGAACTTTTACATCCTTTTTAATGCCATCAATTGTTATTCTATCCAGAAATGTGTCCCAGGGATCATAGAAACATAGAGAGGGTGTTTCCTTTTCAGTCTGCAAGTTTGGCCACCAAAACAGGCAGATAGTTGGAACCAGTTAAGTTGAAAACAAGGCTATTTTAACTTTTCAACCCAATGAACCAAATGTTTTGGACACACCACTGCATTGTGTCCAAAACATTTGGTTCATCACGTTACCTGAATATTTTCATTTAGAAGTAGGCTATCTGCAGTCAAAGGGCTAACTGCATAATTTTTAGGTCTTTGGGGCTAAACGGAAAAGGTTTAAATGGAATTTCTATCGAGCAAAATAGTTTGCTCAAGTCTTTTGGAAATTGAGGAATTTTTGCTGCAAAACATTCCTGCTTTGGTGGCATTTTCTCTCACTGGCACAGATGAACAAAGCTTCAACATAGATAATGTGTCATTACAGTGGGAGAGTTATTATACAAGATTGTGCACATTAAGTCCAAAATGCTTCCACAAAGTAGACCTCCACCTCTTCTGCTCTCCCTCCTTTAAAAAAAAAAATTAAATTAAAAAAAAAGGAAAAAACAACTATCTCCTTGAATATTGCAGAAACCTCCACTCTCTGTCTCCAGTGGGACACAAAACTAGGTCATTATTGTTGTAAATATTCAATTGTAAATATTTGTCAGGGTGCCACATCACTTCATCTACAGGAAACCTTTGAAGAATTAAAGGAGAACTCTGGTGTTTTAGTATTGCACTTCCATAAATTTGGGGGAACCACAAAAGACTGATTTGAAAGAATGGTAGAAATCAAAACAGATCCTGACTTGTAGTTCCTAGTATGGGTCAAGCTCCAAAAATGCAAGATTCTACATTTCCCATGATGCAATCAATAGCATCTTTTTGTTTGGCCCTTCCTGTCTTGTGCATGCCCACATCTCTCAACTCCACAAGTCTGCTTTGTAATGCAGGCTTTCTGTTAGGAAGCCCAAACTGAGCTGCGTTTAGAGACTTTACACTAAATTTTGAAATTATTTTTTCCTCAGACATGACAAAGCTCCCCCACAAAAACAGACGATATTATACAACTGTGCTAAGGAGTGATCCCCATGACTTCAGAATTCAGTCCTCTTGCCTAAACCTAACCAACCCAACCAGAGCAGGCAACGAGTACTAGCCATTCATGGATGAGTCCCCTAATGAATATTCATGAGTCTTCCCATACCACCCTGCAAAAGAAATGTCGCATTCGCGGGCCCTGACTTGCGCAATGGCACGCAAATTATCCAATCCAAAATGAAAAAAAAACAAGGTTGCCTTAGCAGTGAATTGAACTCCAGACTCCCAGACTAAACCTCAGTGTTCTAACCACTCACCTAGCAGTTCTTACAGAATGCTGTACAACTGTTTACCACTTGGTGTCTTCAAGCCTCGGTTGCTAGGCAACCATACTGTATACAAAAAAAAGGTACTAACTAACAAACTAACGGTTGTATGCTTTCACTGAAGACAGAAAGCGCAACTGTAGTATCCATTTCCCGCTAGAAATTCAATTGTTATAAAAACTTTAGAGACTAAACTTTCCTAATACGCCAGTTTCTGCTGTCATGGAAGATGAACGTCCGCCATGATTTTGGTGCACGCGAGCAACGTGTCTTTGTTGTTACGTCACAGGGTGTGACTAGCTCAGCTGTGTGGCCGAGGCTATTCGTACCAGGGGTGCAAATAGACACTCCGTATTATTTTGCATTTTTGCATTTCTCTGGGATGACCAGTTCACCATGCGTGCAGTCCTTGTTGTTAACTCCTGTTTGTCTAACAGTAAGTAAGTAAGTAAGTAAGTAAGTAAACTTATATAGCACTTTTCACATTTAAAAATCACAAAGGGCTTTACAATAAATTGGAATATGATAAATAAAAGACATAAGAATACAAGGAAAACAGGTACATAAAAATCAGACAGCCATAAAAGCCCTTGTCTAACTAAAAGCCTGTTTGAATAGTCAAGTCTTCAACTGCTTTTTAAAAGAATCAACAGTGTGGGTGTAGACAGAAAGAGACATTGCAGACAGAGCGTCCAGAGGGAGTTGGTGCCACTAGGATATGATCACTCACCAGCTTCCCACCAGTGAACCCTCCGGCAACTGGTATCTATAACTGTCAGAAGCTACTTTGAATCCAAGGGCATATTAAAAGGTAAAAAGGTATGTGCTGGGACCCCTTATGAACCTGTTAAGATGCATCTGTAAAAAAATATTATTGTTTTGGATGCCAAAATGTACAGCTCATGTACATTTTTGCCAACATGGGAAACAAAGATAACCAGTTTGAATGTCATTTGTTTAGAAATCTGCCAACTAATGCAAGCCTCCTATAGCTTTACTGAGAAACCTTTTATGAGCAGTTCAACTTGATCTCTCTTCTCTTGCATCCATCATTTTCTACATTCAGTGTCATTCACATATTGAATTCATTACAACATGTTGTAGTTGTAGTTGTCATGAAACAACTTGTGCTGAATGGGAGCGGACAAATGTGCATGCATGTATTGTAGGCTACATGGAGGGGTTTACTGTACGTGTGAAGGAGGCAGATACATGGAGCAACATTTAGAGCTACGGGCTATATGACTATATGACTATCACGTTTTGACTTAAAAAGCATGCAAGGCCAACTGAACGTTGGGAGATCCACTGGCTGTGACAGGCTGACTAATTGCAAAGAAAATGTCTTAAAACCCCTGACTGGACATGCTGTGATGATAACGCCTTAAGGTGCTAGGAGCCAAAGGGATTTTCGGTGAACAGGAGTATTGTTTCCAGCCGAGAAATGTTAGATGCCCTATGAAGCTGAGAAACACTCAACTGAAAGAACATTCATTTTGTTCAAACTATTTTAGCTAAACTATCTAGTGTGTGTGTGTGTGTGTGTGTGTGTGTGTGTGTGTGTGTGTGTGTGTGTGTGTGTGTGTGTGTGTGTGTGTGTGTGTGTGCGTGAGTGTGGAAAGTGAAACAGCATGGTTAAATCACTTTGCTCACATGATCTCTGGCTGGGGGAATCAGACAAAAGGACCTTTACCAGGCAAGGGGGTAGGGGTAGGGGAGGGGCTCTAATTAAAAATGGTAATAAGTTGCACTATATGCACTATATGCATTGCCCACAATATGGGCAATGGAGGATCCAGTGTTTTTGACCCATATGAGGGACTAGAAGTCAGAATATCTCTGACACTGTTGCTTTGATTTTTCAACCATTTAAAAAAATATATATTTTCTCACAAGTTACCAGACTTTATGGAAGTACAACTCACTGGAGTACCCCTCCCTCCTAATGCTGTGTTCACACCAAATGCAAAGCAAATATTTTGCATGCCGCGATTACATTGGCTACAAAGTCAATGCAAAGATGCAGATATACACAAATTTGCACCGGTCGACACAACGTGAATTTGCATCGTTCGCGTGAAGCGGAAGCCTATCAGTCTTGAGATTCTCCTAACGTCCTGAAGTTGTTCAGAAATGTCAGGAAATCATTGTAGCTGTCGGTGGGAGGCGAAATTCTCCGAGCCGTGTGCACCTCCGGATGATGCTATGTTATTTCGGCCATGGTTGATGATGGAAAGAAATGGCAAAAAGAAACGTTGGTATCTACATGGTAGCCTGGCTCCGCCCTCCTACGTACTTCCGCTCAGTTTTCATTTCCCTTCAGTACTCCGTCTGGGTTTGCGGTATATTCTTGGGTTTTCTCCGGCCAAAGCTTTACCTGTCCAATCAGCAAACAGAGGGAGTGGCTGAGAACAATGACGTTGAGGTTGTGCTCTAGTTTGAGTTGTAGTTCAGTAATGGCGGCGGAGAAAGATGCAAGCGACGCCATTTGGTCCGTTTTGGCAACGCTGCCGAATATCCAGAAGTTAAAGCCCGAGCAAGAACAATGTTTGCTGAGTTCTGTTGCTGGCCATGATGTTGTGGCCCTCCTCCCCACGAGGTTCGGGAAAAGTTTGATTTTCCAGCTCGCTCCGTTAGTGGTGAAGGAGTTGGCTAAGGCTAACGCTAGCCATGCTAAGCCATTGGTTATGGCAGATCCAGAGTGGCTTTGGGCAGATCCAATAGTTTTAAACTTCAACAGAGTACCCGCCTTCAAGGAAGTTAACACTTGTCAATGGAGAGTGGCCAGAGTCTCTGTACAAACGAAATGTACCAGAGTCTAGTAGGACCAGGCTATCTACATGGAGCCCTTTCTACTCTCCAGCGCATATCCTGCAAACTTATGCAAACACAGCATAAGAGTTAAAAATCTGCCAACTGAGGCGCGTGTTGAAGCCATTTAAGAAATGAGAACACTCTTAACAATGAGACACACACAGTTAAATGCATCTTTCTTACGGTAGATACAAGGTGGATACTGTAGGTTGATTCCAGCGCTTTAAAAAAATAGCCAAATCCAATCAACATAGCAACTCTAAATACAATAATCATTTCAGTTTTTTATTAATTACTCAAGACATGCTTAAATATATTAGTGTCATTAAGCTACTGAAAGCTATTTGTCAATTATCCCTTGAAATCAGATCCAGTAAACATTCATGACATTAAACAGGCTTGGGGTTTATTGTATAACTGAGGCCCTGGTATTATCAACTGTGGAATGTTTCACAGGTTTTATGCATATTAGAAGATGAATGGGATTACATTAAAAGTCACACACACTCACATGCTTAAGCAAATACACTCCTATGGGTTTGGCATGCATGTGACTGGTATCAGAATCTAGCTTTAAAGCAGGCAGAGTCCGTGTGTGTCATGTGTGCATGTTTTTAAGGATCAATTGAATTTTCACAGGCAACTTTGTCCTCAGAGACATGTCATTTTTTTGTTTTAACTATGCACCAAAATCATGGAACTCCCTTCCCAAAGCTATAAGGGATGCAACCTCCTGTGTAAATGTTTAGACCAATTGAAAACATATTTATTCAGCAGTGCTTTTAACTAATTGTTGCAGTCTGTTCATTTTCATCATGTTTGACACGTTTTGTTGTTCCTATGCTTTCCCATGTTTTATTTTGATCTTTCACATATTCTATTGTTCTTGGCATAACTGTTTTGGATATGTGCTGCCTCTCTTGTTTGTTGCTCATTTGATTGCACGGTTTTATCACACAAGTGTCTGCACTTTTATTTTTTTTTATTTGCCTGATTTTGTTTGTTTTGTGGTTTCTCACTTTCTTGTATAGCACTTTAAGCTACACTCTGTTTGAAAGGTGCTATACATGAAGTGTATTATCTATTATTAATATTGAATGAATGGCTTTTTAAAACAATATTTTAAGCTTTGAATTCAACTTTTGCTTGGCTATAACCTGAATCCTGCTGATGTAGGACTATCATAAATTATTCAAATGACAGCAGAGTAAAAATACCTCACATGGATAAAAAAAATAGCCCTGCCATCTCCCCAGGGTAACCGTTAACACAGATCCAAACATAGAGAGAAGTTACCTTCTCCCTCCACATTGTCTGTGATTTTCATCTCCTGGCTCGTGGTGAACGCATCGGGCTGGCTGGAGCTTTTGGCTGACTGGTGATGGTTGTTGGTGAAGCCATCTGGGGCGCACTGGCCGTTCCGCAACGCAGCCGAGCTGGGATCCACTATAGTCGGGTCTGGGACAGGGTAGGACTCTTGATTGGCCGGGTCCGTCATTGTTGTAGTTGCTCTTTTGGTTTCAGTCTCAAAATCAAAGAAAGATGATGATATGAAAAAACCGTTCACGCTGGTTTGCTAAGTGCACCAGCCATCCAGCGCGTCCATATGCCACCGGTGTCGACTCGGATGCGCAGAGGGGGGAGAGGAGATATGGTGATAAGAGAAGATGGGAGATAACGGACTGATCTCCCCAGAATCGGCAGCGAGACAACTCCCTCTAAACTCTACACCCTGCGACCGAGGAACAGCCCTGAAGCGTCAGAGTAAACACCGGGTCCGGGAGCCACTTCGAGACAGTTCAGGGTTAGATGCGGCGATGCGATAAATCGCTGAGATCTGCTGGGAATCTGGCAGGCGGTGCCAGCTATTCTTTTTTTCCCCTCCTCCCCTTCCTCCTTCTCTCCTCCTCCTCCTCTCATAACTCAGCACCTATTTCTCATGTCTCATGCAGGCCACTACATGAAATAATCACTGGCATCTATGCTAAATCACTTCTTTTTTTTCATCATTTTATGAAGTTTTTCCTACACTATAGCTTTGATTGATGTAGCTATGAAACAACACTTTAATGGATTTTGAAGAGCTGTTTTTAAGCAGCATTTAAAGTAGCCTAACGAATAAAAAGGTATTGTCACGTCTAGTCCCTGTGTCAAGTTTCTTTGTTTAGTTGGTTTCATGTTTTCTGTTGGTTTTCCCATTTCCTGTTTTATTTTGAAGTCTGTCTTTTCTCCCTAGTCTTGTGAGATTTACTTCCTGTCTTTTGGTTTTCCCGCCCTTGTGATTGTCTGATGTGTTTCACCTGTTCCCCAGCCCTAGTGTCACCTGTCCCTCGTTTCCTCATTACCCTGCGTATTTAGTCTCTGTGTTTCCTTTGTGTCTTGTGGGGTCATTACGTTCTGCATATGAGAATTAGTCATCTCAATGATACATTATTCATTTGAATGTATTAATAAACCCCTGGACTGTAATATTTCAGATGTTTGAGCAAGATTTTTGCTTATGTCCAAAACTTTGTGCACATTCAAAATATAACTCATCCCATCTGTGTTCTCTGAGATTTGGAGGAGTTGTGATATTTTGAGAAAAATAAAGTTATAATAGGCTATTACAAGAATAAAGTCACTATATTTCAGAAAATAATCTATACCTGCACCATAGTCTGCTGTGCATTACGTGATTTCTCTGTTGATTAGGTAGATCTCAGACCTCTTGACAGACACAGAGCCCCGTTTGAGACTCTGGTCTCTGAATGAGAGAAATAGTTTAGGGAAGTGGCTGTACGCTGCTCTACATCGGAGGTGGACACATCTGCCGCAGCATGTCGACAGCAGAGTGCATCCATAAACCTGAAGCTGCACAGCTTTTTACAGCGAGAGTGGACACTAAGGTCTGCTTCAGAGCTCCGTGTGTTTGAGTCTGAACCGTAGACTGGAAACGTCATGTCAGCAACTTCAAACTAAATCATTAGTATTGCGCTCCTAAACTTTGTGTTAATGGTATCAATGTATTAGACTGATTTGGCTATGATTCCTCCGAAAATTACACCTTTCACAGCTTTCCTCACGTAGAGACGGTTGTTAGGTGATAGCAACAAATACAGCATGGTCGGACCCCGCACGTAGCTGCCCGTTCTATTCGCCTTGGAAAAATAAACTGGATAGGCTAATGTTACAGTTCTACCATGAGTTCTACAAAAAAAATACTTTTCTTGAGAAAGTGTGAGAGAGTGTGAGTGTGAGAGAGATCCATCCATCCATTAAACATTCAGGGCTGTAGCCGGGGACGCCCAGGCCTAACGACGCCTCTGGGTGAATCAACATGCCTACAGTCTGTCTCGACGCTCAGTGAGTTCCTAAGTTTCAACTACTGACCACCAAGAGTCGCCAAAACGCAGGGTTGTGGGCAGGTGAGGATGTGAACCCACTGTAAATAAAAAATATCAGTCAGTTGGACACCGATTTGCTCTACATTCTGTAGGTTAGTGAGTTGTCCCCTCCCTCTGGAACTCTCTCCCCAAACACCTCAGACTATACACACCACTTGCTAATTTCAAAACAGCACTGAAAACCCATCTGTTTAAATCCTCTTTTAACCTGTAACTAACCTAGCTGTTTCCTTTTGTTTCTATCCTGTTTTTATGCTGTTTTGCTGCACCTTTTTAATATTTATCTATAGTGTTTTTTGATTTTTGTATACTGATCTTGATCACTATTGATTTTCTTTGTTTTTACCTTGTAAAGTGCCTCTGAGTACCTTTTGAAAGCGCAATATAAAATACATGTGTTATTATTATGCAGCAACCTATAGTCAAATTACTGCAAGCAAAAGCCAGGTGTAATCACACGGCCTTATGAACCTGTGTAGCAGGCCTCTTCTGACCCATATCTATGAGGCTGATAACCACTGATAACGCCAATTTAATGTTCTCCTCTTATGGAAATCCTCCCAGCCACCGTCCTTTAAATCCTGGCTACATTATATGTTATTCCTACTAAGACTGGAGAAAATCAAATTCAGCCTCAGAGGCCGTCCCGAGAAGTTTTACTCACACTGGAAACCACTACTTGATTATGTTGATAAACTTCCCGCTACTGAAACGTCCCCCCTTATTCTACGCCCACACCTTGCCTGGTCTACCGACCCCCCGCCCCTTAGATATGACTTCCACGGGCAGCAGATAACCTATGTTACATCCTCTTATTTATTTTTTATTATTATTTTTATTTTTTATTTTATTTTATTTATTTGTTTATTTATTCATTATTTTTCCACAAGTACGGACTGTTATCTAAAACCAATCGGAGTTCATTAACCTGTTATTAGTGTGGCTAACTGCATCATGTTGCAACATCTGAGCTTTCATAAACAGCCATGTGTGTTTGTGTGTTGGTGGTTGAAGTGGGGTTGGGTATAAATAACGTTTGAAGCTATACTATAACTTGATGTTTCAGGATATTAACTATTTATGACGTTAAATGGCCTCCACAGACTAAAGATTACTTACTTTTTGTTTTACAGACTAGGTAATAAATGACCAGGGTGTACCAGCAGCAGCAGCAGTCATTCACCTGTCGGTCATTGGTTTCTGGGGGAGGGCGGAGAGGGAATTTGCTGGATTTGAGCTCAGTTACTGCAAGAAATCTTTGGCAGCAGACCTCCACGTTTTCCTGAGGGAAAATCATAAGGATGAAGGTCGATATTCATAATCATATTTTACCAAAGGAGTGGCCAGACTTGAAGCAGGTAGGCACCGAGAGACACAAGCTCAGTGCGGATATGAGAGGTTTTTATATCAGCCACATATTGGTGGTTGAGTAGATTTATAAAAAAAAACATATATATATATATATATATATATATATATATATATATATATATATATATATATATTTGTATCAGTCCAGAGCATCTCCTTCAATTCAATGCAATTAGAAGCCCAAAAAATAAAATGTACAGACTTCTCCCATTGGAGTGTCAGCAGTGAGTTTAAGAGCTCACTCCATAAATGTGTGTTCTCTACGGATGGTTAAACTTTAATCAATGTGTGACTTTGGCCTTGCTCTTTCCTGTCCTATCTGTTATCTGTTCCTGCTCCTATGTCTTTGTTATTGTGGAGGCCTGGCCTCCTTTCCTTTAATGCTGCACAGAAGAGGTGGTTTGTAGACTGATGACCACACCTTCCCACAATGCATATTTCTTTCTTTCTTTCTTTCTTTCTTTCTTTCTTTCTTTCTTTCTTTCTTTCTTTCTTTCTTTCTTTCTTTCTTTCTTTCTACATGCTTGGTGGATGTTACCATATTTTGAGTTATTAAGTACCTTCTCTCCTACTACGATAATTATAATTGCAAAATTAACAAAAAAATTTTCCTTCCAACCTTAAGTGTCTTATTCTTAAGAACAGAACATTAAGGTTAACGTGTTATAAACTCCACTGTTGATTTGGAACGTATGGATTTTATTTGAAGCAAGTTTCAACACAATAATAACTTGGAAGACATTGATTGGCACTTTTAAAAGAAGGGTGTAAAACCCATCTCACATTTTGAATAGCTGAAGCTGCTCTGTGGCACAGAGTACTACCGACCTGTAGGGATTTGAAATGGGGCTTAACTGGCGGTATTGCTCACGTAGATCACTTGTGGCTTCATCTGTATGCAAAAGAGTCAACAGCCTCAGGTGGCACTCGCTTCGAGTTATCCAGGGCATTGGAGTGGAAAATCCTCTAGGATGAAGATTGAACCCTCACAGATTGGCTAACACAATCAATAGAGTCTTTCCCACAGCAAGACGCGTGGGGAATGCCAAACTATGTTCACATTTACACAGAGATTTCACATCTCAATGAAATACAACATAATCTAATACATAGTGTTTTTCAGTATGTGCTATTCAAAAAGAAACAAAGCATAGACACTTTTTTGCATGTGTTTCAGAGGTATGGATATGATGGGTTTGTACAGCTTCACCATCACTGTAAGGTGAGTTATAGTTTTTTTCTTCTTCTTTTATGCATACATACATACATACAGACAGGGTGTTGGAGCCCTTATGCAATCTTACTGCACACAATGCTTGGGACACAGCAGGTTCCTCCCAGCTGCACCCCACCCTGTTGACATTTCAGCCTGGCTCTCGACACGGGAGCAGCTGCAGGACTCAGCACGGTGCCACTGCATCACTACAAATAGCGCCGCAACACAGCAAAATTCAGAGCAGCGTGGCAGCTGTGTAGCAACGTTTAGCAGCCGACATTGGTTGAGCTTTTGGCATCAGCAAACTGCACATAAGGACGAATTGTGGATTGTGTCACATGCATTCAAACATGAGCCGTGTCGGGTGATGAGCATCTGTTTAAGTCCTGATGCTAATGTTTAAACAAGGACTCCAGGTCACATTGTAACACAGGTGTAGATGTATGCTTTTTAATTACAGGCATTAACAGGGGAAAAGCATTGTCCAGATGTTGTTTGTATATACTTTAAATATACTTTTAGCATTACAAATACATTTTGTTTGTCATAACACTTTAATGCCAGGTGTAAATATTTTATAAGAAGGTTTTCATATGACGTGTGTATGTGTTCCGTGAAACAGTGTATTAGCTGTCTGCTGCCATCATGTGGTTGTATTTAGAAGTGTTATGAAATCTAAATGTCACATGGTCTCATTAGCTTGAAAATTGAAAATCGAATGAGTGAAATGACCATGAGCGAGAACAATATATCTGCCAAGGTGTCCAGACAAGGAACATTTTGATTGCAGTCACATCAGCAGGGGATGTGACCACTGTGTGTTTCAGGGTGAAGCAAACATGATGAAGGATGGGAAGCTGTTCCGAGTGATTCAAGAGAACTGCTGGGATGCAAAGGCACGCATAAGGGACATGGATCAACATGGTATATACACAGACGTAAAAGACGCCTACACATATTCAAGTGTTTCATCTTATTGATTCCTAATACGTACGTTTCTGTTTATGATCTTTCAGGTGTCACAGTTCAAGCCCTTTCAACTGTTCCCGTGATGTTCAGTTACTGGGTAAGTGCACACTAAGTCTGAGCAACTTGGATGAAAAAAACAATGCATCTATTATGTTTTATTGCTGCATGGTAAAGACCTGTATCATAGTGTTGTGAGCTGCAGCTACCCATTCCTTTCGAAACAAGGAGCAAATTGAATTCTAGGCTCTTTGTGGAATACCAAAGTGGCTTTTATACTTCTCTTAAAAAGCTGCTTAACTGTCTTTACTCTTCTTCAGAAGCATCAACACTAAGATAAAGAATATGTTCTTAAAATGTCTTTCCACCTTTCACAGATATATTTACCTATTGTATAATTTTTTTGGATTACAGGCCAAACCTCATGATACACTGGATCTCTGTGTCCTTCTAAATGACGATTTGGCTCAGACCGTGCGCAGCCACCCCAAGAGGTTTGTGGGCCTGGGCACTCTGCCCATGCAAGCCCCTGACTTGGCTGTGCTGGAGATGAGACGCTGTGTGAAGGAGCTGGGCTTCCCTGGGGTGCAGATCGGCTCACATATCAAAGACTGGGACCTCAACGCCACCGAA
The DNA here is from genome assembly GCA_023566125.1 of Zingel zingel. NCBI lineage: Eukaryota > Metazoa > Chordata > Actinopteri > Perciformes > Percidae > Zingel > Zingel zingel. The sequence goes on along the minus strand of CM042327.1, from coordinate 32,020,353 downwards.
CTCTATCCTTTATATGCTGTGAGACATTGAAAATTGCAGTACATGCTTATATGATGACATAATGTTCCTGTAATGGTTGCAAATGTCCCTATGTTTACACTGGTTTGACTAATTTCATACCCTATTAAGAGGGTCAAGTTCTCATTGAGAAAAACGTGCGGTGTGTCTTCCATGCAGGCAGCTGAGGAGCTGGGCTGCTCCATATTTGTCCACCCGTGGGACATGCAGACAGATGGGCGGATGGCTAAGTATTGGCTGCCCTGGCTGGTGGGTGAGGGAGTAGCAAGAGGGGAAATTGAATATTCCCCCTGGTCTAGACAATAGAAAATAAAATTCTCTTTTCTTGTGAAAATACATTGACAAAACGGATCCATGTTTAATTATTTGTGCATAGAAAACCAAACCAAACATTATACCCACTTTTTCCTAAAATGATTGATGAAACCATCAAAACCAAATCATTGTATTTCCCCATTTGTTAAAACTCCCACATTGGTGTTGATTTTCTTTGAGTGTTGCAGCGTTCACATCATATTTGATGCAATGTGATTATAGCCAATGATACCCTACTTTTTGATTTTGTTTCTGCCACTTAGTATATCCACCCACTTATATTATATTTTAATAACAAGACATATATGATGTTATGTATGTTAAAAGTACAGTTTGAAAAGGAAAGGTTATGTTTTCTTGTCTTTTCCAACTCAAAGGCATGCCGTCAGAGACAACAATTGCTATTTGCTCGATGATATTCGGAGGCATCTTCGAGAGATTTCCTAAATTGAAAGTGTGCTTTGCACATGGAGGTATAGACCAGATGTTGGTGACACATTTCAAGTGTAGAAAATTAAAGTCACAGCTGAATAATATAAGCACTGAGGTGTCAACTTCAACATATTCTTACTTCATGCTAAACTACAGATGTTGTTTGACCTACTGTATATTGCTTATTGCTTTATTACCTTTATTGTTTATCTGGATACAGGTGGATCTTTTCCAATCACTGTTGGCAGAATTGAGCATGGCCACAAAGTCCGCCCTGACCTGTGTGCAGTGGACAACAACATCAGTCCACGGAAATACCTTGGTTCTTTCTACACAGACTCTCTAGTTCACGATCCCCTCTCCCTGAAGCTGCTCATTGACGTGATCGGAAAAGTGAGCTTACATTCATCATTCAATCAACATATACACACACACACACACACACTTAGTGCGTCTCACTATCTTTGTGGGGCCCCATCATTGACATAATGCATTCCCTAGCCCCTTACCCTAACCTTAACCATCACAACTAAATGCCTAACCTTAACCCTTACCCTCACCCTAACCATAACCTAATTCTAACCCTAATCCTAAAACCAAGTCTTAACCCTCAAACAGCCCTTTAAACTTGTGGGGTCCAGCATTTTGGCCCCACAAAGCTGGTCGGACCCCACAAGAATACTGAACTCTCACACACACACAGAGAAACACAGACACACACACACACAATTTATGGCTCTGGGAGGCTCCATACAGAGCTTTTGCCATAGCCTACGTAAGTGGCCTGATGTTTATATTTGTGCGTTGGTGTGTGTGCGTCGAGCCGGCATGTGTGTGTGTGGGGGGAGTGGGTGATAGAGCAAGGGAGAAAGTGAGAGAGTGACGCCGATTAGCTTCGGAGAGCGAGAAAAAAAAGTGTCTCCCCTCTGCTTTCTGACTGAGGTGGGAAATCTGTAGCAGGAAAAGTTAACCCTCTCCTTGATTTCATCTTGTTTATGGAGAAAGAGAACCAGGAAATGAGTCGGGGGGGAATGCAACGCTACCAAACCACGGCCGAGCGGCGTACATCGCCGTGACGTGTAGTTACATTTTTCGAGAGGTGCACGTCAGGCTACGGTGTAGGGTCCGCCGTAGGTTCGTGTCTCCACGTACCTACGTACGTAGCAACGGTGTAGCTTTTACGCAGATGCATAAATCAAGCTTTAGAAGACACTGGAGGAGTGTTGCCAGTTTTGAACGTGGGGTGTGTGTTTAGAATGGTTCTACTAATGACAGTAACCATTCTTGCTTTCATCAATTCGACAGAGATACTGTATATCTGCACATATTTACTCCAATAGTTTAACATGCATGTATTCCTCTTCCAGGATAAAGTGATGCTGGGAACAGATTATCCATTCCCACTGGGTGAGCTGCAGCCTGGATCACTAATTGAGTCAATGGATGAATTTGATGACACACTAAAGGTATAAATATTTCCCTCTCCTTCATTTAGACAATGCAGTCATGTCAATACTGCTGTCATGCATTGCCTCTATAACCCAGGTAGAAAAAGCAGGTAGAAGTGCAAAGGATGCAGTACAATTCTTCTTTGGTAGAATGTAGAATTTGGTATTGGTAGAATCTAGAAGCCGTGGCAAATATATTGATGTCATTAAATGTCTCTAATTCAGCTAGCTTTTAAAATTGAATTGCGTAAATACACAAATGAACAAGTTTTACAATCTTAAAAGTAGTGCATGTCCAATCATACATGGTGTGTACTCTTATGTTTTGCAGGATAAATTGCTTGCTGGAAACGCAGTGGAATTTTTGGGCCTGAAACGAGAGGAATTTGAGTGAGATGCAAACCTGAGATACAACTGCGATACCCAATGATTCAGTGCAAAGGCTCTCTTCAAATATTCTTATTTGGATGACTATGAAAACCATTTTGGATTAACTTGTATAATAAATATAACCAACTTTTTTGTTGTTTGTTATAATAAAATAATTTACTCTCAGTATTTTGTGAATTGCTTTATTTGTTTGATACTATTTATACACACTTTCTTCTTACACATCATATATGGTTAGCCATCAACAGAGAGTTAGTTTTTGTTAGTTTGATTAGAGCCTGGGTCTTCAATGTTTTGTAAGCCCCTTAGCTGACAGAGAGATGGAGCAAGGGCATATTGTATTCAATTATATATCAGGCCATTTTTTCACCTGATATTTTGTGTATCCCCACCCCTAACATGCAAAGGATCTGTCCTGTCCTCGTGTGTATTATTTTCTGTGTTTACCAGGTCACAATAAACAACCTGATATAATATGGAGATGCCTGCTGTTTTCTAGCAAAAGTTACATAGGGGATACACATTACCCCTAAAATAATACACGAGGACAGGACAGATCCTTTGCATGTTAGGGGAGGGGATACACATTATATCAGGTGAAAAATGGCCTGATATTTTGTGTATCCCCTTTGTAACTTTTGCTAGAAAAGAGCAGACATCTCCATATTATCTCAGGTTATTCACTGAGACTGTGACACATTTATATCAGGCCTGATATAATGTGTATCCCCTCTGTAACTTATATGGTATACAGGTGAACAAAGTGGTTAATTGAAAAGCCATATTAAACTAAATTAAATTAAAACAGAACTCACGTTAGAGGGCAGGGAGGGACGGGTTAGCAAAGACAAGGAAAAAATATTGTTCATAAACCTGCATGACTCACATAGATAGGCCTATCAGTCGGCCTATGTAGCTAAGGTGCATGTCAATATGGAACTTTGGAAAACACTGTTGATTAATCCACAATAATAAACGACGCATTTAACAATTCACATGTCGCCTTAATTTAACAGACAAATAATTTTTTTTATGTAGATAAATGAGACCCTTGTTACTATGGAAAATCCTGTCGCGTCTTCCACGTCGATATTTGTTCCATTTAAGAGGTGAATTCGAAGCGCAGCAGTTAAACTCTGCGGCCAGGGGATACAAATCCTGGCGGGGAGTACCTTGGCACCAGTGGGGATTTTAGACCCTTTTTAGGGGGGGTCAAGCCCCCCTACATTTCATCTCAGCCCTCCTAAAAATTATAATAAAAAATAAATTAATTTTATTTATTTTTAATCAATTTTATAGCTTCAAGTTAAGAGTTTGCAAACTTGTCTGTTAGTGACAGAAGGCAAACAATTACAGGTTCAAAGAAACAAGTGTAATATCCTGTGTCGCTGTCGTCAATGCTATGCACCTGTAACCCAGTCAATGACAGTTTTATTTTGTATATATTTATTGTTTACACCTCATTATTTCATTTGATTCTGGTAGTCCATAAAGGAGCTTCCATCGTCGTTCGTCTGAATTTCTACCATCTTTTTTGATAGAGCATGAGGTTAATTGCAACACTAAAAAAATCATTCATCCAGCTAAAGAGTGTGGGGAAAAGACTCAACTTTTAAGCTATAGCTACCCCTTGCTGCTTAAGTGAAATTTAAATTATTTTTTCCTCGCTTCTTGAATCTAGCTCGTCTAGCTCAAAGAGTACCATAGTTGAAGAATTATCCATACACAGGTTCAACTTCATACACACCCATGGATGTGTTAAGAGAACCAATCGCTCGGATACCGGGATTCCGGTTCCCATGCTCAGAACGCATCGCACCAATCGCACCACGGTCTCACCATCGAAGAAGAAGTGTTTTCCTGTGCGACACCGAGGTCACATCCGCTTTCTCGATGCCAGTGAATGTTGGAGAGCAATGGCGGCGTGCCGGGGATCCTCGTCGAAATGGTTTTTCACCCGGGAGCAGCTCGAAACCACGCCGTCGCGCCGATGTGGAGTAGAACCAGACCGGGAGCTCTCCTACCGACAACAAGCGGCGAATCTGATCCAAGATATGGGTCAGAGACTCAACGTGTATCCTTTGTAAACAAACGACTAGACTGGAATTATTAGCTAGACATGCGCTAACCCCTGCAGCGGGCCCGATACTGCTAGCTAATGTTAGACAGACTGTTGATTTTAGGGACCGCGATTCGTGACTTTCGACATGAATATTTTGTTATTGTGTTTGTTAAACTATTGCTACGTTATGAGTCTTAACCTGGAATCGAAAGTCATTGTTTTATGTTTAACGTTAGATATGCGCTAATATAGCCTGCTAACCGTTACCAAGCTAGCTAAGGGTTAAGTCCAAAATGCAATTAGCCGAGTTTGCAGCTGTTGAACTGGGTGTCTTTAACTTAACTGGTACTCCTCTGCCCGATCGAGCTTTGTTGATCAAATAACGATGTGTAAATGTATTTGACATTCCTTGTTATTTAGACGTAGCTCAATTAGCGCTATCGTAAAGCTAACGTAGCTAAGTCACCTAACTAGATTGCTATACAGTGTCACTTGCTCAGCAGTTAACCTTTCTTTACTCTGGCCTTTACTTATTTCAAACAGTTGTTTACGATAGTGCTAATACGTTGGCCAGTGATGCGTGGCTTTATATAATGACGCAGAGCAAAATAGTTCACTCTGTTCTTGGCAACGTGACTTACAGACGGTGAAACCTTACATTTCCCTTGACCCACCCTCCAGCTCTCAATTAACCATAAATACAGCCATTGTTTACATGCATAGGTTTTATATGCACCACTCTTTCACCAAATTCCATAGGAATGTAAGTATTCTGTTACATAATACTGCTATTGACCTGCAACCTAGTATCACGTGTTGTTGCCACAGTTGTTACGTTAGTAGGAGTATACATTGAAATGTCTTGATTTTTTTTTTTTTTTTGTGTAGATAATATCTCCAACCACCTTATTCTTGGCCGCAAAAGTGGAAGAGCAACCTCGGAAACTCGAACATGTGATCAAAGTGGCACATGCTTGCCTAAACCCCCAAGAGCCACCTCTAGACACAAAGAGTAATGTAAGTTCGGGCTCATGCTCTACATATTGTATGGTTGAAAGTTTTCTACTTCTTTACTCTACTGCTTTCTACATCTGACTTTTCTGTTCTCTCAGTGGTCATGGTTTCCCTTTGTATAACTGGCTGTGCCAAATTCCATTGCCTTCTAAAAAGGGCTTCTTTTTAACTGCCCTGGTCTGCTGTTAGTGTGTACCATACACCTAACAAAGGTTACATTAATAATAAAATCAGCCTCTCTATTTGGAGGTTTGGCCTTATGAAATCAGTTGTTAGGGGGATAGATTAATAGACTCATTACAATTGTGATGTAATGACTGTCTATCAAACTTCAGGCATACCTCCAGCAAGCTCAAGAGCTGGTGATACTTGAATCCATAGTGCTGCAGACCCTAGGTAAGTAGTGGTGACTTGAGTGGATGACTTGAGAGAGACATAGCGAACTGTTTATCATAATCATTATCCTTTTCAGTAAGGCAGAAGTGCTGTTGATCGCTGTTGAATATATTCATCACAGCCTGTTGAGTGAAATGTTTTATCAGCTGCTGTATGGGTATCTTGTCATTGTACATATTTTCAAGAAATCATGTAAAGGTGACATGTCATTCTGCCATTGCTGACATTAGTCATGAAACATGGCATTGATAAGGCTTTTAGAAATGTCTCCATTTCAGTTCTGCACAACATTTCACGTTAGGTCTACACCAATGTGTGCTTGCCTATTGATTACATTCAATACTGAGACACTTCTTTCATCCAGAATGAAAGTGGCCAGAGCTGCTTTTATTGCACATCATTTATAATGTATATAGATGAATTGACCGTGAAGTCCATAAATACCTACTAGAATCTGAATTGATAGCCTTAACATGGAGCGTTAGATTTGTTTGTTTGATCATAAAATGACATGTCACCTCCCAACTGTCTGTGTTGAACTCACCTGTCATGTATTTTGTTCCAGGCTTTGAAATTACTATTGATCACCCACACACTGATGTGGTGAAATGTTCCCAGCTAGTGCGAGGTAGAGGCTTCCTTCTTTGCTCTTTGGGCCCTCTGCTCTTATTTGTCCCACCTCAAACATGGGTGGGGAGGGGGGTGAAAACCGTGCCGATTTAATGGTTACATGGCCACACATCTTGCTCTTTTGATCGCCTTTTGAGTTCATTATATGACATGGCACATACACAACATTTACTGACGCTTATTGGGCCAAGTCCAAGACAGAATTGAAATCATTTTTGTTTTGTCGGTCTGTATCTGAGACACTTACCCCTTTTTAAATATTGGTTGATGCAGTCAAGGAAGTGGTTCTGGCTTAATCTATAAACATCATCCAACTTGCTGAAAGTTTCCAAAATTTAGCAACAGCTTGTGCTTAGTGCTGTTTTCAGTCTTGGCCTTGGCTTAATCAGTGCATTTAAACATTAAGTTACTGAACCAATGATAATAAATGCTTTGGGCTTGCAGAAATGGTAATCCTTTTTTCCCCCCCTATCCCTGTTTTTCTATTTTTCTGTCTCCCTTACAGCAAGCAAGGATCTGGCACAGACTTCCTATTTCATGGCTACCAACAGGTTGTTATCCTGCCCCTCCTTTGTTGCACTTTGACTGCACACCATAGCGTCCTGTAATGCAGGGTACCCTTTCAGTGTCCAACGGGCCCTACTTGCGCTGGTGGTTATTGGGATGCTTGCCTCCTCCCCTCAGCTCCCCTCCCTTGTTCAAAGGGAGCGGGACAGGGTGGCTTTAAGTGTTACCGGCCCCAGTTGCAGTGCGGTGTATTGTACAAGGGACCACGTGTTGGCACAGATGGGTTGAATGCAAGGTGTGGAGTGTAGTGGTGCGCTTGAAACCCACATGTTTGTTCGGTTGCGAAAAGTGCATAATTCTAAAAGAAAGACACTTTGGTAGCCTGAATAGCAGCTAAAGATTTCACAGATGTAAACATTTCTCGTAGAGGTCTTTCCGGTAAGTACCGCAAATACACTTTTTAAATGTTCTTTTTCATATCCATTTGTTCAAAATGCATCTCCTCAAATATTTGTTATCTTTTTTTATTAAATGTCTTTAAATGCACATATTCTCTGGCTTTTCTAAAACATTCTATCGTACATGTAGCTCATGTAAAACATGCCCAAAAAACATAATTGCAACCCATTAAGGACCTGAGTATGTGTAATACTATAACTAAGGTAACGAGTATAACTATTTGAGTATCTCATATTATCAATTTAAAATGCATTTGGTGATTGTGATTATTTTTTTTATTTTTTTTTTTTTTTCTCTCCTAAAGCAAGGACAAAACGTTCTTGTAGTGGGGAAACTGGGTCCTTAAAGGGTTTGTTAATATTCAGCGGTGGTGGAAAGGAATTCACATTAATGTAATTAACTTCACTTACTTCAAATCAGTTGACACTGTCTGGATGCTGACTGTGAACGGTGTTTGAAGTGCAAGCCAATGCCAGTTCTTAAAATAGCCCAATACTCTTACGGATAGAGTCAGTCAAGAAGACTCATTCCTAATGTTTCTAAGGGTTTAAGATGTTTAAATCCATCTGAGGTGGGGTTTTAAATGTCATTAGCCAAATGGCTGTAATATATGTTGGCTGTGACTGCTAGCTTTGTTTAAGGCTGCTGGAATCTGACAGACCAGACTCCAGACATTGTACTTGTCTCCCAGTAGAAGGTTACCAGCCAGCTCTAACCAAAAGTGTTTTAAAATGCAGCGCTGCAAAGTTATAGCTAGTTCTAATTTTTTTTAATACCGCTTCAGGCTGAGACATTGCAGTTGAATCTAGCTATATCATGGGCTTGGTTTTTGTTAAGAATCTTTACTTTCATGCAGTGGGATTACAATAGTATATTGGTGGCTTAAGTGTCTGATAAATGATTGTGGGGAACCTACTTTCATTCTAAAAAAAAAAAAACTGTGGTGCTTTTGCGATATTAATACTTGGTTCACAATGAGTGAGCTAACAAAGAACCAAAGCCTTTAGTGGTGCAGTAGCGGGTTTTGTCTACATTTCAGCTTTAAAATAAATGGTGGCCATTTATCTAATTTTATGTTGCTGTTGATGTGATTTGAATACGTTGTTCTGCTTGCATTACTGTTGACTCTTGCAGTTTTACTGTTGCAGAACGATGTTGCACTTATCAAATTATGATTTTTACCCTTGAGTCATAGGTCAGATTAGCTACGATATTTCAATTTAGGAAGGCTCTGTGTTGAGACCATGCGTTCACGTCGCAATGCTGTCAGCGTTAGTGCCCCGTTGTAGCCATTGATGTGGAGGGCCCACTAGGTTCATCCTTTTTTAACACAGTCCCAGAGACCCGTACAGAGGGTTGTAGGAGCAGCCCCTCGTCAGTTAACTGTACAATGATGTAACTGTCACATGGCTGGCCTCAGGGTTTCACAATGGGCCGACTGCACGTAGCTACTACACGTGGCCCCACTGCCCTCGCTTTGGTTTTCGTCTCTTAACGTTTAAAACAGCCAGGTTCCTTGAAACATAAATTATTGTTGCATGACACAATTGGATGCTTACTTTTTTTAAGCACACTGGGAGTTATGTCCTCACATGAATCATGAAGTTATTAGACGTGTATTGTATCACCTGTATTGTGACCTGGGTTTGACATGTTACATTATCAGACAGAGTTCAATGTATCAACACAATCAAATAATGGCTTTAGCAACCAATCCCTACAATAAATTAAAACTGTCTGCTCCCTCTTGTGTTTTTTCTCTCTTTTCTACATATGTTGGACCAATTGGGACAACGCCTGGCCTGAATCAACTCACATTCCTATATCCTCACATATGCGAAACATTCACTCTTTCTTGCGCACACACACACACACACACACTATGCAGTCTACACCTCACTACCTTCTGCCTCCAGTACAAGCCCACAGTGATCTCCTGTGTGTGCATCCACCTGGCGTGTAAGTGGTCCAACTGGGAGATCCCAGTGTCCACTGATGGGAAACACTGGTGGGAGTACGTGGACGACTCTGTCACCCTCGAGCTGCTTGATGGTGAGATTGAATAATGCGTTTTTCTTTTCTATAATATTTTTGTGTGAATAACTTCACTGTGAAGCAATTTCTTATATATTGCTATTTAGTAAGGTTTTTCATGTGGCCGTTTTTGTATTTACTTGGAGATTAGAATTCACATACGAGGTCACAAGGTGTAAAGGAGTGTCGGTGTAGTAGCAGAATTTAGGTGGTTTTGTGACATGTATGTCTTCTTTTTGTAGAGTTGACCCACGAGTTTCTGCAGATTCTGGAGAAAACACCCAGTCGGTTGAAGAGAATACGAAACTGGAGGGTAGGATGCACTGCTGCTCTGTTTCATGCATTGGAAAGACGTGTGGCTTGTCAATTTAATTTTAAAGTGTTAGCGCAGGATGTATCAAAGTAGATGGTGTTACCAAAATGGCTACATTACACATAATTTAGATCTTTGACTACCAAAAAGCTTAAGGCCCTGTTAAAACCTGGCATTAACATTCCTCTGGGGTGATCCATTTACAAGTGGACAGCTCTAAGTACAGGTGTGAATGCACCCATGACACATTGAGGACGCATAGAGATTCGACCACATTCCAAGGTTGTTTAGCAGCGTGTACGCACATTAGTCAACTGGCATCCTCTGCGTAAGCGGAGCGTTGTCAAATTGTGTAAACTGGCTTTGTCCTCAATGTCTGGACATTTTGAAAAGCCCACAGAGATATATTATGCATGGGTCAAACATCTTGGGCGTTTTGGTTTGCCTAGAACAAGCCAAGGATACCCAGTCTGTATCTTTTTGATATCTTTTTTTTTTTTTTTTTTTTTTTTCCCAGCAGACTAGGCATGGGAAATGCTTTGCTGGTTATACAACAATGCATGTGGTCTTTGCTAAGGGAAATGATTTACATGTTCATTTGCATGTAGAGTGGGGAAGTGAGATCCGATCATATGTGGTCACTTAAGACCCATGTGGAGATGCATTCTAATGCCAGGTGCGAACTGACTTGCATAGAGCTCTCCACTTGTGATCAGATCACCCAAGACACATTTTAATGCCGTGTCTGAACAGGGCCCAAGTATCAAACATACTTTTGAAAACATTTAAATATACATAGTATGGGAACTATACATTTACACCCCAGTTTGGCCAACAACTTTACGGCAGTGGTTGGAGCCAGCTTTAAAAATATGAAACGGACCAGAAATCTTCTGTTAAACCCCCTTCAGGGAGCTTACTGCCAACTAAAACCAAACTCCTAACAGTGTCACAACTCATTGTATCCCCTAGGCGACACAAGCTGCCAAAAAGCCCAAGGGTGACAGCGCTCAGTCAGCTGACAACTCCTTTGCTGGGCCTTCCATGCTCCAAGATCATGGTGATGCCTCCTCCAACCCAAGTTTTTCCAAAGCAGGCGCTCCCTTTACTGTGCCCATGCCTGGCCAATCCGGAGGTGCACCCCTGTCGTTGGACTCCTTGGCTGGCACGTACAACCCAGCTAGCCACAGTGAGTGGCCCCTGGGCAACCAGAGCCAAACAGGGTACCCTTCCACCTGTATAAAACAGGAACCCCTCAGCATCCCTATCCAAGAGCCGACTCTGTCCTTGCAGACCTCCGCTTCCTCTTTGCTTCAGCATCTGCCGGTATGCAAGACTGAGAAAACACTAGACTTCATCCCTGTCATCAAACAGGAACAAAAAGGACCTGTTGGGAGCGGAGTGGGCAAGCATCAGCCACCAGCTCAGCCTCCTCCACCACAGCCGTCACCCGCTCAGAAGCTGTCTCTGGACAAATACAGAGAGAAACAAGCTGCAGAGCTGGCTGTCTCTGGGCAGAAACGCGGTCACGAACCGCATGGTGGAAATATGGATTGTGATGCGAGGGGCGATATGTTATCTTTCTCCTCTTCTACCTATGCACCATCCTCTGCGAGCCAAGCGGACCATAGAAAACATTCACAGCCCCACCAAACGTCCCACGGTGGTGTCGGGAGCACCACTGCCTCCCCAATGAAAATGAAAGTCCCCTCCTCAACTTCAGGGCAAGATAGGCGTCATCACGGTGACAAACGGGACAAAGGCTCGCTTAAACTCCGCCTGGCCGTTCCTGGGTCTGGTAGCAGCTCTCAGCTGGATAAAAGTGGACAGCCAAGCAAAGATGAGCTCAAGATGAAGATTAAAGTCTCATCGTCGGAGCGCCACAGCTCGTCGGACGAAGGCATGGCGGCCAACAACAACAACAACAAAAGCAAACATTCCAGCCCTCTGGCGAGCAAGGAGAAACAACATCGTGGAGCAGACCACAACCTCCATCGCCACCACAAGCACAGTCACCCTCATCCACACACGTACAGCGGGAACGGCGGCGGCAGCCTGCTACGTGGTCCTCCAGGACTGGTCAGCGTGGAAGGGACTCCGCTCGCTCCTCCCGGATCCACCTCCTTGTCTTCTTCGCGCAAGAGGGCGTACCCCGAGGCCAGCCACAACCACCACCCACCACCCTCCTTCTCCACTTCATGCTCCAAAGTGAGCAAAATCTCCAAGGGTGGCACTGGTGCTGCAGGTACTACATCTTTTTCTCTCCCCTTTTCCCCCTCCTTGCTCCTCTCCTGTACTGCAGTGTGTCTCGTCTGGCTTGCAGCTCTATGGCTAACCTCCCTCCCTTCCCCCTCCTTCTTATTCTTGTTTCTCCTCCTCCCCCTCCTGTCACACCCAGGTGGGCTGCGGACCTCTCAGCAGTACCCTCCTCCTAGCGAATCGCCACATGAAGTAGGAGAGCAGAGACACTGAGTCTACCGCTCTGCAGCCATGGACAACCCCATGGAAATGGCAACAACTACCCACACCTCAGACTTTGAAGACTATGCTCACCTCCCTGTTAAGTGCCCTAGGAAAATAACTCATTATGTCATGATAAACCCTTTACTGAAAGGCAGAAAAACTTATTTGCAGAAAAAGATCAGTATTGTTGGACTTCTCAATTTTTGAGAGATAAGAAAGATGAAAAAGAAATTATGCTTCCTGACTGTCGGATCTCTGGGCTGTGATGCTCAGTCCTGTCTTTCTGTTAGTGTGTTGAATTGCTGCTTGGTTCTCCTTCCTCAAATGAGTCTAGAAATGTGCAAGTGTGTCTGTGTGTGTGTGTGTGTGTGTGTGTGTGTGTGTGTGTGTGTGTGTGTGTGCGTGCGCGCGCGCGTGTGTGTGTGTGTTTTCATCGCAGGGAAAGTCCTTCCCACATTTCAGATCTCCATATGGGAAATCAAAATTATTACAAGTACTACGAGAGGCATGGAAGGTGCACCTACTTCATTTTCTTCCTCTATTTTTTTTTTTTTTTTTTTTAACGTGTAATTTAATTTAATCACATTTCTGCGGTTGTATGGAGGAAGCCAGTGGCCAGCTGAAGATGAGTTCAAGTTATGTTTGCTGGCGTACCATTTAGTACTCTTGATGGATGCAAAACATTTTTTTTTAGATGTAAAGTTTCATCTCCTCAATTTCTTTCTTGTCTTGATTTCTTTTTATACTTAAGTACTGTGCATATGATATGCATGTTTCAATCATCAATGGGATTTAAAAGGAGAACGCGTACTTGCTGTTTACAGAAAGTGGAGATACATGTACATACGTTTTTGTATGTTTAAAGAAAAAAAAAGCTATACCATGACTACTCAGGTTTAGAGCTGCTTGTAAGTATAACTATAATAACTAGAAAAGACTTATTTTGTTGATCAATGGATTGGGCATCATCGGGTGAATGATTCCAGTGGTGTGTGTGCGTCTTACCTTCCTACAGGGGGTGCTGTACTGTTCTTTTCCATCACAGGGAATATCAGTTGATGCCCTCAGTAACACAGGCAACATCCAACACCTACTTATCACATCAGAGTGATGCAATTTGTACCAAAAATATAAAAAAATAAAAAAAAATTGGACCTATAAGTAAACCTTAAGCTGGATGCCAAAGGTTGTGCCTCAAAAACAAACGGTAGTAGTGTGCTATTAAAATTTACATAACCCTTTTTTCTTTGAAGTGCATCAGACATAATTTCATGACATGAAGCTGTGGCCCTTAGATGTCAGCCCATAAAGGGGATACATGTAAGTATTATTCAATCAGCCATTAACATTGTATGATGTATTTAAAAAAAATCCCAGCAAAAGTTGTCACAAGAGTGACCAATTGTCCAAATGCAACATGACCTGCTGGATATTTTGTCACTGATGTCCTCATCCAATTGGTTGAATTTACATTTGCAGCCATGTACCTGTCCGGACACGTCTTCACATGATTTTCATACATTAAACGCTATATTGTTCTCAAATCTTGACATGACCGTCCCCTCTGTTCTTGACTGGGATTGTTACTCATTTATTTGATAGGAGTTTGCGAAATACTTGGTAAGCCTGAGGCTGGATTGTTTGTACCCTTATTGGGATTTAGTGTTAGACACAGAGGGAAAGCAACTGTGGACAAATAAGCACACTCCACTCTTTACAGCCTTTTTTTTCTTTTCATTTCAATATTATGAATAAACTTAAAAGTTGCCACTACCCTGACACAGTATAAACCATGGTTGTTGCTGTCATTTTATTATGCATATAAACATGTTACTAGAGTCTAAGGGGAAGGAAACTTGGTGATGTGTAGAATGGAGCAGGGCTTGTTATATTTGCTTATAGTAATGCCAAGTTTGCCATTTGTGGCATGTCTCTTAAGCATCATTTTATGCACTGATTCCTCAATAACTCAGAGGAAAGCTAAAAGTAGTTTACATTCTCAGCATGGAAAACTTTAGGTTATGAAAGTTATGCTGTATATGGATTAGACACATTTTATCAGAACATACATATATTACACAGCAGAGAGAACGAGTTACACTATAAATATAAAATTAAGGTATTTATAAGATTGGCACATTTGAAAGATTGCTATAGGAAATATCCATAATCGGTAACAAAAATCTGACTATCCGTTCACATTTTATAGGTTCTATTTAAGTTAAACGTATAAAAGTGCTTCTAATGTAGCTTTATAAACTTCCACTTAAGAGTGCAATGGCTACAGGTCCTTCTTGATATACTTGTTTGTTGTAGTTTCCAGAAAGGCCTGGGACATGAGCCCTTTGCACCCAAACTCACTACTGGTGCATCACTGAGGATAGATGACTGGCCTCTTAAAGGGTCACCAAACAATACTTGATGTTTTGAATCAAAAATCTGACGCATTAAATGTCCCTTTGAACTCAAAAGCATTCTGTCTTTGTGTAACTTAGCCGCACAGTCCCTCTGGGTGACCACAGCAGTTCTTTTTCTGTGTTTCCCAAGAGTTCTCTTCAGTCTCACTTTGAGGAATGAAAACATGCTTCAGCAGCTGTTCTGCAGATGGTCGTAGTCTCTGGTCACTGGAGTTGAGGGAAAACAAATGAAAATAAGGGAACTTATTCCCAAACATGACTATTAAAGAAAATGCTCTGAATTAGGTCTCTTACTCAATTAGATTCAAACTCTTAAGTATATGTTTTATTATAATTAGATTAGGGAAAGATTGAGAGGGTATGTGAGTGTATGAAAGGAATTTCAAAGGAAGGAGGAACAGGTCTTACCTTGTCAAGCTGACTGCCACAAAGTTCTTGGCGTTATCTGAAAACCCATCTGGTAAGGAGGGCATCAAACCTCTTTGAGCCCCAATGTAGAACAAGGCAGCCATCTTGTCCATGTGTGCCAGTGGTGGTTTCCCTGTGGCCATCTCAAATACAGTGCAACCCACACTCCATATATCTGACTTCCTGCCATATCCTGTCTCATTGATAACCTGAGGAGCGGAAAAGATGCTAGGAGTCAGGCAAGACTTAACGGGCAATTTTACATTAAGCTGACAATGAAATACATAGAACGGTAACACTTTATAATAATGATACAGGAATTATCATTACTTCATGCATGAAAAAGCATGAAGTCATTCATGTAGTACTTCATGAACTATCAGCAATGTACAAGGATTAATAGTATTTTATTCATGACTTAATGCAGGAACAATATGTTAATTAATGCATCAATCAAGGTACTTGAATCATCATGATTTCTGATTTATTAATGATGTTCATGTCTTCTTCACGGGTATATCTGTTGTTAAAGTGACAAGCTAAATAAACTGAATTGTAGTGTTGTAATCATGATTAACTAAACATTACTTCTTCATTACTTCATCATGTTTGTAGCCCTTCAAATAAAGTTCTGACCCGGTCCATCGTTAACATTGATATATAAGATATGATTAATGGTGGAATATGCCCCAATCTCTGTGACCCCACAAATACAATAAAAATGTCTTTTTCAGACACTTAGAAGTTAGTTAAAAGTAAGATTCATAAATATCCTGCTTGGGTGAGCATTGTTCTCAGGCATTGCTGTTTGCCTTATGTTATTGTGAATAAAGCAAATATAAAAATGCATCTGCAGTATACTGTATTTTGTGTCAATGTAGTGACCTTTGTATCATTTTGCCAACCCACTCCTTTAAATCGTAATACATTTAATTGTATACCACCATACATTATATCTTATTTATCAATGTTAAAGATGGATCAGGACAGCACTTTATTTGTCAGGACACAAACACGATGAAGTAATGAAGAAGTAAGGTTTAGTTAACAGTGATTACAACACTTCAATTGTTTAAGAGTATATGTACGCTGCTGTGACTGGCAGGTATATTTGAAGAAGACATGAACATCAATAAATCAGAAGGCATGATGATTCAAATACCTTAATTGATGCATTCATTTACATATTGTTCCTGCATTAAGTCATGCATGAGATACTGATAATCCTTGTACATTGCTGATAGTTCATGAAGTACTACATGAATGAATTTATGCTTTTTCATGCATGAAGTCATGATAATTCAGGTACCATTATTATAAAGTATTACCAATAGAACGTAATTCAAAAAGAGCCATCTCTACAGATGAGAAGAAAATCGCTCTACATCTACCTCTGGTGCCATCCAGTAAGGTGTGCCATGGACAGACTTGAGCAGATCGCCACTGTTGCTGGCAGTGTGGTTCAGGCAGCTGAGACGGCGTGCACAGCCAAAGTCTATGAGCTTGATGACGCCAGTGGGCATCAGCATGACGTTGTTTCCCTTCAAGTCCCGATGAATCACTCTGTTCAGGTGAAGGAAGGCCACCCCTTTCAGGATCTGATGTGTGTAAAGAGCCAGGACACGCTCTGGCAGAGGGCCAAACCTGAGGGCATGAAAGGGACAGTGTTAAGGGCATTAGTAAAGACCAATTTCTCAACAGGTACTCCTGGGCAAGTTGTCAAGCTGTTTGGAATCAACCTAACCTGTGAAGGATGCTGGCGATGGATCCTCCTGGGACGTATTCCATGAAAATGGAAACCACATGCTGATAAAGTGAGGTACCCAGGAAGCCCACAATGTTGGTGTGTCTGAGGGTTTTGAGCAGCTCCACTTCCCCCTGCAGACGACTGTACTCCCTCTTTGCGTCGTCGGGGTCAGAGGCATCCAGTCTCACCTGCTTCACAGCTATCAGCTGGCCCTGGCTGGTCAGGCCACAGTACACCTGGTAAGAAGGCAGCAGTGATCGCCAGGGTTAGTTGAGCACCAATGTCTGCTGTGGTATGAATAATGTTTTGAGTATTTTTACAAGATTACTATAGAGAGCATGATTGTATGAATAGATAATAATATCTAGGGTTGGACGTTGTTGGTGTTTTTTAAAGTGCTCATATTATGCTCATTTTCAGGTTCATAATTGTATTTAGAGGTTGTATCAGAATAGGTTTATGTGGTTTAATTTTCAGAAAACACCATATATTTGTTGTACTACACATTGCTGCAGCTCCTCTTTTCACCCTGTGTGTTGAGCTTTCTGTTTTAGCTACAGAGTGAGGCATCTCACTTCTGTTCCATCTTTGTTGGGAGTCGCACATGCTCAGTAGCTAGGTAAGGACTACTAGCCAGTCAGAAGCAGAGTATGAGGGCGTGCCATGCTAGCAGCTAGGCGAGCATTATAACGTGTGTTACAAAGTGACCACGTTTGTCTCTGAAGTAAAGGCTGGACTACAATAGAGCTGTTTGGAGCAGTTTGTGAACAGTGTTATTGTTGGAGATGGTAAGTCCCTTTGGGGTGGACTTTGGGCTTTTTCACTTTGTAAACCTATAACATGCACAAAAAGATATATAACACAATAAAGGAAAGGGGAAAAGCCAAAAAGCATAATATTAGCACTTTAAGCAACATGAGAGCATCAAAAAGCTGGAGTTCTGATGGTCGACAGACCCACAGTTAGTGATACAAAGACACAATCTACATTTTTCTCATGCTTAAATGTGTCCTTAGCCTTTCTTTGCCACTGTAAAGTCCCATACTTACTGTTCCATAGGCTCCCCTGCCGAGTACTTCACCCTTTGTCCATGTGATGGCGTCATCCACAACCAACCCAGAGCCAAACAGAGCAGCACTGTCTTTTGAATTAACCTAAATATGCGACAAAATGCAGAGAATGCAAAAGAAGATTTAATCTTCTTTTACACAACCAACACCTGGGCCTCTGAAGCTTTAGTTAATTAGAATAATTTGTTTCTCTGGAATATTAAGTTGGTGAGGTGGACTTAAACTTATGTTTTACTTTGTTAACAAAAGCCCTCTCCAGGTTTTTAAATGTCTTGACTTGCAAACACACCTGTTCCACAACATGTCAAAATAATATGTTAAATTGGTACATCTTTAATTGTGTAGACCGTTAATGTCTTAATGGAACTTCTAATGTGTGCCAGAAATGTAAACATTAATAAAACCCTTATATAGAGATAGAACGGTGGACCTGCACATGTGAAAAAGGCCACCTTTATCAACCATGGTGCAAGTGAAGGTCTGTTTATGTAACTAACTATATTGCAAAAGAAGACTGAAATAAAAGATATACCTAGAAAAGAACCCTGCCCTGTCCTTCCAAAAAAGTCAGACTACCCTACCTTCAGCCAAAAGAAAAATTACAATACCCCCCCCCTTTCAGACTGCCCCTAATCATGTTCATACAGTCTCTAATATTTGTGGGGTTATGAACATGATTGAATGTTGTTTTTATCTGATTTCTTTTCATTTTCTTCTTTAAAATGTTGATTGTTTGAGATAAATAAAAAATCAAATCAAAATGAGTAAAGTTGGTGTTAAAAATGTGCAGTTCCAAATCACTCTTAATCTTGGCTAGTCATGACAATGACAATGCTTCTGTTTTGTTACTGTTTTTGTTACTTTTGACCATAAAAGTTTACCTCAGGAATTTTACTTCTTCCTGACACACGCTCGTCTTCTCTGTTGGACTCCATGTTTTCGGAGCCTATGGATACATCCCTCTCATC
Source organism: Zingel zingel (assembly GCA_023566125.1). NCBI lineage: Eukaryota > Metazoa > Chordata > Actinopteri > Perciformes > Percidae > Zingel > Zingel zingel. Next base: position 32,001,262 of record CM042327.1, on the reverse strand, counting down.
CAATGAGATCAGCTCCTCGGCCAGACATTGCAGCAGGTCATCTGTAAGCGGCCCGTCCCCCACCTCATCCAGAAACTTCCGGTAAACTGGTGACATGGTGGTGTGGTTGCTGCTGGAAGACGAGCATGTATTAACCTTTAGCTGTTCAGGGCTTTGAGATAACACAGGCTTAGAAAACGGTCGGTTTGGGTTTCCTATTTCCTGCATATTCATGTGCAGGTGACTATAATCTTCAGCATGAGATGAACCTGCTTGCATAGTCAATGTTTTGTCATGAGATTTGATTGTTTCAGACCCATATGTAGAAAGAGCCTCCTCTATGGTAGATAAGATAGTATCTTGAGCCGTTGTATGACAAATGTCAACATCCTTAGAGAGAGCTAACTCAGCCTCTGTGTACCCATCTGATTTAGGCATATCCTTGATTTTGTGTGTGCCTTTCCTTGGTACAGGTTTGTGAGTTTTAACCCTGGAGGACACACGTTTTTGTTTGCTTTTAGCTGAAACCACTACACTCTCCCCCAGACTTTTCCTCTGTGCTTGTTTCAATGGTCTGTGTTTGACTTTATGGCACTGTTGTGACTTCCTCGGCGGAGCAGACTGCACTTGTCTGTCCTTTACTTTCTCACTGGAGCTGGAAACTCGTAGGTTATCATAGATCGGACCAGCAAACATCTCGTAGATGGCCGGTCCTTCGTCCCCACTCTGTATCTCCTGAAACATGTCTTTGTAGGTGATGAAGTCCACGGCAGACTTAGACCTCGGTGTCCCAGCTAGACCTGGTCTCTTCAACTGACGGATGCTCTTCAGCTCCCTCAACGGTGGATTTACTCTTTTGCCCTGATCAATAAGCTTCTTTCGTGGTGATGGGGTGCCAGTGTAACAATGAGCACTTTTAACAGATTTAAGCTTTGACTTTACTTTTGTCACTGTCTCTCCACCAATTATTAGCTCGGGGCTTTTCCTGGTTTTATCTTTAACTTGTGTGGAAAGTGAGGAGTACTTCAGATTGGTTTTGGACTTGTTTCGATTTAGGATGCTTCGGTCTTTGTGTGCTAGAACGTTGAAGGACTGCTGGCTGGTCTGAATGTTTGCTCTTAGTTCACAGTTCACGTTGGTTCTTCTCTCTTTGTTTCGGACAGGCTTTAAGGCTTTCAACATCCTCTCAGCTCTCTTGGGACCTGTGCTTGATTGTGGAAGGTTTACAGCTGGAGTAAATAACAGAATTTTCTCCTCAGTAGTGCTAGTAGTTAACTTTCCATCCTCCCTATGAGGGACTGGGTTATCTACTCTGATTTCTTCAAAACAGGAAACCTTTATTGTTCTTTCTGTCTGTTTGATATCCTGCAGGTCATTTCTGTATGTCTCTTCAGAGCATGCAACAACATGACCTTGGTCATTATTCATATTAAATGTTATCCCATGGCTAATCTCAGGCTCCGGGGTGCAGCCCACATCGTTCTTTTCTTCCTTAGACTTTGATGTGATAGGTATTTCATTGTTCACAGTGTCTCCTTGTTGTGCATAGTTACATTTTATAAAGGACTGACTGTCAACAGTCTCCTTTGTATAGTTCACATTGGTGGCTTTGCCTTCACAGTGAGAGTTCGTAGCTTTTTTAGTGCTGAGAAGATCACATGTATGATTTATAGGCTCTCCATCCAGGCCATGTGCTGATCTGTGGATCGCTGGAATATGACTGATCCTTGACTGAACTTTAAAATGCTGCCGGGTCTCCTCAACCAAATCAGCCTCGGTGGAGCTCACATCGTTTGAATGCGGCAACAACCTGTCTCCTACGAACTTCAGATGTCTTTCTCCTGAAGCTCTCTCACGCATATCCCTCTCATCTTCCTCATCCTCCAGGTCGATGGAACTCTGGCTGCTAATGCTGCTGCTGGAACCGCTCTCCTCACTACCTCCTTTAGTGGTCAGAGGGCCAGTGCGTGGGCTGCCCCAGTACAGCCTCTCTCTCCTCAGCCGACTCCTGGAGCAAAGCGGGCTCCGGCTGATGGGCTTCAGGGGAATGTGGGGCTTTAATTCTGGCAGAGCCGCAATGTCCCTGGGCCTTCTGTCTAGTGGTGCCAACAGCTTGGGCGTTCTGGGATGCAGAGCCGGCAAGGGACCCTGCAAGAACTACACAGAATACAGACATTGACAGTTATTCAATGGTTCAGACTGGTGAGGTAGACAAACTATTAGATGGATGAAAAGAAAAAAGGAATGCAAGTATGACAACTCAAATATGTGACGATGCTATAAGGAGGGTTTTCTTGGTTGAAATTCACCTTTTGTTGATTTACAGTGTCTTGAGAACCCAGTCCTGCAGGCAGGAAGAGATTATACATTTTAAACGGCATCCACACAAGTATCAGTATCAGCAAACTACAATAATGATTTGATTTTAAATCGGCCAATATTCAAAATGAATACCACAATAGTTCTATTCATACATTATATACAACACAGCTTCCTTTTTATGCAATCCCTAAAGGGACATGGGGAATCTTTTTTTCTCGTGCGCACAAGAACTTTTCTTGTGAGCTCGAGATATTCTCTGGTGCGGACGAGAAACTTTTGTCGTGAGCATACCAAAGTATGTCCTGCTCATGAGATACAAATCTCAGACTAGCAAAATTATGCTAACGAAGTACCGCTAAAGTGTGGCTAAAGTTAATATTTCACATTCACAGCATGGAATCGTTTGAGTTACTTCATCATCTTAAAGCGTGTTGATGACACTATCAGTAAAATTTCGTTGCGTTTTCCAGATGATTAATACCTCCTCCTCGGGAGCAATTCTGACTGGTACTCAGATTGGTTTCTCGTGAGCACGAGATACTTTCGCATGCTCACGAGAAAAGTATCTTGTGCCTGCGAGACAGTTTCTTGTGCACACAAGTAGAAAAAAAACATCACAATGTCCCTTTAGAGGCTCCGCACCCTTTTGGATATTCATAACATATAAGGAAATAAATGTAACTGCTCTGTTCTAAATATAATACTGCTAAACGTGTATTATTAAAAAAAATAACGCAGGTTAATCCATTCCATATTGACGTTTGAACCGGAGCCGTTCTAGCCACCATTTGACTGTAAAATGAAGGAGGGAGAAGAGAATGTGCTGCCTGGATCATTGATAGGAACATTTACTTGTAAAAATCTTCTTCCTGAATAGGGTTGGCTACTGAAATCTGGTGCCACTGATATGTCTGCGCTTCTCACTGATGCTCTGAAACAGACCATACAGGCAACACAAACACCGCTGCACGTGACGCTAGTTAACACTATACTCAACAGCAGCTAACGTTAGCCTACCGCTAGCTAGTAGCTGGATTAAACACAGTTAAAATGCTGACAGCTAAGGCTAAACGGTGTAAAGTGTGACTGTGTTTTACTGTAGAGGATTCAACACCGGTATGTAACAATCTGCAGCTGCCGTCGGGAAAAACTACACAGACGGTGCGTTCAATGAAACTGGTAAACTATAGCCTCGTGGTGCATTTGAAGTTATTGTAAATGTTCTTTTCCCATCTGGTGGTTGTTTTTGTCATTCAACAGCAATTTACTAGTGAAATATGTTATTGTTATTGTTATACATTATTATTAAATCATTTAATTTTGACCATATGGCCTTAGCAATAAACAAGTCGTTCTTTAATGTCACCAACTGTTGTTTAGTACCCTTCTTTTTCCCTTTTCTTTTTTTACTTTCTTAAAAAGTATCGGTTCAGGCACCGTTAATTATGTATGTGATTAATTTTGATTAATTAATCACAGAGTATGTAATTAATTAGATTACATTTTTTAATTGATTGACAGCCCTAATAACTACATTTACATACGGGTTTGAATGTGTGCTCTGGCGTGCATCATAGTGGTTGAACACAGTAGTGGTTCCATGATGCTGGGGGCTGATTGGCTGAGCTGGCTGTGCTCAGCCACAGACAGCAGACCGGTGGAGGATGGGGATGCAGCAACCACACTTCTTGTTCTCTGCCTGTGAGGGACAAATCAAAATCTGATTTTTTTTGGTGTGTGTGTGTGCCACAGATTCATTGTGTACAAAAAGTGCAATTATTAGAAAATGGAAGGGCAGTAAGATAGATGTTCAGTATTTCATTCAATGTTTAATTTCCACCTGTCACATTAGGCTGGCAGTATTTTTCAATCCATTCTCTTTATATGTGATGGTGGCAAGCAGGGTAATGAATCGACTATCTGCTATTGATTGGTCTTTCTTAAGTAATGCCAAATGCCGATAAATAATGAGTCCAGCTGCAGTATGTACCTGTGTTTAGGGGGTACTGGCAGGCAGGAGGTCCTGGTACTCAGCACACCAGATGAGGGAGCAGGATCCAGATGGCTCCAGCGTCTGCTGCTGTCTCCCAGGCTCGGCAGAGACAAACGTCCTCTGCTGAGCAGAAGAGGAGAGAGCACAGAAAAGTATGGGGTTAGTTTTGCCTTTGACAAGGAGAGAGTGTAGGTCGCTTGGGAGTTTATTAGGGTTTAACAGAAATTCCAAATGCTGATGCGTCTTATTGCCTTGTGCTGAGCTGAACATAATGCCAAAAGCCTCATTTCCCTCCCATCTAGCTCTATTACTGGAAGCTGATGCTATGAAATTAGAGACCTGCTCAAAGACCTTTATTCTCCTTGGAGAGCTTGGACTTGATTCAGTGGTGAGACAATGAGCTGATTCACCAAAGCCCTCTCTCCCCCTGTCCCTGTGATTCTAACCTGTTTTGGTAGAACAGGTTGTCCTCTGGACACAGTGACAGGTGTCTGCGTACAGGACAGGAGTGTAACCAGATAGGAAACTATTCTACTTGTTGGTGTAAAGTAAGAGGCAGTTGTTTGCTAGCCCAGGGAGTGTGCTGTTTATACAAGTGACTGTGTGTTGGGGTGATGGAGTGTTAACTGTACGCACATTAGATGTTTGTGTGTACACAACTGTTTGTGGTTACTGTACGTATGAACAGATGTTGATGTGTGTGTGTGTGTGTGTGTGTTTGTGTGTGTATGTCACCCTGCCCACCTGCTTCCCCTCCCTGCATCCTGGTAGGTTTGCCTGATGTCTCTCAGTGTTTCCATGGTGTTTTGGAAACAGAAGGGGATTCCCTTATCTGCTACACACACACACACACACACACACACACACACACACACACACACACACACACACACACACACACACACACACACACAACACACACACACACACACACACACACACACACGAGACAAAGGACTAATTTGCACTCAAATTTAAGTTATATATACCATATTTCTGGCCTGACAGAAGCCAAATATTTCCTACATTCAACTATTTTAATAATTATTGAATGTAATATTTTAATAAATCTGATTTCACATTGCATTTCCTTAACTGTAAAGTGTTTCTGAAGCAGTTCATTAGGCTGGGGATTCATAAATGCTAAACAACAATGTTACTCTAATGTTTGTGAAGTTCATGCAGCACCTGTATCACTTGACAGGCTACACATTTCTACATTCCTAAGCCATCGTAACACATGTAACCACAGCTAAACTGCTGCCAATATTCATATAGAACATATTGATACTCATCATAGAGAAAACAAAATTACCTGTTTCTGAGCCTGTTGGTCCACTCTGCTCCCATATCGAGAATACGTTTAAGAAACGAATCAGATAGTTCCTCTCTGTTTATTTCTTTATTTCTCCACAACCTAATGATTACACCTTTATTCTGTTTTTGCTCTCTGTATTCTCAACATGTAATTTCCTCCATGTAACACTGTCTTTTAGTGATCTGCTCAAGCCTCGATGCTGTTGTGGCTGAGATACAAGATCGGCAGGCAGGTTTCTCAGCTGAGAGGTCGTATTGTGTGTGAGACCCCTCCCACCTAGTCTCGCCACCTCCCTCTCTCCGCTCCCTATAGAAGGTGATCTGATGGCCTATTTGGGAGCTGACAGTCTATTTCTTTGTCACTATAAAATGCCAGAAACAGTTAAAAAGTTTGACCTGTTTAAAGTATTTATTTGGCATCAAAGACACTCATAGCACCTTCTGGGTTTTCTCTTTAGCCTTTTTTTCCTCTATGGACTAATGATACAAGTTTGGCCCTCTCTTACAAGCCCACAAAGTAAAAAAAAAAAAAAAAACGTTGAATTCCCATTTTGTACATCAATAGTCCACACCTTAAACCACTAAAACTCCAGGAGTCCTTGAAAGAGTCCTTACCTTGGTGGAGGCCGTTGTGATGGTCAGATAGAGGAGGGTACCCTGGAGACTCCAGCGCTTCCTGGAAGAAACAAAAGTGAGCAATTTATTATATCTCCCAGTCTTAAAAAAGCAGAGGCTGGTAGAAGTCCTGCAGAACTGATGTTAGCTCAGTTTTTTCTTTTAATATATTTCCAAATTAGAGTAAATAATGCCCTTATTTCATTTTGTAATGAATGTTTTAAATTCCTGTGTTCTCAGTTATTCTGTGAATACTTTTTCAAAGTTTGTCGGGAATGCAGAGCAAGAAGAGATTAGAAGAGATTACAACAAAACAAACCACAAAGGCATGCATTTCATTTTTCAATTGTTAATATGATGACATGTATAGAAGTAAAGCTTTAGATTTAGATATAGCTCTCTTAGTGGTTTGGAAGTCAATTTAAACATAATAATATAATTTTAATGATTTTTCAGTTATTCCAAGTAAACCCTTGGAATAAAGTGTAGTTTTTTTTGTAGTTTTAACACTTCATGTACACATACATTACAATTGAGTGTGCAAGTTGGCCTTTGAGACTCGTATACCACCTGCTCTTCTCTTCCAGCTAACCAGCTGCCCTACTTGTCTGCAGCATCTATATGGACACACATAATGCCGTAGTATGGCAGCTAAGTGTCAGCTACCCAGAGCACCCCTCCTACACACACACACACACACACACACACACACACACACACACACACACACACACACACACACACAGACATAGTGCGTCTCACTATCTTTGTGGGGCCCCGTCATTGACATAATGCATTCCCTAGCCCCTTACCCTAACCTTAACCATCACAACTAAATGCCTAACCTTAACCCTCACCCTAACCATAACCATAACCTAATTCTAACCCTAATCCTAAAACCAAGTCTTAACCCTCAAACAGCCCTTTAACCTTGTGGGTCCAGCATTTTGGCCCCACAAGGCTGGTCGGACCCCACAAGTATACTGAACTCCCGGTTTTTGGACCCCACGAATACAGTTAAACGAGAACACACATACACACACACACACACACACACACACTTATTTAAACAGCCAATTACTGCTTCCACGTGTTTGTCTTCTGGGTGACCACTCACTGCCAGTCTGCCTGTGTGTCTGTTAATTGTGGCTACATGTCTACAACAGCCAAACTGTGGCTATCAGTGAACCGTGCAACACTCTGCACTTGCATGCGTGAATACAACAGATCAATAATCAAGGCGGATCATACGGGTTTTGTTGCTGTCATGTTAGTCTCACTTGAACCGAATGTTGTTCCCCCAAAACCTGGACAATTCAATCAATTACTGAATCCAAGCAACCTCTCTCACAAAGCACTTACTTACCCCTGTGTTGCTGTAAAGGAGAAAGCCGTGCTGATGGGTTGGTGTCTGCGTGGGGGAAGCAGCAGTCGACTGATAAGGACAAAGGCTCTCAAGGTCCAACTCTATGTCCGAATCTCCAAACTCTGAGTCCAAATCCTGGCATGGGTATTTGTCAAGGGCTAGGAGTGACATGGAGGCAGCATCTGCGCAAAATCAGAAATAATTCTAACCCTTTGTTGCCTGTATTGACGCATCAAGAAGGAAAACCCAGTTAGAACAAGAGCAGGTCAAGAATTTAAAAAAATACTCAGGGTCCACACCTCTGTGCTGTTTACACAAGGTGAAGGAAAATGTATTTTCCTTGCACAAGGTGGAAGTTAGTGTTCTAAAAGTCAGAAAACAACATGTTTTTGTTTGTTTTTGATCTCTGTTTCTCCATCTATGTGTCACTATGTTTCTGTATCGCCATCCTCGGTACAAACTCTGACTCCCACACTCTCATGAAGGCTCTTAGCCGCATGCTGGCTCAAACATATACAAACAAGCCTTTCTTATAACCTCCCACATAAGTGCAGGCTTTGAGTGCTACTGCATAGGTTTTACTCTGAAAAACAGGATCATGAATGAACTTGGTATGCTGTTTGTGTGTATGCCTATATGTGTCTAAGAGAGACAAGTGTGTATGTGTGTTTGTATGTGTGTGTGTGTGTGTGTGTGTGTGTGTGTGTGTGTGTGTGTGTGTGTGTGTGTGTGCGTGCGTGCATGCTAACACATAATCATGAATAGGTAGGTGTGTACATGCATGCTTTGCACTAAACGCCCAGTTTAATAAGTAACTGATCGATGAATCAGTAACCAACTTAAAGCCAATAGCATGAGGAAGTCAGCCAGTGTGAGCAACATTTTCATGTGATGAGAAGGCCATGATATGAACAGAGAATTATACGTATTTGTTACTCAAGGTTGCAAATGGCTACCCCATTAATGAATGCATGTAGTACAAAAGTGTTACGTTCTGTTTTTCAGTTTCTATGTTTAACTTTTTCAGGTCATGTGTTGTATGTGATCCTGTGTGGGAAACAGCATACAAAGGAGAGCACTGATCCTTATCATCTTAAAAAAACTATAGTTAACTGGATATTTTTAATCAGACTATATTTATTTTTGAACTAAGCATGAGAATGTACAAATAGCTGAATAATCCGTACTTTCCCAAAGCAGATCACATGCACTGTTGGGATTAAGATCTGAATTTCCCCTTAACTTTTAAAGAAGCATTAGTAGACTTTTTTGGCCATTTGGGGCAGTGGAAAAAGCTGTAAACACAACACTGGCATTTTATCACAATATGGAGTTGATATGGGGAACTTGCCAGTTAACAGTTACTTGCAGACACTGAGCAACAATAGCATTCATTTGATGTTGTGTTTTTGGCCCCCTGACAAATGCATTCTTTCTTTTTTAGGCTTTGGTTTGGTCTCCACCAAGTCCTAAAGGATATATTTGGATCTTTAGCTACTGAATGCGCCACTATGTTCACTAGCTAGCTGCTAACTTTGTCTGCCTGTCGTTTTGTGTGAGTACTTAGCATACAGTTTATCAGAGCTTTACTTCTGAAACAGCTACCCGCTGCAGTTGGAAACCAGGGCTGGAAGTAATGATTTACATTTACTCTATTTAATGTAACAAAGCCTTGGTACTTGTACTTTTTTGAGTGTTTTTAAAAAGCTGTACCTTTACTTTTACTTAAGTACTTTGGTTACACTTTACTTGAAGGTATCTACATAAGAGTGACATGACACTGTCATGAACGTGTCATAAACATTATAAACAAGTCATAAACGTTTATGTCATAATGGTTCTGTCATTAAGTGTCATTCGGTTTTTGTCATGACAAGTTACGGTTAGGGTTAGGGTTAGGGTTGGGTTAGGGTTAGGGTTGGGTTAGGGTTAGGGTTGGGTTAGGGTTAGGGTTAGAGTTAGGGTTGGGTTAGGGTTAGGGTTGGGTTAGGGTTAGGGTTGGGTTAGGGTTAGGGTTAGGGTTAGGGTTGGGTTAGGGTTAGGGTTAGGGTTAGGGTTCATGTGTCATGACTGTGTCATGACAGTGTCATGTGATGACAGTGTCATCACGAGTATCGTACTTCGCTGCATTTCAAGTCACATCGTTTAGAGAGTGAAAACAAAAGTCACATTTACTTGACATTTAAAAATGTAATGCAGAAAAGTTTACTTAGAGTACTTTTTAACTGACCTACTTGTTGCCTTTTAAATTTATTTTAAGTTAATTTGTACACAAGCACTTTTACTTTTATTTAAGTAAAATCTCTTTAAAGTAACAGTACTTTTTCCTTGAGTACAATGTTCTAGTACTCTATCCACATCCGTTGAAAAAAACACTGATTGATTGAATTTGCAAGTGTTGGCATGTGCTGAGCTGTTTTTGTGTGAGTGTAAGTGTGTACCTGTGTGACTTAGGGCCTCAACCATCATATGAATGATGTCCTCCTTCAGAGGGCTGTTGATGTTAGCAGCGTAGTGGGAAGCAGAACGGCCACTGTGGTCTTGTACCCGCAGGTCACTGATGGACAAGTATAAAGACAGAGGGAACAAGTCTAAGTAGCAGTGTTGTGGTACTCAAGATCGGTCTTGGTCTTAAGATCGGTCTCAAGACCACTTTTTGAAGGTCTCGGTCTCGGATAAAGAGGACTCAGATTTTATTTCAAGACCACAACTGCAGGGATATCACCAAACTGTCTGTGCAATGTCTGATTTATGTGTTAACATCATTAATGTGATTGGATGTAAAACTTCCTGCTTCAAATGCAACCAATAACTTCACCCACTTCTAATTTGAAATTGGTTACTGTTAATCCCCTCTCGCTGCCCCCCTTGACACGGTATTTGGTATTTTTTGCCCCCAACGTCTCCCCCCAGGCAGCGTGGCAATGGTTATGTTTAGGGTTAAGGTTAGGGTTAGCTGCCTGGAAGGCGCCGTTGGAGGCAAAAAACTCCATCGAGCCCTTAACACGCACTCCCAAAAAAGTGAATGCGAGAGACAGGAGAAGAGGCTCTGGCTGTCTGGCATTGGTCTGGTCTTGGTCTTGTCTTGGTCTCAAACCCACAAAGTCTTGGTCTTATCTTGGTCTCGATACACTCTGGTCTTGGTAAAGACTTGGTCTCGGTTTAGGTGGTCTTGACTACAACATTGCTAAGTAGACACAGAACGGCTGATATTTAAAAATGTGTTCCCTTGGTGTTTACTGTACATTTCAATTTGGTGTGTTAATGTCAGCAAAAAGTTGTTACTTTATGCCAAATAAATACTGAGCCTTGTTGGTGCACAAAGTAGAATTATTGTTATTAGTATTATTTTAATTCAAGATGCAACCTTCTCTGACTGCTGGTGGTGTGACTCTAAAGAAAAGTTTGTGTGTTTGTGTGTGTGTTTATTTTTCTTTAGTATATTAATGCATGGATAAATGTGTGTTTTCTTACGCTGAGAGTTCCAGCAGTTCCTTTACCACTTCCACAGGTCGGTGTTCCCATGGCAACAATATCGCTAAGGCCTCAAACAGGTCAATGTCCCGAACAGCAAGCATCACAGCCGTCACGCCATCACAATTAGGAACATTCACATCCACCTTGTCTGTCTGAACCTGAGACATGCCGACAGATACAAACATCAACTAGAAGGGCAATCAGAGAGTGCAGACCTCTGCCAAGGCATGCCCTAGTTCACAATGTTAATACATTGTGAATTTTCCCAGTCTGGAACTCATTTTTCTGCAACCAATCACGTGAATGCAGCACAAATCTCGCAATGTTGACGAAAGGGTAAAATAGTGAAATGGACTACACCATTTTGTAAACAGCCATACTAAGAAATACAGAGAGAGTTTTGTGGAGCTGATAGTCTTAATTAGCTTTGTATCAACTCATTTGGTGATGGCTTGACGTTCATTCATATAAAACAGTTGCGCACTATAGCTTTAAATCATCATTTTAATCATTTAATGTATCTTTTAAACACCTAAAAAATCTGTGTTCTACAGCATTAAATACAGTTGGAGGCCAGATAGAAAACACACAATACAGATTATTCACATGCCTGCTGTTTAGATTACACTTATTATTTGAACGAAAAGCACCTGATGATATTTCTCCCTTTAGTTACACAAAGTTGCACAGTGACATCATGAGACATTAATACCCAGTTGTGTTTTTGTTATATGGAAACTTAGTTGTTCCCTTTGCTCATCAGGGACATCCTCTACCACTCACTCTGTAGCTGCGTGGGAGTCTTACCAGCAGGTGCTGTAAAGAGTGCAGGTCTCCCTGCCAGGCAGCCTGCAGTAGCTGTGCCTGGGGAGGCAGATGAGGCCTCAACATCCATCCCAACACTTTCCCCTGGAGCTCAGGAGGGCTAATGTGGAGTGCTGTCTGCTGGCTGCAGTTACACAAGGTGACGTCAGCCCCAGCCCCCAGCAGCTGCTGTACCACCTGTTACAGTTACAACACCAGCAGGTAAAACGATGAATGACACAAACAGGAAAGTTAGTAGACGTTTATCACATGTATATCTGTAGATGGAAATAGCTGATTTTGTGAAGCTACATACATTCTCCTTGTTGATGCAAGCAAGGCTTTGTACATGGGTAAATTCTCAGTAAAACCAGCTGTAATTACAGTAAATGTGTGTAATGGGAAAATTACATTTAAATGTGACCTTTTGTTTTTTGTCTCTTTTGAAGTTGATTCTGTCATGCTGAAATGAATGTGACCAGACAAATGTATAAGGTTCACTGAAAAACATTCTGTTCTTCAGGCAGTTAGAGATCAAACAGGAACTTTACCTTGGGGGAGATAGTGTGCTGAGGGGAGGACGTCAGCCGAAATTGGCCCAACAGATATTTTCTATTTCTATATATTTTAGACTGTCTGCTAGGAGTGCTGAGTCATGTTTACTAAGAATGGGTACGCCTTGCATTCAGAAGTGTATATAAACCAACTATATTTTTTACTTGTGAAAAGACGTTTCCGCACTGTACTATATGTGCTCTGTGAAATTGTGTTTCCTGCTTGCAAGTATAATAAATACAAAGAGCAAACTTGGTTTCAGTTCTCAACTCTCTTATTTTTCTTTGACTCTCACAAAACACTCTGCTGCAAAAGAAACTTCCACAACATGTGACTCATCTCATTTCACAGGACATCAGTGGGGGGATTGTGTCTCCCCTGTGTTACCGGTAAGTCATATGCTTGTTTTGAACATGCCCCCCCGAGAGGGTGCAGAGGAGCTATATAAACAGCAAGAGCCAGGTGATATGGAACATTAAAAACATGACGTTATTGATAGGAAAAATACAACCTGTCTCACACACACATGCTCACCTGTAGGAATTTACTAGCTAGAAGCCCCCCACCTGAAATATGATTGGCCCCCATGGTGCCCCTCCCCAATCCATCAGAGCACTGTCACTTGCCTACCTGTTCTGCCAATTTTTCCAGCCCTTGTCACATGACCAATTACTGTTTCCATGATGACTATCCAAAATTCTGATACCATGGAACCAGCACTGGAATTGTTTTTTTTAAAAAGTGGCAGACTGAGCCTATAGTATAGAAAAGGTGTATTGTATTCGGATGTACAATTAGTTTAAAATGAAAACAAGTGAAATTACTAATGAATGTGATGTTCTATTTAGCTGAATTGCAATTGGTCCCACCTGTGCCACCCCACTTAAAAAATCCTGGAATTGCCTCTGTTTACTAGTGAACAATGGACTGATATTAGATCTGCTAAGTGATAGGTGACCAACGCTAAACCATAATTACACAACACCAGACGCTCTCTCTCATACACACACACACACACACACACACACACACACACACACACACACACACACACACACATACACACACACACACATTTACACAATTTACCTCAGGCATGCCTTTGTGACAGGCAGCGATAAGGGGAGTGGATCCTTCCTCCTCCTCATCTTCAGAGTCGGAGACCTCCAAATCCTCCTGGCCCTCCACCTCTTGTCCACAGCTCACAACCAGGACTTCTTCATTTTCCTCCTCTTTCTCTCTTTTCAGCATCTCATTAACACTCCTTATCTCTCTTCTCTTCTCGCTTCTCTCCATAGTTCACAGGATCTCAGTCGGATCTGTGTGAATGCAGTCGGACAGAAGAGCCGAGTCTAAGCAGGAGGCCAGACACCACTTGACCTTTTTTTGTTGTTATGGAAAAAGACAAACAAGAGGACAAAATGACTCAGGAAATAAATAGTTATAAACCCTGCACCGATGCGGTTCTATCAGCTCAGTGTCTTAGCTAGTCTGTATGTTTGTGTGATCATCACTGGGATGTTTGCCTTGGGATGTAAGTCTCTAATGATCCTTTATTCCCAGCAGAGGCAGCACAGAGGGCGTGATAGGAATTATTCCTTCCCATTATCACTGCTGGTAAGTCACCATGATAAACATCAGTATGCTTTAAATGAGCCACCAATGACAATGTGTGTGTGTGTGTGTGTGCGTGCGTGCATTTGTGCGTGTGTATGTGATGTGTCAAGTGATACAGGTGCTGCATGAACTTCACAAACCTCAGAGTAACATTGTTCTTTAGCATTTATGAATCCCCAGCCTAAAAAACTGCTTAAAAAATGCAATGTGAAATCAGGTTTGTTAAAATAGTTGAATGTAGACAATATTTGGCTTCTGTCAGGCCATAAATATGGTATATATAACTTAAATGTGTATGTAACTGTGTGTGTGTGTGCACAATAGAGACATGACTACCCCTGTGGTTTAATGTTTGACAACAATAACAGAGCAACAGTCAAGATGGCCTGATATACAAACAATTATACCCTATAGATATATTACAAAAGTGCCTTTTAGAAGATATGAAGGATTTTTTTGCACATTAAACATTTGTCAGCAGCTTTAAAATAAGACTTTTTTCTCCAGAGATTTGGAATACAATGTTGAAATGAACAACTGTTTACTTACTGTAGTGATGTCATTTCGTTCTTTTAGCTCCCGTTCTTCACATTCCTTCATTTGCTCATCTAGCCATATGTCTTCTCGGACCCTCTGTGGACATTTGACGAGCAAACCTTTTGATCCTTTTCAACAGACTCTCTACTCTAGTGTTTCCTCTCCTTTCTTCTTCTTTTCCCCGTACGCCTCCTGCTGTACGTTTACATTTGGTTGCCTTGGAGATGGTCAGGCTGACAGACTTAGTTTAAATGCCAGCAGGCTGTTTATTGCCTGACACCTTTGGACCGAGTGAGACCTGCAAAATTAATGTTAGACAACATGATGGTTTTAAGTATCATTTAGTCAACTGTGGAGTGAACTTGATGGAACTAGACGTGATATACCTTTGCTTGCTTGTAATCTTTGCACATGTAAACATAACTGTAAAAAATACTTTTTCATGCTAATTTCCAGATTTAATGGAATTTCATGAACAAAATAATATGATGAAAAATTAATGATGTACACCAACATCATCGCTTGAATTAAACCTACAGGGGATCTTGAACAGAACACAAAAACTATAGTCATCATGTAATAGAATATATCAAAGTTGTGTTTCATATGCAGCAAATTGATATAATACCATTCAGTAATACTATACTTCCAGATGGTCACAGCTCCTCATAGACATTAGGGAAGTTTAAAGAGTAAATCCACACTTGCATGGACAAAAAAAACCATTGCTGTACTGACCTCTGTGGGTTAAAAGATGTATGTACAGTTAGCCCACAGTGTGGTCCGGTGTGAACTGTACCATAGCTGTGATGTAGTGTAATGCTCCAATGCTTCACAGTGCAGTATAATCATACTTATTTGGCAATGTAGACAGATGTTGATTTCAGCCTTTTTATTAAAGTGCTCTTAATCCTTCGTTAAAGATAAACACATTTGTCTCCAGATGTAGTTTTTTCTTGTAATGAGCTCTTGATGTCTTCTTAATAATAGAGTACTAATGGGGTAGACAGTCATTGACATCACTGTGTGATCACTCAAACCTGATGGTAGTCTGATCTTGTTCTTTACAACTTTTACTTCTTGACAAGCTTCATTCTTCAAATCATCATACGGTTTACCATTTCATCTCCTGTTTTTGAGTCACAGTCCTAAGCTTTCCTCCTTGACTTTACATCAGTTTTCACTTCATGTCCTTCTTGAATAATTTGTACTTGTAAGAAGTGCTTTACTAACCTCTCTGCTTCATCTCCTCTTAAATCCTTCTGCATTCTGCCTCAAAAGCGTTTTGGTTTGAGATGAGATTGAGATTTACAGCCTAGAATTTGTTGGGGTCTTCTGTTCCTGCTTTCTTTATCCCTTCCACCCTCTGTTCAACAGAAATAATACATACATTTATTATTTTCTTCAAGTTTCTTCTTTATGCCATCTTCTTCTTTGCCTTACTAAAATTATCCGCCTTGTTCTGTGATGTTTTTTTTTTCCATAACATGTTTCTATTTTTTCCCGACTGGACCACTGGATGGAGACAATGTGCTTGGTCTTGGTCTGGAAAGGTATTTGTTCTGTGCTATCCTTTTTCTGGAGATTTCGAGACTTTTCTAGTGGCACTGACTTACCTGAGTTGCACCTGTTGCCTTATTTGTAAAGTCAGCCACTGGTACTTTTGTTGCTTCTGTGTAATCCTCTATTCAGTTCTTCTTACCCGTGATATGACCCTCTGTCAGGACCTGCCTCAGGCTGCCTTTTCTATTCAGCCATTTCATTTTCTGAGTCGTTGTTGGAAGCTTCTTCTGTTGCTCTCATGTAACATCATGAAGGCACACAAAGGTATTTGGCAGAGAACAACAACAAAGGTTGTTGTCGTCATCCCATGTAGATGAGTCATGTTTAGGCCTTTTAATACAGATGAATGTGCCTTTTCACACTGGGTTCAAAGCAAACTGCAGCAAAATAGAGACACTTTTTATACACTTCAAATGGCTCCAAAAAACAATATTTCCAATTAGTATAGTCTTTATAAAAAGGTGAAACAAAACATGTATTTACTACACATTTCTGTACTGTAGCTATAATTAAACTGTGATATACATTTTTTGGTGTGAACTTTGAACATAACTTTATTCTGAATTCCAAAAGGACATCCCATGTTTCATGTTCATTGTTCATGCAGAGTAAAGATCATGTAGTTTGAGCGTAAAGTTGGAAAAAGCTGATACACAATAGAGCAGTGGTTTGGGCCTCCCCAGGGGGCTACAAACAGTTTCAGGGAGGCTTAGTGAATGGAATTGAAAAAAATTACATAAATTATAAAAAAAAAACGATTACATAGAATAGCCCAAACTTGTGTAATTTGGTTAAAGAGATGGTTCACGGTAGTTTGGGGGATTTTACGTTTTTTTTTCCCACTTTCCCAGAGTCATAAACTAATACATGCCCGAGGGCAGGCATGTGTAGTCTGAAGTTATGTCAAACAGCAATATTAGGCTAACTCGGCCTGGGATTAAAAAGCATGATCCCATAGGCATCCAGGGATTGAACGAAACTAAGCAAGTAAACTAAGCCTTGTCTGAGAAGAGGCCCACAGGCTCAGACTCTGAAAAAATCTGCAATACACAGTATGTGATGCTGTCAGACAGACGGAAAAAGTGGATCTCTCAACAACGTATAAGGATGTATAGAAGAGAAACTGGATTTTACGAGCTTAGCCGTGGATTCTAAATGAAAACAGAATCAAGTATGAATCACCAGAGTAATACATGTGCAAAGCAGATCCAAACATGTTATAATATTCTATTGATGTGTTCCCTCTCATCATCACTGTGGGTCATACTGGGCAGACGGTAGAGTGCGTCACAGGAAGCATTCGGTTTATTCATTTCTGCTGAAGTTTAAACCACTTTGAACTGTTAAAAATATTTAGTGTGATGTGGTGAGCCATGATTACAACCACTCATCTTTTTAACCGCTCCTGTTTTACTACACTAAAGAAGGAAAATCGGACTGAGAAATTGTCTAAAGACGATACAATTATTGAATTAAAGTTGGAAAAAGTTGGGTTCTAACTTTTGTTTTTTTGTGGTTTATTCACACGTCATCATCGTATCATTAAAACACAATTTCAGAAGGTACAATCATCATATGTAGGCCGCGTGAAATGAGGGCACCCCAAATAAGCTTCTAAAAGCTTTTCAAAAGGGCCCGATAATTACTATAAACATACACCAGAGAATATACAGACACTAAAAAGTCAATTCACAATAGACTCAACACAGACAAATACCACAAAATACAGACGATCCCAGTACAAATATAACTAAATAATATTCAACAATCATTATGTTAGAAGCATTTTTTCCTTTAGACTTTTCTTGAAGATGGAGACAGAATGCAACAATTTCAAGTTTTCATCAATCTCGTTCTAGATCTGTGGTCCCCTACAAGCTACACTCAGGCTCGTACACGTCAGCCTTTGTTTTGTTTTTACCAGTGATTATGTGTTTTATTTTATAATGACTATATGAGGGCTAGGGCTTGTATAAAAAACGTGTACAGATGTATGTGAACGTGTGCTGTAATGCTCCAGATGACCACTAGATGACAGTGTTGGGCAACTTTGAATCCAATCCTAAACCATTGCACCTGTCTTCAGATCCACACCACAGGTGGACAACATTTCTACATGTCCACTAATCACACAGCAAATGCTGTTTTTTTTAAAATCCATTTTAGTAATTCCAAATTAATCCACAATCTACAATTTAAAGTCTGTGTGGTCTCTCTATGAAGGTGATAGACATGTAGGCCTATTTCTATTTCAGATGGTGTCTGACAATTTCCGGTAATAGCCTACGTTTAGTTTAGGCTATAGTCAATTATTTTTGCTTGTTTGCTTGTTTATTTGTGTATTGAGTTTGGTTATTTATTAAGTTGTTGTCATAGGCTGCTTTGACCGCGGGTAGCCTACGTATCCGATTAACCAATGGAAAGTACCATTAGGAGTCCGGTGCCTCCTCCCTCATCCAAATCCCTCTCACTTCCCATCCCCGCGCTGTAATTGCTCTGTTTGGGTCTGTCCCGTGTCCCCGCCGCTCACCCACAGCCGTGTCCTCGCAGACAGAAGCAGTGAACCATCACACAGTCTCTCCGCTCCACCGGTCCCAGGCTGGTGCGTCCCGTTGCGCACAGCGCAGCACAATTTCCAGCCCTGCACAATTCAAAAGCGCGCTCCGAATTCCTCCTAAACCTCAGAACGGCTGGTGGGAAAGAGAGCTACAACTTTACGAGTCACTATGATTCATGTGTGGATGACAAAGGACCGGTGACAGGAAGACTCGGGGGAGTTCAGGTACAGCAGGAGCAAGGACGAGTCTTGACCCCCCTCCCTCCCCCGAGCAGTTTGCGCAAGGTGTGACAGCAGAGGATCCCCGACCGGATGGCCGTATAAGCTCCATGGATTTCTTCACCTAGCTTCTGGCACTTATTATGTTACCATTTACTCTTTGAGCTCTTGTCAGTTGCTCCCCCTCTTCACTTCCCTCCCAAACTTCAGTCAGTGGATCGTTCTGAGAGCGACAGGATGGGATCGCAGACCGGGGCAGCTCTGCAGAAACAGACGCTCCTGTGGTTCGTTGTAGGTGAGTCTCTCACTCTGTGGCTGCATTCATGTGTGTGAAATGAAGAGATACAAAGGTGGTAAACCTAAACTGTGACATCTGTTTGGAAAATATCAGACAGGTCATCAGACGTGTCGAAACAGATTCCTCATGCGATCATCAGTTAGAAACAAATGAGTTCGGATGTACATATTGTGTTTATGGAGGCTTAGTAACTGCTGTTTAAAAACGAGATCAATTACTCTCCTTCACATCCAGAGTAAAACAGAGGAACATCCCTGCAAGTAGTATGTGTTCACTTCTGCTGGTTTAAATATGAATGGCACATTTGGAAGTGGTACCAGTTAGGAAAAAGTGAGAGGGAGACCACGTATTGGCACACTTTCTTACTTTTCTTCTTAATCGATTAATCTATATACTAGTTACATCAAGACTAAGCTGAAAGCCTTTGGTCCTTAATCTCTGCAACCAAATAAGGGATTTGTTCATGTAACAGGTGATTTGGACACATCTGTGTGTTAATAAGTTGATACATTGTTTAGAATATATGTGATTATTATATTTATATCTTATCTATATCTATAACCTTTTTTGTCAGAGTTGGGTTGCTTTTCATTTCTCTGTATCTGACTGTGAAGATAAACCATCTAATTTGCAAATTATTCTTTTCAGAAATCCGTGAAATAACGCTACACTCACTTACTAACCTCACAAGTCAACTCTTTCATTATAATGATTTTCCACAGGTAGGAAATGTGCCTAACATTTCTAAACTGTTCTGATGGTTTTTTTTTATTTTAATTTTTAATTTTAGCTTGCTACCACAAGTTCACTGAAGGCTTCTCTAAATGTTAGATTCTCTGTTTGGAGTGGTATGCATTTAATTTAGCAACCTTCTGCAGTCATGTCATTTTATCAGGTTATTATCAGGTCATTGCAATCAGGCTTACCATTTAGAGATTGTATTCAATAAATCCACTTATTCCAACTGAGATGTAGGGAACTCACCTGGAAGGGTTATGAAAAAGTAAGAAAAAACTTGCTTTTTGCCAAGCATAGTTGCAAAAATCTATTTCTACAAGAAACATAATCTGACAGAAATGATGCATTAGCTGGTTGAGGTTCTTCCATTGTTCTTTAAAGAAAAAAAGTCAGTTGCTGAAAAGTCAAAATAAATATGAGCTTAGCTAGTCAGTAGGGCACATGACCTATTTTACTTTAATATTTTAACATAGTGGTATAACTATTTAACATTTGTCATTGTTTTTCAAAAATAATAATGACACTCAAAAGTGGTGAGGTAATGTCTTTTTTTACAATAGCTACACAGTTAGTTGTAATACTACCAGTGATGGAGTACCTATGGATGGAGTAGTCCTGGACTCGGACTCGAGTCGCTATTCTCTGGACTCGTGACTCGCCTTAGAGAATGTATCAACTCGTACTTGAGCATTCATGAAATAGGGCTCAGAAGTAGGATACAGTTTCTGACTACATTTATGTGTAATAGGCAGTGATAGAGTATTTGCATCCGCCTTGAGTACGACTCTGGACTAGTGACTCGACTCGGACTCGAACTCCGGCAATGGTGACTCGACCCGGACTCTTCTTTGGTGACTAAAACAAAGGTGATTCAGGCTATACTGATAGACTCAGTAGCTTTTAGCAGTGGAGCTCCGCCATTGGCTGCATTGCCACTTATACAAAATGTATGACAAGACCACTCGGCTGATAAAGCCATGTAATGCAGGAATGTCTCAGCAAGGAGATCCAGTCTTATTTGTCTCCTTTTCAGACTCTTATCTCTCTTTCTTTCTCTTTCTCTTTCTCTTTCTCTGCTGCGTGCACACATTTATCCACAGCATGTACGTTTAGGCTTGGGAAGACACTCAGTTGACTTGGGTTCATTTCCCAACCTCTAACACTAATGCTTTACCCTCAGCTGAACTGTAAAGTGAATCTCATCCCCTAACCCCAAACTGAGCATTGTGGATTTCTATAAAAATGTACTAGTTACACCTGTTACAGACTTCAGAGTGGTGATGAAAAAAGAAAATGAACACACAGTTGAAATATGCACTGGAAATACACCAACGCGCATACTACACACGCTGTGACGCTATCTGACAAAGGTGTTGAGGCAAGCTTCCTCTATTCTTTTGCTCTTTGTTTCCCATTACATAGCCTCCATATAGGTGTTCTATTTGCAGAAAGAGAAATGTATGACTCATCACAGCGGCTCCAGGTTGCCTCATTACTGTTTTACCACATTCCTACCTGAAACAGCATATTTTTTTGCCCTGAAAAATCTTTTCTTTCAAAAAACATTTTTTAGTCCCTAAATAATGATGCACATTCAGGCGGTCCATTTATCTGTCTAGGATACTTACAGGCACCTTTAAAGACTGGCAGCATAATTAGATTAATAGAGCACAGAGTTGATACAAATCAAAATAACCTCTGCAATTGAAGTCATTTGTACCATGACAGAAGCCATTTTTAATCGTCTCTTGTAATGTTTTGGGCTGACAAGTACAAAATGGATAAAGGGAAAGGAGTCTTCACTCTTTCCCCGAAGATATCAAGGGATTGGCGCAGAGAGACACTTTAATCTTCTTGCGCTGACATGATCGTCTTTCATCTGGCGGCTCAGGATTCAATTTGAATTTGTTTTAAAAATTTCACAACAACACAAGCGACTCACTGGACGGTAGTAAAATGACAAAAGGGGAATACTTTGAGGAACAACTTTGGGGAAAACATCTGGCAATTCTAACAGTTTGACTGGAATGACTGAATATCTTGTAAGCAATCAAAATAGTGGACGCAGTGTACGCCAACTAAAGTGTGAGGCTCAGAGTCGTTCATGAAACAATGTCTGATAGGTCTCTACATAGCAAGAGCGGGTGGCCTGATGCCTTGTTTTAATAAGTCTTTGGCATGCTTTTAATCAAGTCTTCTTCCAAAATGAAAAAAAAAAAAGTTAATAAAAGAAAAGCTCAAGTTGATTAATTTTGGTTGGGTGGCTTCATTTAGAATCAACTAAGCTTTCAGAAATCCATCTGATTTAAAGGGTAGTTTCAGACTCTTTCAAGTCTTACTGAAATTCTCATGTACATAGTTAGTTACTGGACATTGTAATCATTCCTTGAAGTGACCCTAGCCCCCGGGGGCATCAATGTCCTGGCAGTCATGTGTAAGTGTTTCCACCACAGTTCCTCAACAATGCCCGGGGAAACCAAAAAGAGGAAGTCTTGTTGTAAAAAGGCAGTAACTTTGGAAGACACTAACTTCATTTGACTAAAGGCCTTGGCACACCACGTCTGTATCTTTTGTAAAAGTATGAACCTGAAAATGAGCATCATATGTCTCCTTTGAGTATTTGTATTTCCCATAGTTTCCTCAGCATTGAAAAGTCTAGGACAGGAGACAAGATACAGGCTTCTCGATGATGAAATGCTACACATTTCTTGAACAGATAAGCGTTTGTTGCATCACTGTGGTTGTTTGACTGTTTATCTTACAGGGAGATGTGGTTGGTTGGCAGACATTCTGCAGCACCAGCAGGCATGCATTTTTTTAAGGCAACAATGTGAACACAAGAAAGCGGGAGAGGAGGACGGGGAGAGAGACAGAGAGAGTTAGTTGACTCCCCACTGCTTTAGATACATTTCAGGAGTGTGTGATGTTACCACCAGAGACAGTAATGTTAATTTTGGTCGGGTCTTTGCCCCAGTTCCCAGTTTAAGGGGCTGTACTCGATATTCCGAAAAAAAGTAGCCTGGGATTGTGTTACACCCTTGAAAAGAAACAACTGCGTCTTCTTTTGTTCAGCAACTTTATTCTCCCCAGTGGTGCATTTATTATTATTTTTTTTTAAAGTCTTTACGAAGCAGTATGACACAATGCTTTTTTTCCCCACAAACTCAATACAACTTCAGTCACGCACACTAATGAGGTTTAGTGTCACTCAGAATTGTCATACATCAACATCAGCATATTAACAAATGAATGAAGATGAACAATGAATAAAGTTGTATAACAGTAGCTTAATAAATAATATTTTCTTGTAAATGTTTAGCTTCATAAAATGTGTATACTTTAATTTGCTATCTTTTATTTCTAGGTTCAATTGCTAGGCAATTTATTTCAATTGCCTCTCACGACCGTTCCCCAACTCGTCAAATACAGACGCTTTATCACGGCCCTCGGCGTACTAGGCGTACTGATGCTCAATGCACTCACATGCGCTATCAAAATAAAGAACAGAGAAGCGTGGCTGCAACACACACATATCTCACACTATAGCTTTACATAGAAAATATTTGTTTGCTGCTATAATAATGTTCTGAATATGGAGTACAGCCCCCTTAACGCTCTCACTTATTTAGAGAGAATGCATGGGTTTTCTAAAAGCACAAGGCTCTTTTTGTCTCTGTTCTGCTTGGGCAGAGGAGCACGTATTTCTGTTTTCAAGGACTCAAGGGGACGTTTTTAAGAATCTCCATAAATCAGTAGAAAGAGAGAAAGAGAGAGAGGGAGGGGGTGACAATGAGAGTAAGAACCAGTCTAAGAAGAGACAGAGAGATAAATGAGGTAGGTGGGGCTGGATAGTGAAAGTTTTAATAGGGCTGATATACTGTATATCTGTGTCTGTTTTGAATGTTGCAAGACGGACCCGCCCACTGGACTTTGGCTAATTAGATAGATGGTGAACGAGGGATGAAAGGAGAAGAGGAAAGCCATGAAAAGTAGCCATGCCTCTTTTTGATGGAGCTGTTTTTCATGTGTATTACGGTATTAGATTACTTCCCTCATACACTTCCTCTCCCTAGTAAGTCATTTTTCTCGTCTCTCGCCCACCGTATCCACTGAGAGTTCCTTATGGGGGAGGTAAATACAGATATCTAACAAGTGACAAAATAGCAACACTGTTTCATGCTTTCTGTAAGTGAGAGGTTTTTGCTAGCGATGCCCTCAAAAGACAGGATATTTGAGAAAAAGAATTACCCAAGGTTATGCTTTTGCACTGCATTGAGGGTTTTCAGAAATCTGCCTGTAGTGCTGTTAGCTGCAACAGAAGCAGTTCAGTGCACTCCAATCAATGTGTACTCAGCTACATAAGAATAATTTCTAACTTTACAATAAAGATCTAATTTCATACTCTTTTTTGAGAGGATTAGAGAGCCCAAAGGCTGGGCCATAATTGGTGAGCCGTTGCCGTAGTTTTTTGTGTGTCACACAGACTGTGAATAACTAATTAGTTGTAGATCATTGGTAATGCTGGGGGACACCAACAGTCTCTCTTGTGACTATCGCTTTCTAAAATGAACAATCCACCCATTGTGTGTGTGTGTGTGTGCGTGTATGTGCATGTGTGTGTGTGCGTGTGCGCACGTGTGTGGTGTGAGCATGTGTGTGTGTGTGTGTGTGTGAGAGAGAGTTCATAATCCACTTAGGTCAATTATTGTAACCCATTCACCAAACAGAATGTTGATATTGAACAATTTTGCATAACCCTGGCTTATTTTCAATAATGGATAGTTTTAGCGTTATTATCCAAGCATGGCAACTACAGTATGGTATGTTATGGTTAAGCAACTAACACACATGCTTTTCAATTGATATGTCAATAATAGGAGCCAATATTATCACCTCATAATGTTTTTAATTTTACACATTCAGCACACATAGAGCAACATTAGCATTCATTTGGTGTTGAGTGTCTGTCCACCTCCAAATGTTAGTCCAATATTCACCCTCCTTTTAGCTCTTTTTGCTCTCTAGTTGCTGTACAGGGAGTGCACAGTGGGTATCAGTTGTTTTTTTATCTATAAAACTGAATAAAAAGATGTAGTATCCAGATAATCTATTAATTTATTGGTAACCATGCGGTACCCATTAACCACGTGTTGTAATTTATATCTCCCCATATAGCAATGTTTGTGCATGTTTTTGTCACAATTTTCTAATATAAGAATAAAACCAGAAACTATGAATACAACATCAGCCCTCTCACTGACAACCACAGAGCATATTCTACAACCCATTTATGTGGGCCGCTGCTCTCATACATTACATTTAACCTTATATAACAGTGACATAGAGAGCCTGTCGCAGCGGTTCACTCATCCAGTACATCAGGCTGGAATTTTCTTTTGAAGAATTTTTTTTCCGCGGCATTTCTGCTTCACAGAAAGTACATGATGACACGTCAATGTGGCCCACGACATCAAGACCTTGTGACACGCAGTCATTTAAAGCCGCCAAAGAGCCTATAAGGGATTTCTCCTGACATTGACCTAACAAGACTGTTAGGTCAATGTCAGGAGAAATCCCTTATAGGCTCTTTGGTGGCTTTAAATGACTGCGTGTCACAAGGTCTTGTGACAAGGTCAAATGATTACACATTTGTATTTATAGCAATGGCCTGAAGGAGGTGTGGCTGAGGCATGGAAACATGTACATACTGTACTGCTTGTAGTCGGGAGATGTGTCTTGTGCTGCTGACCCCTCAGCTGCTCAGCTGGAGCAGTTTGTGGCTCCTGGGCTACAGTACAGAACATCAGGAGGCTCACCAAGGTCTGATGCTGGAGTGCATGTTTGATGCGTTACCTGCTGGGAACACAAAAGTGGATCAAATTAGTCAGAGATAGATCTCATTCCTACAGCAGCATTTTAAAACCAACCCTATTACCAGACAAGAGCTTTGATATTGGACGAATTTTCCAAATGTTGGCATTGGACTTAAATCGTTATGGTTAAGGATTCATCTAATGTTGAGGCAGTTTCTGGGGATACTGGGATGTTTAAATTTCATAATCAGACTAGGCATGGCAAAGTAGCTGAAAGACCATTTTAGAGCAAGTTTGAAATAAACAGGTCTAAAATATCTAAAATTGTACAGGACTACTGTAGGTCCCCTGATGAAAGGGATACTTAAAGGTGTTTTTGGACCAAACGCGAAGCAAATTTTCGCCTGGTTTTACTTGCGTTAATGCGACCGCTGGAGTTTTTTTTTTAGTATTTCGTACCCTGCGAATATTCGCCAACATTAATTCTAACTTGGTTAAAGTGCAAGTGATAGCTGGGGTCAAGTAACAAATCAGAACTTACCATGTAGTCCTATAGCTTCGTTTACTTTTCTCCAAGCCCTCTTTTTTTTGTTCTGTCTCTGCACAATAGTGACATTGAGTAGAGGTTCGGGGTGCCTACAGATGGTGACGTTTTTCCTCCAATTCTGATTCTCAGTGACGTCAGGAGAATCGCAACGCTGATAGGGTTTCGTGACACAGCGTCAGGCGAATTTTTCGCTGAAGTTGAAATATTTCACTTGCATGGGACACCTATTTGTGTCGCCCGGCGCAAATTTGCGTGTTGACTTTGCATGTCATCGAAAAATTCACAACAGACCTTAAGATGCTATTACATTTCCTAAAAGGCAGTAATAAGGTATATACAAAGATAATCAGTTGAGAACTTTGACAAAAACATAAACCATAAAGTTGTACATTATGCTATAATCCATACTAAAAGACCTAACACACGATTCCTATAATATAACTAACTGATTAACTATACATTTTAGTGGTGCTGGCAGTATGCCTCTATGGATGGAAACTAGGGATGCACCGAATCCAGGGTTCGGATTTGGCCAAATATTGGGCTTTTTGACGGGGTTCGGTATTTTTTCCACCGAACCGAACCCTACGCTTGCATTACGCTGCAACGTAATGACGGCACCGTTGATTACAGGAAGGTGTTTACGTAGGTGGAGCGCTCAATGCAGTAGGCTGTACAAAGTGAAAATGGAACTCGGTAGCAGAAAAAGTGTTGTTTGGCAGTACTTTCAGTCAAAAGAAAGCGATTCAAGTCGAGTCGATGTTCAATTTGCAGTGCCGATTTGTCTCGTGGTGGCGAGGACCCTAAACAATACACAACATCGCCGCTGTTAAAACATTTGCGTATGAAACATCCGAAAGAATACGAGTTGTGCATGAAGGAATCTACAGACAGCAGCCAAAATGCAGCAACTTCAGGTACGGGAAAGGAAGGACAGTCACAGCCAAAAACTTGTGTTAACCAGACAACCTACTTAGCCTACTTTATGGGATTATAAATCTAAAAGGCTAATATTTTGGATATTGATTGGATCTTGAGATAGGGTAAACATTGGCCTTATCAAAATAGTTTTTCCCACTTGTCTTCCCGGCATAATGTTGCCTATTCTTTTTTTTTTTTTTTTTTTTTTACAGTTAAAATAAAATAAAATGAAAAATGCACTGCTGTGGACATTGTTTACTTCATTAATGTGACCTCTTTGGTCCAGACTGAAGTATCTTAACATCTTTTGGATAAATTGACATGAAGGTTTGTGCTGACATTCATGGTCCGCAGTTTATGAATCCTAATCACTTAATCCTCTGACTTTTTCTCCAGCGCCTTTATAAGGTTAATGTCCAGGACAGATTTATTTGAATGTCGACATATTTAATTTTGTGGAAACCAGAGGCTGGATTGTATTTAGCTCTCAGGTGTGATTGCATCTGCAAGGGATTGCTGCAAAGAGCATGCTCAATTAATCTTCCCCCAGGTTTTGCTCATTTAGGGTGAAGATTTCTGCTGCCATTCAGTCAGATACATACTGAGTGATTGAGGTCAGGGATTTGATCTAGTGACCTTTAATTCAACCGTTCTGTTTGTGACAGTGGCTTCAGATTCCCAAAACTCAGCACCGATATGCCATGTGATGCTACAGTGAACACTACAGAAGTGATTTCACAACCTATTTATTTGAGGAAATCCTCTCCCATAAGTCACATTTAACAACAACCCATGTAGGAAATGCATGTAGGATTTTCTGTACAAGTCTCAAATGAAAAAGGTCTATTACAGCTTGAGTTACACACTGAAGCCCCGATGAATGACGTTCATCTGCATTTTTCCTTTCTCTTGTGATGTGTAACTTACCAATTTACTGGAGGAAAATTAGTATTGAATTGAGCGAGGCAGGAGAAAATCCCAAATTGGATCAAATGAGAGCAACTGGTTTTGTACATTAACATTTGAATTAGAACAGGTGATTGCTGTTAATTTCATGGATTTAAACACAAAAATCTGACTAAACTCTAAACTCTTAAGATACCACTGTTTAGATCATATATATATACTGTATATACTGTACATATATATAATAAAACACTGCATCCCTCTTGATAACATGAGAGGAGTTTAATCTCCACACTGTGCAAAGAGCAGCCCACCGCTCCACACTCATCACCTGATTTAACAGCTCATATGTCTGTGATGGTCCTGCTTCACATATGACTTTGACCTCAAGTAACAGAGGTGCAGCATCACCTCCACAGGCTTTTGACTGCTTTGGCTCCACATCGTGAACAATATGAACCTCATATGGACATTAAGGGATGAACAAAAGCACTCTCCTTCTCTCTCCTTCCACCTCTCTCTGTGTCAAATTGATCTTGCAGAAATAGGAGCTGTAACTAAATTAACAGCACTTAATGTCATCAAATGGACAATTCCGCCCAGCAAGTTCCTCTTTCACACGCTCTCTCTCTCTTTCTCTTCATCTCACACTCTCATATTCCTAATTAGCAATAAAAAGGTGAATAGTCCCCCCAGCTGTTCTTTATTGTTGTCAAAGCTCTCCTCTGCCTGCATTTTCCCTCCACATTAGTAACCAGTTTAATAGCTGGTCACGACTGGTGTGTGCCTATGGATTTGTGTGTGTGTATGTGTGTGTGTGTGTGTGTGTGTGTGTGTGTGGGGGAGGTTTGTTTATCCGTGCGTTGCATACTTTTGTGTGAACTTGCAAAGCAGTAACCCAGATTTCACTGTCACTCCTCAGCAGCTAATGAGCAGCATTGAGGCACTGAAGCATGTGTGCATGTGCATTTTTGTGTGTGTATGTGTGTGCCCTGTCCATCTTGGAATAGCCATTAGCAATTATCCAGGCGCCATGGAGCCAACAAGTATTTCAGCACCTTGGATGTGGAAACCACACATACACACACATTATCATATGCTGGCATACTTGGCACAACACAAAGGAGTATAGCACACACAGTCTCACACATACCCTAAAGCACTAAGTGAATCAGACATGCTGTCCCATGTCATAGCGGCACCACTGAGCAAGACACCCAGTGCTCAGTTGATGTCAAGTGTCAACAAGAGGAGCTTTGGTTGTGTCTACAGCTGTGGCAGGGTTGCCAACTATTTCCAATGTACACTTTTATTTTCTATATTGTTTGAAATGGACAGCAATAAATAACTTATGCCAGTGGTTCTCAACCTTTTTTGGGCCCCCCCACCTCAAATAAGATGTAGGCTAATTGCCCTGACTATTAATGATTAGGCCCTATTATTGTTATGATGATTGTTATTGTTGTTGTTATTAGGCCTATTATTGTTGTCACTATTGTTATCAAAAAATAATCAAAAAAACATATAATTGAATTAAAACAGATTCATTAGTTTCCTAGGGAACAAAAACCCATGTGAATAGAAATTATATTTACAGGTGTTTATAAAAATGCAGCCGTTACAAATTTGACATTCAACTTAAATTAGGTAAGAACAGCCAATCAGAACGACTTGAAATTTAACATTCAAACTTTAATTAGGTATCACAACCAGCAGCTAATCAGAAATGCCAAACAATAATTACTCGTAAGAACTGTTCCAACAGAAAACAAACTGGCACTTCAAAGGGAAAAAGCAGAAGGATTAACTTTCAGAGGAAATAAGTTAAAACCTTAACTAAAAGTTAGTGAGAGCCCTGTGCCATAAGTGTTGTGGGCTCTAAAAAAGGACCGAAAAAGATCTGTCATTTATAGCTGCTGTAATCCTGTAAAAATGCCCACCAATCACTGCCTTGCGGTCCGCTTGGAAAGAACCAATGAAATGCCTCCTTGCCCAGCTATAGGTACTCTATCCCTCTCGTGTACGAGCCTGAGCTCAATGTGCGTCATCGCCGCATTGATAACAGTAGTCATGTTTGTTTTAAACATTCGGTATGATAATATTAGGTGTTTGCTTACCCGTGAATGAGACATGACGTAGAATTGTGGTCCTTTCTCCACTTGGCTCAGAAGCAGGCGCGCAGCGCTGCTTGTGCACATCTGTGTGTGGGTCGGAGCCCTGAGGACAGGGGAGGGATTAGATGGAGCCCCGCGGATCAAATCTTGCTAGATTTACAACATTACCAACCCTGTCTAGGCAGTAACCTGTCTAGGCAGTAACCTGAGTGGCATACATTACATCCAGACATGTATAAGACATGTAAGTACTAGAGACCCAGACTTGAGTAAAAGTACAAGTGCTCTATCAAAAAAGTGACTTGAGTAGAAGTTGAAGTGCTCTTTAAGCACCACAAGTGGAAGTACTAAAGAATTCAAAATTCTTTGCACTTAAATATTGCAAGTAGTTTATTTTCAAATGTACTACTCAAGTACTGAAAGTAAAAGTACAAGTATTGTGTTATGTAGTTATTAAAGAAAGCAGTCAAAAGTTTGAATATCATATATATAATATTGTTTATATTATTTAAAATGTTTAGTCTAAAGACACTCAAAATTCCTTTGGCTGTAGCAGCAGTACAAGGAATGATTCGTAACATTTCCAGGGCTCCTATCAGAGAGCACGAGTCACCAGGTGGAGTTCAACTTTTTACTTGGTAGTAAGATGGTGCATTACAGGCAGTCACAAACTGTACATTGCTGGATATATGAAGGAAGTTTCTGAAATAAACCCCAAAAAAGGTAGCCTGACAAGCCAGACCCACATCAAGATGTTGGGTCTGGGAACTCACCATTGACGGAGCTCAATCCGAGGGGCGGGATAAACTGTTGTCTTTCAAATTCTCTCTGCACGCAATAGGATAGCGCTACAACCAAGCAGAGCAACGAAGAAGGTAGCGGAGCTAGTTGATAGATTAAACTTTTGCCGTATCCTGTCGGCAAAACAACGAACACATCTTCCTTTTTTTAAGAATGACTTCAGTGCTGTTCTTTGTTCTTTTCTCAAGAAAAGCTTAACTCCAAGTCTTCCAGAAGACCGCTGTTCCCAGCAGCAGCAGCCATAATCCCGCCCACCGACTCTATACACGATGTGATTGGCCTGACCAGAGTTTGGTTTTTCCAGCTCGCAAGCCAACGGAGAGTGCCTAGACCTTATTAAAATAAATTTGCTGCCACTAGGGTACGTCTAGATTTCTAGGCAAAAAAAAGGTAAATTAATGTCACAGCTTTTATAACTACTATTATCTGATATAACAGTGGGTTATTAATCACTTATTGACAGATACTGAAATAAAATGTACAATTAAGTCAAATGAACATCCTCTCCAGCACAGTAACGATTAAAGCCCCAAAAACAACAGTGGAACGTTAGCAAGCTAGCAAAATACAGATAATAGCAGCTTTACATTACAGGGTAAAACGGTTAACATTCAGTACTCATTGCAGACTGAAACAACTCAGGAATAGCTTAATCTGCTGCAACAATAACTAAATATAAAGAGTACAAACTTACATCGTCTCTGACTTCAGAACAGGCAACTGCCGTAATGAAAAGAAACACAAGGCGATCTCAGGGATTTCTTACGTAACTTACGTAATTAGTACGTAACTATCGTAGCCATAACTACACACACTGTAACCTAAGCAGTCTCCGTAGCGTGAGGAATTCACAACAGTAACGAGTAACGATGCAGCACATAAAAAATGTATCGGAGTAAAAGTATTAAACTCATCGTATATATGTACTGACGTAAAAGTGGAAGTAGGAGAAAAAAATAATACTCCAGTAGAGTACAGATACAGCCTTTTAGTACTTAAGTAGTGAAGTAGTTATACTTTGTTACTATACATTATACATTATAACACTCTGATTACATCTATATAACTATATAAAAAATACAAGGGGAAAATGGAAAAATGCAACTTATTTTTTTATATTATTATTTTCCATCTACCTCAGACAGCAGTATGTTGACTGAAACTACAGTATATTGCCATATGCTTTTACTCAAGTGCATTATTTTACCATTTACCTTCATACATAATTAAGCGTGTGGGATCCCAATTGGACTCAAGCTCTAGTCTTGGCAGTGTTACTGCCTTGCTCTGTCCTTTATCTTACAAAAATAAAGACCCACATGGAACATGTTTAAGTTGTTCCCATAAAAGTTTAAACAGATCATAAAATGTCAACTTAACTACTGCGCCTTTGAAATGCATTTAGTGCCAACATTCTGACACACACATAAACTGTCACATGAAAACCTGGACTGGTGTTCTCTCAAGTTTCTTCAGGGTGCCTTGTCTTAAATATCATTGTATAAACAAAAGGATTTTTAATTAAGTTACAGTTGCTGAACTCATGACAAATTTGATTCAGTCATTTACGACATACACTACCGGAGCCTTTCCTGAAAGCAAATGGTCATTTTAATGTTAATACCTTCCTCTTTCCTCAAGACAATATTCCTCTAATGTTAACTCTTAGCCTTTCTTCACGATAGTCCCTCTCTTCTTGACTTATCAACAGACTTTCATCTAACAAAATTCACACACATAGAATCATAGGCTTCCCCCAAAATACATTGATTACTAAAATCTAAAATGTTCATTTCCTACAGACCACATGTGCATAAATACAGTATATTCATAAGTGCACAATTGAAGGTTTATGTGCAAAGCATAGACTGTAAAAATCATGAACGTAGCATCAGTTATGTCATCCATTGGTTTTTGGACTGCTGTTTTGACATTACATTTTACATTTTACATTTTGGCTGTCGCCATCTTGTAATCTCAATGCCATAAGTGACCATGTTTAATAAACAAAAGGGCTGAACTGGCAGGATGACGTCTAAACCAGTGTTGTGTGTTGTTTTAATGGTGCTGTACTAATCTAAATGCTAAGGAGGATAAGTCACAGATTTTCATCCCTTTCAATCCTTCTGACGCGAGTCAGAAGCATCCCCTGCTTTATCGTCAGTTTTAAATGAAAAGGGACCACAATTCACACAATGAACATCATGCTGTATTGAAATTGATTTCATTTTGGAGCCAGTGGAGTCGCCCCCTGGTGGAAATGAGATAATATGCAGGTTTAAGGCACTTCTGCATTGACTTAACTTTTTAGGTCCGGAAGAAGAGCCTTCGTGCAAACACACACATCGCATCATAAATGTCTTTTCAACCAAAAGCAGCTATATACACTCTGTTGTGCACATCCCAAGGACATTAAACATATACACAAAACACACATACATACACACTTTACAGCCAAAGATTTGTGCTTATGTTGCAGGTGCTGGCTGTGAGAAAGCGAGTCCCCTGACACTAAGTTCGACAAAGCAGTGCTGCTGTTTGGGTTTTCTTTTGTGGGGGAAGGGGTCGTCTGTAGAATTTTGACGGGCAGCTTGAGCTTGGAGAAAGAGGCTGACTTAGGGGACCTTACAATTTACTTACTGTAAGTTTTCCATATAAACGTGGCCAAACTGTATATATTGAGATCTGATCACAGGTCCATTTGCAATTTTTTAAATCTTGCATTAACATGCTTTTTATTTTACTTATCCAGACAAGAATGAGCAAATTAATACTTTTTTTATTCAAGTAAGCATGTAATCCTTTGCCTAACTTCACATGGCTCCCATTCCATATCACCACCACCACGTGACAATTTTGGGACCATTTTATGCACACCCCCAGAAAAAGAATTAACTACAGTTTACTTGGATTTAGACTTGAAACTTGGACTCTGTTCAAGACTTGTTGGAATTACTGATGCAGTTGCCAAGTTGTCAGTTGTCTTATTCAAAGTTTATTATTTAACTCACAGAACTTTGGCACTGTCTCCTACAGTCTGTTGTCAAGAGCGGGTCTGCAGTCCTCTTTTAATTAATCCGATTAAAGTACCATCTGCAATCAGAGGTGTAGTTTTCTTGAGTAAAATAACTTTGACTTGAGTCAGACTCAGGATGAGAGTCTCTGTAGTCTCATTTCTGGCATTTAAAAACTGTTTGCCAACAATGCTTAGACAAGAACATAGGCATGGAAAAGCTACACAATGTCCCAGAATAGGAGTGGAGTAATGTGTCCTGTTAATAGGAAGAACTACAACAGGGGCGACTAAATAGGATCATCCATATTTATTTCTTGATGATTTGTAAACTTATACCTTGCCCGTCAATGCCAGTCAACTGGAACTTCTAAAAATTGTATCAACCATTTCAAAGGCATGTAATCGGAGGCCTTTCAGCGCTGTATGAACAGATTACAGGTGTAATCGGAACCTCTGATGAACATTTTAAACTCAACCTTTGCAGGTGCGCGGGAGCAGTGGGGCGAGGAGGAGGAAAGACAAAGATTCAGTTGGCGTGTGCAGAGCGCTGGGTGGAAAGACATTGGTTGTAGAGTTTTCCAATGTAGTCACAATGAGAGAATAATGTCATGAGGGAGCAGGATAGAGTTACTGCAGGTTATACATGACAGCCCTATACTTACTTGAGCTATTATGCATTATCCTGGTCTCTGCTAGCATGCAGCAAGTGTAAATTCTTGTTAATTTACCTACCTCTTTGTGTAATGTTTCTTCTTCTATACACTCCCCTCACCGCAATGTTCAATGAAATTACACGCACACACACTGTTTTACTGTCTCCCCTCCTGTCTCTCTTCCCTTTCAGGGAATCATGCTGCAATTGCAAGTCTGCCAGTGTTATTACTGAAAGTAAATTAGACATTGTTAATGCCAGGATGACTCATCCTGTTTTTTATTTTATTTTGGCTGAAGGTCTGGCTACACATAATGTCCGCTGAAATAGACAGAGATCTCAGCTGTTTGTGGCAACGGCTGTGCCCTTTGGTGGCTTAGAAGTGTTGCTGGCGGAGCAGCAGAACTGTCTTGGTATCTTATCTTTGGTGGGATTACACAGAGAAACAACTTGGCAGTGTTCTTCTTTTTACATTTTGAGTTTTCACAGAGGAATTTAAAAGATTTGAGGAGTATAACCCACCGTCTCCGCTAGCATTAAAAGACATCCGGTCATAGACTTTGTGAACGTAAAATTTGAAGGTAAAGATGAATTTAATTAAAAGCTTGAAACAGAGGGAAACAGAAACAGACAGAGACTGAAATTTAAGGGTCCTCTCGGCAGGAATGTGACCCCAAAGCACCTCTTTACTCTCTTCTGGGTCTCCGGTGTTGAACCAAATACTTGAACCAAACAACAGAAAGGCAGAGGATTTATGCCTTCATTTGGTTTTAGGGCAGAACAGGAGAACAAAAAAAATCACTTGAGAGGTTTCTATGTCTCTTTTATTTCAACATAATCTATAGCTGTGCGTTTCACTGCCTCTGTAGACACCTAAAGTGCACAGCAGGGAGGCCACACACAACAATAAATCAAGCGCATTGTTGAAACTGCACACAAAATGCTTTTTAGAAAAACTGATTTGTGTAAGGCTATTCATATTTTTAATGCATCCTTAACTAAAACAAGTAACAGTTCACCCTGTTGGCAGAAAACTATGATTAAACACTTCATTTTCTGTTGCAGTGTGCAATGAGAGTCAGAATCAAACAAAGTTTTCAAAGCATTAACACTTAAATTGGCGAGAAATTAATAAAAAAAAAAAAAAAACTGGAAAAAAAATGAGAGAAATAATGAAAGGATAAACACGCACACACAGCAGCAGCTCTGTCAGTTCACTTATACTGTTGGCCACTTAATAAGTCCTCCACTGCAGCATTGGAGTGGAAGAGTGGTTTGGTTTTGGCAGCCGCAGGCGGTGCTGTGACACGGGGCGAGACAACCATCAGCCCCCTAAACTCACTCTCACCCAAAACATTTCTAATCAGCCCATGAAGTGAACATGGCAGTTTTCCATCAGCAAGTTCAGCTCTCTAATCCCCAAACTGCGACTGCTTTAGAGTTTTGCCAAAAGCATACTGCATTACCCCAAAGGATAAAAAAGAATATCCTCAATTACCCTGGGCATATTCATGACTGTTTTCTCATATGGTAGTTTTTCATTTTGACCATAAATGTGGATATAGTGCGTCAGATCGTGTTATCATGCATACTGTGTGTTGTCCAGGTAGTTATCAGTATAGAAAAGTAAACCAAACCAGATATTGTCGAACACCCAACACCTCACTGCATGATCTGTTTTACGTAATCATGTTAAGGGGTCCAAAAGCCCTTTTTACAGTAGACTAAAATAGAAACTGGTCATGCTGAGGATCATTAACGGTGTCAATGTACTCGCACATTTAACAGCCTCAACATTCTTCTGTGTGTGTTTTTGTTGTTGCAGAAGCTTAATAACTTGAACACTTTTATAAATGATGGTAGATTAATGAGAACCTCACTTGAAGCTCTGCAGCTCGCAGCAGAAATCATGTTTCATTGATGTCTCTCTTATTTTTGTTCATTTTAAAGTCAACACTTTCATTAAAGTGCCCATATTATGCTCATTTTCAGGTTCATAATTGTATTTTGAGGTTGTACCAGAATAAGTTTACATGGTTACATTTTCAAAAAACACCATATTTTTGTTGCACTGCACATTGCTGCAGCTCCTCTTTTCACCCTGTGTTCAGGTCTCTGTTTTAGCTACAGAGTGAGACATCTCACTTCTATCCCATCTTTGTTGCACATGCGCAGTACCTAGATAAGGACTGCTAGCTAGAAGCAAGTGCTGTTAGTGGTTAGCCACCTCGTTCTCAATGGCAAAACACTGCTACAACACACACATGTTGTGTGTGGAAGCACCAGAGACACAAAATAACACCCCAAATCCCAGCAAAAGTGATCTTTTCATAATATGGGCACTTTAAGGCCACCGATGCTCTCTGTTAAGTGACGTTTGGTGTTAATTCAAACAATTTAAATAAAACTAAAGTAGCATACTCCAAAAAATAAATAAACAAGTTAATTGAACAGTTTTTGGTTCACAGTCTTAAAGTAAAGTCTATTTACCTAAGCCTAATACTATATTAATCTCTTCTGGCTTAAGAAGAAGTAGAAGAAGAAGAAGAAGAAGAAGAAGAAGAAGAAGAAGAAGAACTGCTTTATTAATCCCCTTGGGTAAATTAAATGTTGTGGAGATGTATAGCATGAATGTGTGTTGACAGCTGAACAGGAAATGTGTTTCTTTTCTCTCTCTCTAAATTATCCTGACAGGGCTAGCCTTTCTCTTCCCTGATGCTCTCTGTTAAGTGATGTTTGATGTGAATTCAGTCAAACAATTTAAATAAAACTAAAGTAGCATACACCAAAAAAAATAAACAAGTTAATTGAACAGTTTTTGGTTCACAGTGTTAAAGGCATACTACGCAGTTTCCATTTTATTGTCAAACAGCGACCCCTAGAGTCGCTGTGGAGTACTTGTGTATTTAACGTTACTGTCGTATGCAGAGCCATCTCTGCACTCACGGCCTGATCTCCTCCCCCCCTTTTTGCGAGATTTGGCGGGGCGCCACCTACCAAACTTGCATTGCTGGATTTGCCAATGACTTCGAAGCTGTTGTATTAAGGTACAAATATTGCATAGAGTGCCTTTAAACTAAAGTCTATTTACCTAAGCCTAATATATTAATATATTATGGCTTAAGAAGAAGAAGAACTGCTTTATTAATCCCCTTGGGTAAACTAAATGTTGTGGAGATCTATTGCATGAATGTGTGTGTTGACAGCTGACCAGGAAGCACGTATCTTTTCTCTCTCTCTAAATGATCCTGACAGGGCTAAAGCCTTTCTCTTCACCTCAGTGGCCTCGCCAGCCCTCTGCTCATCTCTAATCAAACCTGCTCTGGCACACACAATCTGTGGACCTGTGTTTCACTGCATGCACCCACGCATCACAGCCCATCAAACTAGATGCATGTGTGCCTGCGCCGCTTTTCATGTGTGTGCGTGCAGCTAATGCCCTTTCCTCACCCTAAAGCCGCGCTGACGTGTTGTGTAATTGTACTCGTCCGCTTTCAAGCCCACTTTTGGATGTTATAAACTCTGTGTGTCCTGGTCTTTCTTTTTTCCTCTCTTTCTCTGTCAGCATTTCATACTCTCTTACTTACACCAAACTACACACAGGCAGTTTTCAATTAAAAATGTTTAAACCAAACGTAGGCTATACTGAGTGAAAACACAACAGATTTAACCTATTCTACAATCTGTAACTCAAGGTGTTTCAGTGCACAGGGACATACTTTTAAGCAAAAAAACAAATCCCTGAGTTTGTGTGATCTGAGCTCGAAATCTGCTCTCACTGTTTCCTCCAGCTGTTTTCTCAGAGCGTGAGCACTCAAAGGAAGCCTTACACTCAAATCCAGTGACACTGTTCCTCGTGAGGCTCAAGACATCGATCGACACTCATGATTCTGTCCTCACTCGCTTTCAGACCTTGTTCTGTGTTTATAAATCAGCCCCTTTGTGCCTCTTTGCTCAAATGTCTTGAATGAACTTCCACGTATCTCTGCTGCTGCTTGTCCTCTTTGTGTCCCAGTTAACAATCGTCTTTGGGCTGCTGTTTTCCTGAAGCAGCCAATCACAAACTGTGCTCAGTCTGTACATGCTTAAGAGTTCCTTCACTTTGACCAACTCAGACTGCATCCTCACCTTAAACTGCTGCTCTGGGTAAAGTATTTTGTTCATTTATTTTCTACGCAGCATTGGCTTTTTACACCAGTTTGAAGCTGTTTTTGGTTGGGGGAGATATGAGGCGATACAGTGTGAGGTGAAAGGGACTGATGCTCTTAAAACAACAAGAAGTTAGTTAGGCAGTTTGGTCGGTTGGCTGATTTGCCCCCCTTATTATTAGAACACACAGACATGATACACACATTTTTAGAATCAGTGTGGCTCCATGAGTAGCCATGGATGGGTACTTAGCAAATAAGAACTGCTAATAGCTAATTCGGCATATGTTTAATGGTGCCAAATTGCGAAAATGTAAACAAATTCATAGGCAAAAATAAAAAATATATTTCTTTTAAAAGTAGCCAGAAGCATAACTTTCTGAATACATGGCAACATTATACCATGTTTACATTCCCCAAAGCATTATGGTAAGTGTAGTTTCACAACTCAGAACACGATTATCCGAATAGAAGTAAGAACAAGAACGATAATAAGGAGTGACAAAATCCATTAATATTAAGGATGCTTCTCTCAGCTTGGGGGTGATGCGTGTCTAGATGTTTTCTCTGAACTTTTTCTTTTAAAAATTACAGTTCAATAGCTTTTTTTTAAATTAGAATCTCATTTTTTTTCTCACAATTTTGTCTGTCCTACAAGTCGGCAACATTTTTTTCTTCTTTTGTTTTACTGTCTCATAATAAAGTTACAAATGTGTCTGGATTTCCATATTCCCCCTTCCTTTCAGTTCTTTTTTTAAATCTAATTTTATATCTCATCAATCGCACATTTTGACTCTACAGTTAGAGGAAAGGAAGGCTTTATATGGCTTTCAACTAATTTATCATGCGTAGCTGCACTCTGTATAACTGCTCTGTAGAGTAAAGTTGTCTGAATGTATATATAGAGTATGTAAAATGCAAAACCTGAACGAAGAAAATTGCTTTATTTTTCCTTGAAAAAACAGTTACATATTACAGCATGTATTTACTTCCTGTTATCTTCCCCCTGGCCTCTGTAGATAAGGCGCTACAGTGGTGTTGCAGCTCATCCTATTGTCGTGTGCCATTTTTTCTGTATTAATTGTGGGCTATTACCAGAGAGACCCAGTCAGGGCAGATCTCTATCTGTGCTGAAAGCCCTGCTTGCTATAACGATTAGCTGGCGATAAATGGGACTCAACTTGACAGAGATAGATGCAGCAGCACACACACACACACACACACACACACACACACACACACACACACACACCACCTCTTCAGTAATCGTCACACTGTATTGTGTGTAAGTGGGTGGAAAAGCATATATGTGTCTGTTTGGGTAGGTCTCAGGGAGGGTGAGGGTTCGCAAAGGTGTGTCTATTTGTAGTGTGTAATTAACGTGAGCTGTGTGTCAAAGAGGAGACACACACTGGCTTCATTCATTATTCTATCATAAGTAAGCGTGAATAACATGTTTTCAAACTGCCTGTGTGCTTGCATGAGGTTCCTATCAAAGGGAGGTCATGGGCACTGAACCCATGCAGTGTGTCTATAAACACATTTAAAACTGTGCGAGTGAAACTGGCAGTGTCAAAGAAGAGCTAATGACAGTCAGCTGCAGATAAATAAAAGAGTATATTTTTTATAGCGCTTGTCAAGGGCAGATATTACAAGTGCTTCACAATGAAAATCAAGCGCAACAGACATCAAATACAGGCACCATAATGGTAAAATATTTAGTGAAATGACACAAAGGAAACTCTAAACAAGTGGGTCTTAAGTTGCTTGTTTAAGGTGTCCACAGATTCTAAGTCTAAAGGGGGACTTTTTGGATATTTTTGACAGACTCTTTTACAGTTTTGACTGCCAAGTGCTCATTGTCAAAAAAACTATATATCAGTAGCACAAGATAGCTGAGTGGATTGGCCATTTCACGAATGAAGAAAATGAGTTAGGCTTAGACGTCCCCATTTACACTTAGCTGTCTGAATTTAAAAAAAAGCTAAACATATTTGCATCCAAGTGTTCAGGACAGACAGATATTCTCATTCTGACCATATGTTTAACAGGTGTAAATTAGGTTAAACTTTATTAAATGCATCTGTCTCTAAAGGGGCATAATGTATGTAAGTTTAGCCGCTACAGGCCAATCCCCTGATAGTGTAAGTTTATGGATAGTTGTTAGCTAGCTATAGCGGCGCTTTTGTAACTTAAATGCGAAAGTTATTCTTTTTTTTTTTTTTTTTTACATTTACCAAACAGCTTTAGATGCATTATCACCACCCTCTGGACTGGAGGAGGGCCGGCCCTACATTTATTTTATGCATCTTTACTGACTCATCTTTGATTGATGTTCACTTGTATAGTCTTTTAAGAATAGTAATTGTGAAAAAAAATACATATATATATATATATATATATATATATATATATATATATATGACACTAACGGTCAAAAGTTTGGGGTCACTTAGAAATTTTCATTCCACTCCATTATAGACAGAATACCAGCTGAGATCAGTTGCATTGTTTTTTTAACCAGGGCAGCAGTTTTCAGATTACATTATGTGTTTACATAATTGTAAAAGGGTTCTCCAATGTTTTCTCAGTTAGTCTTTTAAAATGATATCAGATTAGTAAACAGAATGTGCCTTTGGAACATTGGATGAATGGTCGCTGATAATGGGCAATGTAGATATTGCATTAAAGTTCAGCCACTTCTGTCTATAACAGTCGAGAACTGGAGACAAAATAGACAAAATAAATATTAATAGAGAGAGAGAGCGAGAGAGAGAGAGAGAGAGAGAGAGAGCGAGCGAGCGTGAGAGAGAGAGAGAGAGAGAGAGAGCGAGCGTGAGAGAGAGAGAGAGAGAGAGAGAGAGCGTGAGAGAGAGAGAGAGAGAGAGAGAGAGAGAGCGAGCGTGAGAGAGAGAGAGAGAGAGAGAGCGTGAGAGAGAGAGAGAGAGAGAGAGAGAGCGTGAGAGAGAGAGAGAGAGAGAGAGAGAGTGAAAGAGAGAGAGAGAGAGAGCGTGAGAGAGAGAGAGAATGCATGTTTTGAGAGGAACACACCACTCAGAGATATTTGTCAAACCAGCAGTCTCTCTCTCTCTCCCTCTCTCCCTCTCTCCCTCTCTCTATTTCCTGTCTTTATTTCATACCAAATCAATTATACATGCAATCAAACTGTTCTTACATCGGATATTTAACAGTCCCTAGAGCCTAATCCCTGTGATAGAAATCTCAATTACTCCCAGATTAAATTGATATGAGGGAAACCATGCAATCGTTTATTATCATGCCTCGTTGCTTGGTCTACTGTGGAGCATTTAATATGGTTTGATATGTCCAGGAGGGCCTATTAGTCCCAGTAAGGAAGATAGAGCCAAATTTGAATTAGAATCAATACAAGTAAATCTAATTTGTTCAGCACTTTTCCAAACAGTGATGCAAAGCTCTCAGCCTTCGGACTGAAACCTCTTCATAGTTACCGTGCCACTTGTTCCACCGCTACAGTAATATAACCCGTATACATTTTTTAGGGAGGGTTATCTAATCACATTAATTGTATGAAGATTATCAACACATTTTTATGAAAATTTTTAGGCGTACAAGCTCCATTTATTTCTACTGGTTTTCCCCTGTGTGTGCATTCGTTTCACATTATGTCAAGCTTTTACAAGTATTTACAAACTAAGATAAGATAAAAATTATTTAGGCAATGCGTCATCATATTTGCACCCTTTTTTATTTTTTATTCCTCCGAGATATTTAAGCGAGGCTTCTGTCTGGTCTTAGCACAAAAAAAGGATCACATTATTCCTAAAAAGATACCCAAGAATTCATTTCGCTCTATCACCCAAACTTCAAGCTGCTCTTCCTATTGTCATACTTGTATTATGGATGAGATAAATGTCATCTCCTCTCATAAAGAAAAAGATATGATGGTGTAAGAATAGTCTTTTCTCATTTTCATCCTTCTCTCCAATCTTTTTCACTGTCCCTGCTGTGAGCTACATGGTTGGGATTCAGAATAAGTCATCATTCAATAAAGTCATCATTTTAATGACTGTAATTATGTCTAAATGCCTGGTAGTGAGTT
Source organism: Zingel zingel (assembly GCA_023566125.1). Lineage (NCBI taxonomy): Eukaryota > Metazoa > Chordata > Actinopteri > Perciformes > Percidae > Zingel > Zingel zingel. The sequence goes on along the minus strand of CM042327.1, from coordinate 31,958,306 downwards.
TTTGTGATGTTGCGTTTTCCTTCATTGAGGGCCTGAAGCTGTTTTGTGATACATCATGTGGCTTCATATTAAAGATATGCAGAATTTTCCTAAAAAAACAATGTATAGGCTAATAAAGTAAATCCAAGCAAAGAGTCACTGGGGAACACTGAAGTAGGGCTGCACAATATATCGTTTTTTTTAATCGTCATCGTGATATCAACTGGCGCAATAAACACATTGTGAAAGACTGCGACATATTGCGAAAGACACTCAGATATTTTTTTGTGTTAGTTGAAAGAAAACATCAGTAGAAAACTGCACTTTATAATGTAACTGTCATTGTTTTTTTTAGTGGTGCCTTTTATATTTAATTCAATCTTCAATTTGGTCAATAAAAGAATGTTGGTATTGATTTCCTTTTATTTGTTTTAAATTCAACAGGAAATGTGTTGTATTTTAGCAGAATGCTGAAAGCAGCAGAAATGCAGAACAGAGTACACCTTAATATCTGTTTATCGCTGCATGTAATATCGTTATCGCGACATTCAACAACGTTATCACATATCGCATATTTTCCTCATATCGTGCAGCCCTTCACTGAAGCACATAAACCGTGATGTGTTGTGCAGAGGTGTGGGTGTGTTCATTTGTGCTTTAGAATAAAACCGCAGTAAAAAAATCAGAAAATAACATTTTATTCTACTAGTTTAATTATTCATTCTTCATTCTCACTTACGGCACTCCCTCTCTATGAGTACTCTCTAGCTCACTTGACCACCGCTGCTCTCTCGCTCTCTCACTCTCTCTCTCTCTCTGGCTGATTATAACTTTAAAGAGACGGTCTACTATTTGAGTCATCTATGAAGCGTTTTTTTTTAACTATTACATTCTGTCTTACACCCCTAAACGTTTGAAATGTAGGGAAACACTTGTTGTCTCTCTTGCAAAGATTTAGATGAGAAGATTGATAGATGCTAAATATCTACCTGGAACCAGCAGCCGGTTAGCTTAGCTTAGCACAAATACTGGAAACAGGGGAAAACAACAACAAAATGCACCTACCAGTCCATCTAAAGCTCAGTAATTGTTCAATCTCGTTTGTGTAAAAAGTGATGAAAAAATGAAGAAACGACAATTCCTCTGTCCTGTTTTTGTTAATTTTCTTATTGTGCAGCCACATTTATCTCTACAGACATCTGTAAATACCACAGGTTCTCAATAAATACTCAAAATTCAATTCAGCATCTCTGGTTTAAATTCATACCGTGCAAGGAGCCATGTTTAATACATTCACATGGTTTATCTCACCCTATATCTTGAAAAATACAGTCATTTGTTTCACCACATCATTAAACAATTAGACAGTTGCTACAAGAGAGATGACATTATGCCATGCACTGACTTTTTTCTCTTTCTTCTGTACTCTGTAGGCATTTGAGGTGACTGAGATTTCAGACCATTGAATCACATTCATCATTTTTTCTTGCTGTATTGTTGCTTTTTTAACATACATGTATCTGTATGAACACATCATTGTCTTTTGCTGTAAACAAGCTCACTGTAATTCCTGCTCTCTGCTAGCTAACGCTACCTTAGGGTTGACTGAAAATGATGTCAGAGGGGCCTGGTATATCGGTCACTGGCTACTTTGTGTAGCCTGGCTGTGTGTGCTTGTGTGTCTCCTTTCCACTGATCCTGAGCCCAACTAGGTAGCTACAGGCTGTATTTAAATTCAGTGGCTTATTTATGCTGCTGCCTTTTAAGGGCCAATGACACATTGCAGTGAAGCATGCTCTGGGCTTTAATAATAACAAGAGCACCTGGGGGGAGAGAGGGGCTTGTTAAGCTGAGAGGCCATCTCAACTCACTGTGTCATGGATAGAAGATTGTGCGTGTGTGTGTGTGTGTGTGTGTGTGTGTGTGTGTGTGTGTGTGTGAAGTGGCAGGTTGCATTAAAGTAAGACAAGAACGGAAAGATTAAGGGGATAAATGGCTAATTTTGAAGTTTCTTTGGGGGAAATCTTTTCCTCTATCGCTCTCTCTCTCTCTGTCTGTCTATTTAGTTATGTAAATTTGTATGGATGCTGTTAGTTCAAAGTGATATTCCCCCCCTGGATCTCCAGCTGTCTGATTAGGATTACAGACAGCAGAGGTGGAGGAAAGCATTCATTCGTGTGTATGTGAGTGTGAGCGACAGCGCTAGATGTAAAACTGTGATGCGATGAAATGACGGCAGCTGATGCACTGCCGCTGGCATTCCTCTCCGCTAATTCATCAGACATGCACAGCTCGATCGACGGAGGAAGAGAAAGAATGACTCACTTTCGTCCAGCTCTTTCGTGTCCCATTGTGATAAACAGCCAATAAACATATCAGTAGTTCACCAGGGTCTTTTGTTTGGTCTCTTGGTAATCAGCCATAAAAGAAAATTGGTAGGTAAACTTAATGAACTCACTTAGCATGTCACAGCCTTCAGGGGTTGACATTATGAATTTCCACATCACTGTCGCCAATAGATGGAAAAATGAGTTTGAAATTTTATGCTGCCTGCATTACCCCATAGCTTATGTCAAAGGAGCATAAAAAAGGAGCACGTTTCTGGACATTTATTTATTGACCAATGTACCTTTTAAGTGAACATTGATACCAAATTGAAGGTTGTATTGCTCACAATACATCATTATTGTGCAGTTAATGTAGTTGCAATTGGAGTTGTGAGCCCTATGAGCCTCATCACGATGTCACCATTATCCAAGTCAAAAGACTTGGATATGAATAGGCTGGGTTTCCAAGCAGGCAAAGAACTCCAGACCCCAAAACTAACTTCTCCATCCGTTATCTGTAAATACTATTTTGAAGGAATTTGCACCATCAAAATGCAACTAAAACAAGTCCTTCATTATTTTATTTTGTGGCCTTGATCATATAGAGGAGCAACAGTTCAACATGTTGGAAAATATGATTATTCATTTTCTGGCGGAAAGTAAAATTTGTGGAACATTTTAGCAATAGGCAACATTGTTGAAAAGTATGTCACGCGTTTTTTAGGCTACAACATGTTTGTCACATACAGCAAACATCTCCTCACTATCCGCGAGCTGGCGGTCCCCTAAACACACTGTAAAAAAACGCGGTCTCTGTAGACAGCCTAGGGTCCACACACGCCAACAAAAACAAAGTGGTCCAACCTGGACCATGCAAACATACACAAACCGTGTTCCAGTGTTCAGCCAATAACGGACAAGAAGGATTTGAGGGGGGGGGGGGGGGGGGGGGGGTTAGTGCGCTGAAGCACAGAAGGGAGGGAACGGGATGAGGAGGAGCGAGCTAGTCTTCATTTTGCTTGAAAATACTTTGAACGTCAACAAGAAGTAACGTCACCCAACCTCGTTTAGAGCACCTTTAACCAGTCGCCTACACAAACCTGTCAGACACTGACCACATATCACTTAAAATGATTGATCATTCACCTGCTGTGAAAATCCCTTTTTCTGTCTCTAGATAATGCTGAGCACTACATATCACTTAATATATGTGTCACTTCTCAGTTGGAGCAATGGAGTAAACCTTTTTAATAGGGCTGTCAGCATTAACGCGTTAATCGCGATGCGATTAAGGGCCGAGCATAATGCGTACATTTTTTTAATCGTATTAATCGCATCCCGCCATTTATTCATTTATTTTCACTTAACTCGGCTTTGCGTCGTGCCTAACAGGCTGCTATTTTGCCGTACTTCCTCGTAACACATCCTGCTGCTGCAGGAATAGCAACGCCGATTTGTCTGCACTTCTCTCTGATGTTCTGAAACAGACGTTACAGGAAACAGAAACACCGCTGCACGTGACGCTAGTTAACACTATACTCAACAGCAGCTAACGTTAGCCTACCGCTAGCTAGTAGCTGGATTAAACACGGTTACAATGCTGACAGCTAACGTTAAACGGTGTAAAGTGTGTCTGTATGTCACTGTAGAGGATTCCGACACTGGGATGTAACAATCTGCAGCTGCTGTTGTTGGAAAAACACAGACCACCAGTACCGTTTTAAAAGTACCGCTATAGCACCGGTATCCAAACTAAACAATACCCAACCCTAATATTGACTCTAGATTCAAATGTGTGACTAGATTAAATATATAATAATGTAAACAAATACAAATCTTAAAATCAAGTTCATAAAGTCATTTTCTTTGCATTCATTTGATTCCCAATCAAGATACACTGGCAGTAATTGCTTTCCATTGTTAATATGTACTTAAAAACAGTTCTGAAATGCAAAATGCAAAATAATTTAATAAAATAATTTTAATCATGTGATAAAACATGCGATTAATAGCGATTAACTATAGAAATTCAACGATTTATTGCAATTAAGAAAATGTAATCGTTTGACAGCCCTACTTTTTAATGAGGACACAAAAATGAATTTACTGTCTGCGACTGCATTCTCACCACTTTGCTTTTTCACTGAACACGTGGTCAGGTTTTGTATGCACATGTTCATAAAGTAGGCCTTTTTTTTGATATCTTACACTACAGCCAGACTTTAGGATATTTTTAGCAAAAAAGTGGAGGAAAAAAGTATTTGTGCTTCCTAAGTGCACAATCATTTTGAGGGAACATGTCACAAGTGAAGGATAGCCATTTTCCACAGACATTTAAAGGAACATTACATTCTGCTGATTTATTCAACTCTACTCGTGAGGAGCGATGAGGACAATCAGAGAACAGGGAGAGAACAAAAAGACAGAAAAGATATTAGAAGAGAGAAAAGGTGTTCTTAGAGAACAGACAGGACATAGAAGCTCTCAAACAGGGTCAGGGTACAGCAACAACAGTACTAAAGCAATTAGCTGCTAACCCTGGCAGTGCTGCAAAATCCAAGCCTAATAATGTTATCTTAGTCTCGCATTGGCGGACCTTCCTCCACAGCGCTGCGGAGGAGGGTCTGGCTAGTCCAAACAGCATTTTGTGATGGGAGAAAAACGTGCTCTGGTTTATTGGTATTTCTTTAAACCAATCACAATCGTCTTGTGAGGTGCTAAGCGCCGGACTGAGCAACGGTGCCTCTGCAAAATAGCCTCAGGAAGGAACTTGTTTTGGTGGAACATGTGTACGTCCAAAAGTTGTTTTAGTCGTGCAACAAAAGACTCAGATTGTCTAGCTAGCTGTCTGGATTTACCCTGCAGAGATCTGAGGAGCAGTTAACCATAGTACTCATTAGGCCTGTAACAATTATTACATAATTGTCTAATTGTCTTTTTTTTATAATCACGGTTTCTTTGTTTAACCGCAATTAATTGCTAACATTAGCTAAGATCTTAAGGTGTATATAACAATCCTTATTTGACATTTAACATTTTGCAAGTAGCGCCTAACTGGGCAACTTATCAACAGAGATGCTTTAGCAAAATGTCATTTTGTAAACCTAAAAGAAAGGTTGAAGCAGAGACGGTTTCAGAGAGGAGGGCAATTGATTATTGTGCTCATGGAGTTTGACTGCTTCCTGTTTAATCTGCAAAGAGAATGTTGCTGCAGTACACTTGGTACAAGATAAAGGACAGGGGAGAACAAGTTACTTCAAGTGAATGTAGAACACTGGAGTGTTTTTTCTACTTAGTGCTTAAGCTGCGGCTGGTTGACCACACAGAATTTACATAATGTACAATGCATGAAGTGGGAACATGCCCTGATTTGCTGGTATACCAACTGCAAAAACTTAACTAATCTGAAGTGCAAAAAAAAAAGACTCACCAAAACTTCTTCTAAATGTGTGAAGTTTGTACAGGAAGAGATGAATTGTGTGGGTTTTTAAAATATGCATAACACCTGTGTACCTTTACAGAATTTAAATTGAACTGTCAGATTGGTGGGGAAATAAACAGATCTATTGTTCTCTTCTCAGTTCATTGAGTAGTAGCTCAATGAACTGAGATGATTCATCACTAAAAAGTGTTGAAAAGTCAAGGAAGTGGGTGTTTTGATGTTAGCTTGGGCGATAGGGCAGCGGTGGTCAAAAATAATTCAGATCAAAGGTCAAAAATTAAGATATCCTTCTGTATGAATCATCGGTGAGAAAATGACGACAGTGAGAGGGATTGGGGCTGGGTGTAGAGGGTGACATCTGCCTTCCCTTCTCTGTATGTTTGTCACTTTCAAACTGGAAGGGTCATAGTCTGCAACGTGTGAACAATTTCAGGAGGCTGAATCATTTATGACTCACCAGTCTGCCACTACTCTGAGAGCGACTCAACTGTCTGTCTTCAGTGAATCTGATGCCAGAACAGCAACTACAGACCATACACAGATAGTTCATTATTTATGAGGCAGTTTAGTTGATCTATAGAGCATTTACTGCTTGAGTTTAGTTCAATTTCAATTCTGTTTTATTAACTTAAGTCTTAATTTCATAGCTGTGACCATCATTCCTATCTGTTATGACAACACAGTACTTACAGTGATTTCTGAGATGTGGGCAACATCTCCACAATGAAGTCAGAGCCGGAAACACAAGCAGTTAGACAATAAAACAGGTTGTTACAGTAACAAGCCAACAGTTTAGCCAGATTTCTTTATTTGGAAGTAAAACCAAAAGTGAACGTAAAATATAGGGATCCACAGATACCGATACCAGTATCGGGTATTGGGTCCGATATCTACTCATATTCTTACTCATAAAAGTACTCCGATACTGCACCCAATACCACTTAATGCATCACTGCTTTTGATGCCAATTAGCACTACACTTGTCAACAGGTAACGTTAACCTACCATTGGCTAATGGCTTGCTTAAACACGATTTAAAAACGTAAAGCTAAACGGTCTAAAGTGTGGCTGTATTTCACTCGAAAGGATTCAAACACCGGGAGTCCCAGTCCAGGATGTGCAACAGTCTAGAGCTAGTCTATAAAGACTAGGGTTGGGTACCGAAACGTGGTGCCAATAGGGCACCGGTGCCGGCGTAAACGGTAGTAACAAGACCCAATAAGAACGAAAATGTTGGTGCCTCATTTCGGTGCCTAACTTTACACTACACTCGACAGCAGGTAACGTTAGCCTACCTTTAGCTAGCAGCTGGATTAAACACGGTTAAAATGCTGACAGCTAACGTTAAACAGTGTAAAGTGTGACTGTATTTCACTGTAGAGGATTCCGACACCAGGACGCAACAGTCTGCTCTGCAGCGCAGCAGCTGCCGTTGTCGGAATTAAACAACACAGACGGTGCATTCACTTAAAACAGGTAGCATTCAAAGTTATTGTAAAATACCTTTTCCCATCTGGTGGTTGTTTTTGTCGTTCAACAGCAATTTACTGGTGAAATAAGTTATTGTTATAAGTTATAGTTATTACATTATTATTAAATCATTTAATTTTGACCATATGGCCTTAGCAATAAACAAGCCGTTCTTTAATGTCGCTGACTGTTGTTTAGTACCCTTCTTTTTTTTTCTTCTTTTTTTTACTTTATTAAAAAGTATCGGTTCAGGCAACGTTTAGGCTCCGGCACCGTTTTAAAAGTATCGCTTCAGCACCAGTATCGGAAAAAAAACAAATAATACCCAACCCTACTAAAGACACAGCTTACCGGTAGGCTGCAGATTAACTTTTCCAGACACTTTGGCCATTGCCAGAGTCGGAGATGATGGAGAAACAACAGAAATGTTAAATCCTCATGCTTCCCTGAAGGAACCGTGTGGCAACATTTTGTCTTCACCATGAGTCATGCCAAATCTTGAATTTCCCCTTGGGGATCCATAAAGTATCTATCTATCTATCTATCTATCTATCTATCTATCTATCTATCTATCTATCTATCTATCTATCTATCTATCTATCTATCTATCTATCTATCTAAACAAACCATGGACAGTAAAGTGCGTAGGCACCGATGGGACTTCATGGTGCATTCAGGTACACCTCGTAAAGTCATGATGCATTCAGGTGCAAATAATGCATGTTTTCAAAGTAATTGTTAGAAATGTAATGGTATTATTACTGCTACAACCTGCAAGGCGCGGGTCATGTGACTAATGGAGGCAGCAGAGCTTGCACTACTGCTAACAAGCTAATTTACTAGCATGTTTGCTGGCGATTGAACCGTGTTGGCTGTGTAAGCTGTTATTGCAACATTATTTCATCGTTATTGTGCTGTTGGAAAACCTTTTATTTAAAAACATTTCATAATAGATGCATTTCAGTAAGAATTGCTTTTTTAAAAAGCCTTTTGTTTACAGACATGCACAGACAGGGACAGACACGTTACTGTAACAACCTGTCTGACTGTAGGGAGAACATTTTAATAGTAGAACTCTAACATATAAAACTATATGAAGGGGTTCCTAAATGTGTTTGCATGAATATTCAAGAAAGGTGCATAAAGTCAGTCAAGCTAGCAAGGCTGCCGAAAAATATAGTTTTCTACTGTAACTCTGGCAAAACTGATCAGATCTGGCTAATTTCCGGCTGCAGAATTAACGAGAGAAAAGGTACAACCCCACCCCCCGATACTTCTATTTAGGCTTTCTCCACTAGTGAATCTCTTGCTGACATGGGAGGTCAGCCTCTGAGAAAGACTAGCGACATTGGCATTGGGAAGAGAATGTAATGTAATAAGCCACACGTGGGATGGGAGTATTGTTACATTGTGTTGTTGGGAATCAGGATGCAACTGGTAATCCAAGCCTTGGGCATAGAAAGCAGTTGGAAGGAATTTGACATCATAGGCCTCTATTATCTGATGGATATGATATATATATGCTGCTGTCATATATTGGCTTATTTTTTACGAATTGGAGCTAAAGTATCACAGGTGGGTGAGCCTCAGTATAATTACTTAACATATTTAAAAGGGCTATTTTATTAGAGGTGCTCATGTTCATCACTACTCAAGATCAGAATGAGATGTGGAGTGAAAGTGAAAGGGTTGTCAAAGAGAAAATTCAGAGGATGAAGATGGGAAATAATTAAAGATGGGGCAAGAGGGGAATAAAATGTCTCAATGTGCTTGCTTCCTGTCACAGAGGACCTGTCTGCTGCAGAGGCCTCGACTGAAATGTTTCAAAACGCCCCCAATGAAGGCATCATCAAGCAGCACATTCAAATTTGCATTTTTCTCTAAGGAGCTTGCTTATTGCCAATCTGCTGATGCTGCAGAGGAACATGTTAGGAATTCATGAGAAAAACAACTTCTGAGTTAACTGAACAGTACAAGGCAGTTCAATCAGGAGGGACTTCATGTAGAGTAAACAATCAATTTATATTCAAGTGCATGATGAAAACAATTTCAGTCTTTGGCGATTAGATCCTATTGTGGCGTGTTATATTTAGAGGGTAAGGATGCCATGATTAGTTCAAGATATTCCCCCCTGGGGTCTAGACACTGGTAGTGGTGGTGGTGGTGAAGGGAGTTGCTGAAGGCCTGGATGATGGAATGTGGAGCAGGACTGGGTGCTGATATATTGCATATATTGAAGGGGTGGAGGAGGGTCTGTTCGTACTGAATAGACAACTGACAGCAGCAGAGAGTAGAACGGATTTTAAAGTTTGACAGCAACGATATTATTGGCTGAGAGAGATCGTGTCAAGATGTGGTTGGACTACTTAAAGTGAACGCCTATAGAGTAAAAGCAGAGTAGAACTTTAGCTCAGCTTTATATAACAGAGATATTTCTATACTCTGGTTTGTAATTAAACTGTTTCCATCGCAAATACATACGGCAACTAAAATCAGATCATACTCCCTGTCCTAATTTGTGATTTGTTCGGAGATTGCAATAAAAACAATTTGTAAGTAGTTCCCAGCTGTGTCTGTATTTTCCATATTTTGCCCAGAACCTTAGGTTGCTTTCATACCTGAGCAGTTTTGTCTGAATTAATGGAACCGTGGAGCTTTTCGTGGGATAGTCCGGTTTGTTTGGGGTGGTGTAAAAGCTCATTTGAACTCTGGTGCGGACCAAACAACCAAACTCTTGTTCGCTTGAAAACGGGGGTCTCAGTTCGCTTCCAAGTGCACTAGAGTTCAGTTCACTTTGACATTTGTTTATATTGTTTGGTGCGCTCAGCAAAGTACAGTGTGAATGCAAACCAAAGCGCAACAATGTTACAACTTCATCCCCAACTATAGATGTGAAAGTGCCTTTAGTTAAATAAACAAACAAACTTGAACAATTTTGATGATATTGGTCTGCCATCTTGTGCTGTTTCAAGTTCACACTTAAATTGTTAAAGTTGCTGAAACAGATTGAGCTCCATAGAAAGTTATCTTATCCCACTGAAATATTTCTCAGCTGTCATAATTTTGTGTTTTTAAATGTTAAAATAAAAATGTTTAAAAAACTTGCACAACTCACATGACACCATTTGCGTTTAGTGCTTGAGAGTCAGTGTTCAAGAATGCAAAAAAAGTTGGAGTCCAGTTCCACTGAGTCGACACTCGCTGAGAAGTGTCATCCATTTCCCCCGTCTCATCTATATTTAGACCTTCATTTCATCCGATGAGTGTCTTCATCTGCTGCACGCCTGCTGCATCGCTCTCTTTGTATTCCCTTTCAAACGCTTGTAGTACCTGAATCTTTCACCTGTGTTATAGCTTACAGTATTTGCTTTCATTTCAGAGTAATACTCTGTGTCAACTTGAGTTTTAATATCTTGTGCTTGTTTCTGTTTATTTCAAAGCATTTCAACATGTTTTAAGACATGCATAACCTCAGGCGCTGTTGCTTGGAAAAGCTCCAGATATGAATACAAGTAATAGGTCGCAATGTGGTGGAACAGCAGCAGATCAACAGCTGTCAAACTAGACTTTCAGATGGGGGCGTGTGTGTGTGTGTGTGTGTGTGTGTGTGCAAATATGGTCTTGAGGCGTTCAAGAGGGCAATGTGGTAAAGGAATTAAATGTGATTGGATTGCTGTGAGGCTCTTTGTTTAGTTTTTGTGCATTTTGGATGATGATGAGAAAGAAAAACATACTATAAATAGGCAGCCCAATTCCATCTGACATACACACGGAATCGGACACACACATAAAGTACACAGAGGCCCCTGAAGCTAGCTGCTGGATGATGTTGTACACAGACACCCCACAGAGAGGATAGAGGAGGCAGCATACGTCAGGTCAAAGGTCATGCAATGTCTACTTAGAAGAACAAGTATGCCATTGACTTCAAGTACATTCTCCTGTTCTTGTATATTACTGTATTTAACCAGACAAGCATGTTTGTATTTACAGAAGCAGACTTTATGCATGGGTCAAGTCGGGTTACTAAATCAAGACAAGTTTATGTATCCCAGTATCACATACAGTGGGCTTCACTTCAACACTCCTATAAAAAGGTTTGGAGCAAGAGATCTACCTTTCAAACAGAAGCTTTTGATTGTTAGCAGGTGAAGTATACAGAATACAACAACAAGATTATAATCCGAAAAGGTGATAATATGATAGGTCCACTTCTAATGAAGAAAATCACATTTTCAGAAAGGAAGTGTAAGGAATGGCTCCACGAATTAGGGCATGAATAAGCAATATTAGTTATTCTACAAGGAGAGACATGTGTTTAGGCAATACAAAATGTGACTCATGTTGAGGACAAACAACCTTTAGTTACAGACTGTTTGGAGTATTTCATCCTAACCTTTTGACAAGTTACAGGAGGAAAGATTAGGTAGACAGGTGTTTTTATTTGTAGCACAAATGGGTTTTTCCATTCGGCTTCTGCTAGATGAATTTGCAGTTTTCGCACAACCAGGAGCCACAGATATCCTCTGTTGCTACACTCACAGAACCACTTTGTTTTTATTTGAAGACAACCTAATGGAAAGCTTTTGACTCTGATGCTGAGGCCTTCGTTTATCGTTTACTGGCAGCAATGCCTTTATTTAGCCGTGTGATAAGATAACTTAAATATATTTATAAAGCTCAACTGATGTGGCAACACTGTTCCGCATTTAGTAAGAAAACGTTCAGTTAAAAAGGTAAGGCGTTCTTTGTGTTTATCCTGCAGATTTTTGATCTATAAACGTGTGCAATATGTCAATTTTCTCTGAAATTTTAATGGAAATGTTATCAGGTGCTTTGGCTTGTCTGAAATGTTTATTAGGAATAAAACTTCTCAGCAATATGTGACATACATTTCGCAGTATTTTCTGATTTAATTCTACTCTGAAATGTTTTTAATTGTTGTTGTGGTCAGGCAAATTCCCATCAAGTAAAATATGTTCAAGTCTCCAGATTAAAGTGTAAAGTATTACAGAAAACTATCTTCCACTATATTTTTGTTTTGGTGCAGAACTGATACTTTGGTTGGAGTGCACGAACTCTTGTCAACATTATGTTTTTTTTTGTGTCCTTCAGGCTTTCTGACAAATCAACATGCATGCAACCGAGCCATCATTAGCAATGTTCAATCAGCCCACTCACGTGGAATGGATTTATTATGTGAATAATCAGAGCTGGCCTAAGGGCCCTGCAGCTACCAGGGATTTGGGTTATTTTTGACTATTTATTGTATGATTTTGTTTCATTAAAGCTTTGTTATATCATTTTGTTTTATTGAATGTTTGCATTGATTGCTCTTCTGCACATTTACACTATAGTCATTTTAAACTGCTTTAAGAGTTAAACATGTATGTGGTTAAGCAGCACCAAGCATGTGGTAAGTTAAACAACTTTGCATTCAAAATGAAAACTATGGTTTATTAAAGATGAGATGCCTCATTAAATGAGTACATAGTATACTGGGATAACAGATGGCATGCAGGCTAGTGTATGCATGTGTGGTGTATGTGCATTATGTTTAATTTGACCTTTACTTGTTAAATTCTTGTGTACATTTAATTAGAGATAGTGACACATTTTACAGAAAGTATTTCTCTCTCTCATGTAGCAGGCTGCTACAGCAAGACATTATGTACGCATGAGTTTGATGACACTGGCTTACTGCTTTAAAATCAGAGCAACAGTCTCTGAATGTTAAAATAGGAAATCATTGACGTCAAAAACACAGTTAGCACTACATTACTACACAAAACACATTTTCTGGCTCAGTTTGTTTGAATAAAGAAGATAGACACTGTATCTGTTCATGCGGTATATATGCAGTATATAATATCGCAGCGTTTGATTGGAGTTGGAGTAGACGGGCAGACCTTTTCATCCGCTCTCCTCACAGCATGACTCGGATTCTTTGTAGGAATGTAAACAAGTTAATTGTTTATATTTTATAGGGGAGAGAAGAAGGAATATCAAGGAGGAAGCTGCCAAAGGAGGGACGAATAGATATGTAAATAGATGGATGCAGATTCACTGAGACAAAACACATGAGAAACAGCAGGTTATAAAGAAAACGACAGGAAGAGAGGAGCGTTGTGGGAATAAGGGAGAACAACAAGGAAAAAAAGTGAAGAGAGGCATTGAAAATGAGGGGAGGCTGCAGGGAAACAGGAAGAGGAGAATTGGGAAGAAGTCATAAAAGAAGGATGGTGAGGGAGGTGTAGATGTGAGGAAATATATACATGTGACATCTCTGTCAATATTGATTTTTTACTTTCAGCAAAATCGCATAGTGATGATATGATCTTATTCTTTGTTTTCACAAATTTGTATCGACCAAATCGTTTCAAGCAAGCTGTAATTAGAAACTAGCAGATTTAGTTATTGACATTTTTGGTTTACACATATGGTTGTACAGTATATGAGGGTGAATTACTGTTATTACACATAACTTCAGATACTTTATTTTCAAAGCATGTGTAATTAAAAGAAAACTCCCGTCTTGCCGGCAAATGAAGGCGGCTGGCCATTCAGGGTTATGATTTCTTAAAATTGTGTAATTAGCATTTTAGGGGAGTGAGGATCCCTAATAAACTTAGTGAGCTCTAAAGGTGCTGGTAGGTGGATTCTTTCAACGTTGGCTGGAGTCCAGCTAACTGCTCCCACCTTCTCTGTGTCTTTATGTTACAGTAAGCTAATCGTATTGGTACAGGTTCTAGCTTCATATTTTGCTCAAATACATGAAAGTAGATCTTCTTATCTAACTCAGGAAGAAACATAAACGTGTTTCCCAAAATGTCAAACCTTGCCTTCAAGGGGATTATAAGGCATTATCTGAAATAACAACTTTTGTATACATTTATTTATTTCATTTATTTCCATCAGTTATTAGTATGATACTATTGATAATTCAATGGTTTTACCTCCGTGAGACATCAAAGTCTCAATTTATCTTATCTTTTCTGAGCTGCATTTAGATCTTTTGACCTTGTCTCTTAACCGGCACACACAATCCCAGAGATAATATTGTAGTGTCCTTTACAACATCTAGATCACTCTCCTGCTTATTGACAAAAGTAGGAAATATCCAGCAAGAATTAACTGTACAGAAAAGTTCCTGTTCACCACTTAATTTCTACTGTGTGTGTGTGTGTGTGTGTGTGTGTGTGTGTGTGTGTGTGTGTGTGTGTGTGTGTGTGTGTGTGTGTGTGTGTGTATCTTTGTTGTGTTGGGGTCTTGTAAGGCAATGATATATATAACACAGTGTTAGCAGATGGTGTTTCAGTGTCATGTCCCACAGATGGGGAAACATCTTAGTTTGCAGTGACCCAAAAAGAGACGACAACATTTAAGGTTGTAGCTGCTTTCAGTTCTAAGTGCTTTCCTGTGCTTTCACCCTGCTACAGCCTTTAACCAGGCCATAGAAGGCTGCATGGACTGACTGTGTATCACACACACACACACACACACACACACACACACACACACACACACACACACACACACACAAACACACACACACACACACACACACACACAGAGAGAGAGAGAGAGAGAGACACACTTAGACAGAGTGACAATGGAACAAAACATTTGTGTGAGTACTAGGTTACCCACATCCATGGTTTACACCTGTACCTGCTCTGAGTTTTCTTTCTATTCACTTATTCTCTTATTATCTCTTTTTCCTCCTCCTTTCTCTCAGCAGTGTCTCAGTGTGTGTCGGCACTAGGGTGTGAGCCGGACTATGAATTAGCCATTGAGGAGGTCTGCCTGGACACATTCAGACTGGACATGCAAAAGCTGGACCAGAGACACTGGTGTAGCTGGGAGGACACAGTCGAGTGAGTAAGATAAACACTCACACACACACACACACACACACACACACACACACACACACACACACACACACACACACACACACACACACACACACACACACCAAGAGAGAGAGAGAGACAAGCCCAGATACAATTGCAAACAAAAAATTGCACAAAACAAACAACATAATGAGCTCCAGATTTCAAATGTGTCAATCAGCAGTTCCATTCTATTTTATAGTTGAAATGCAGTTACATAATAGCATTAAACACCTAAATGTGAATGTAACAGGTTCCCTATAACACAATAATCTGACAGATATTACCTTTATTCATAATCTTTGATCCAGTGTAAGTCAACAAAATGAAGTTTAACTAACTAAGATCACTTGTTATCAAAAAAATGCAGTGGATCATTTGTTCATTTCTGACTGGAGATCTTTACAATCATCAAACGTTTTGGTCCCCTTCCAACAGCTGATTAGATACTGGGTGAGAGACAACAGAGAAAGAGATTGGATGGAAAAAGGGAGGGGGATGAGAGGGATACACAGAGACAGTTAGTGTGAAGAACAAAAGCTGTATGCCTTTGGCATAAACAGGGATCTTTTGTGCATGTACAAATATTATCTTTGCACTAATTGTAAAAGACATCTGGCGACACAGGTTTTTACAATTGCTCTTAGGAATGAGTGAATCATTTGGACAATTACATAATTACATAAATAATAGCCCCCACTTGACTGTCAATTTAAAATTGTGAATCTGTTTTGTATTTAAACAACAAACCCCTATCCTGAATTACCTGGATATAATATCATGCTGCCTCCCCGATGGCCCTCACTATCAGAAGACCTTAGAAGGGGAACCCCATTTAGCAAGTCTCCAATAGGCCTGACCGTTGAAAGAGTTCTAGTCTCATGAGCAGCATTGTCTCTGTTCTCATGAGATGTACCAAATGTTGCTAATGAAACCCTTTCATACAGCCTTGGGCCACAGACAACTATGTCATATTAGATTTGGAAATACCAAGCTACAAGGTTAATTTGAGTAAAGAAGCAGTGTTTCTTGACCTACGTGAGGCCTTTAATAGTTACCTACCCAGTACTTTGCACTAACTGTTTTGAATATAGTCTATTATTACTTTGAAGTGGATACAATCATACCTGACACACTGCACTCTTTGTGTTTAGATAAATAATGAATTAAGAGTGCCACAAGGCTCTATTTTTGGGCCTCTGTTTTTCATTGGGTATCTTCCATTTATGTGGAAATCATGATGTATGCAGATGACACGGTCATATGCGCTCAAGTGACAAGTAGCTTACTAATAAACGTAAACAAAAGGTCTGTCCAAATATTCATGTAAATGTACAAATAATACAATAATGTATCAGTGAGGTTAAAGGCAGAATCCATGATCCAAGAGTAAAAAAAATCCCTATCATGCTAGTGAAAATCATTTTAGGAAAACTATGTACACAACTATGGCAAGTATAGTTCAGTTGGAGCTACTTTCTTTAAGCCACTGACCTTTTATAGCAGATGGTTTTGCAGTTAAATTTGGTGGAAAACGCTCTGCTCTGAGAGAGTGCTCAAAGAATGCGAACAGCGAACACGGGGAATCTTCTGGGAGAACTAATCCCCCTGCTGATAAACACACACACAAGCATTACATCTTAGTTACATCAACAATACCAAAAATATGGCATATATTGAGGCGTTTGGGGTGTTGGAGGGACCCGGTATCAGCAGAGTTGAGTGAGAAGTATCAGGTTATAATGGGTCGTGCAGTACACCTGCATAAATATAATTGGATCTTACTTGTCAGCTGATGGCCACAATTATGTGTGCTTCATGAAGCATGAATAAAACAGATGATGTCAATCAGCTAATACAAGCATGACTTCAGTGCTCTGTCTGAACTAATGGTACCAGATCTCAGCAAATATCTTGAGTAGAATATCATAAATGAATATATCAATATGAACGATGGCCAAAAGCTATAACTCAAGGAGCATATGAAAAAGATAAGCCATACACTGAAATACAGCTTCAGGTTTATTAGAGGGTTTTTCTCATTTCTATTTCTGTATATCACCTTGGTCTCAGATAGCCTTAAAACCACAACAAGGAAAAAAAGTGAAGAGAGGCATTGAAAATTAGGGGAGGCTGCAGGGAAACAGGAAGAGGAGAATTGGGAAGAAGTCATAAAAGAAGGATGGTGAGGGAGGTGTAGATGTGAGGAAGTATATACATGTGACATCTTTGTCAAAATATTTCAATATTGATTTTTTACTTTCAGCAAAATCGCATAGTGATGATATGATCTTATTCTGTTTTCACAAATTTGTATCGGCCAAATGTTTTCAAGCAAGCTGTAATTAGAAACTAGCAGATTTAGTTATTGACATTTTTGGTTTACACATATGGTTGTACAGTATACGAGGGTGAATTACTGTTATTACACATAACTTCAGATACTTTATTTTCAAAGCATGTGTAATTAAAAGAAAACTCCCTTCTTGCCGGCAAATGAAGGCGGCTGGCCATTCAGGGTTATGATTTCTTAAAATTGTGTAATTAGCATTTTAGGGGAGTGAGGATCCCTAATAAACTTAGTGAGCTCTAAAGGTGCTGGTAGGTGGATTCTTTCAACGTTGGCTGGAGTCCAGCTAACTGCTCCCACCTTCTCTGTGTCTTTATGTTACAGTAAGCTAATCGTATTGGTACAGGTTCTAGCTTCATATTTTGCTCAAATACATGAAAGTAGATCTTCTTATCTAACTCAGGAAGAAACATAAACGTGTTTCCCAAAATGTCCTGAATTAATAGTTTTTAATAGAATTAGTAGCCTTAAAACCAACTAGGCTCTGAAAGAATGATAAGATATAAGGACACTGTTATCATTGTTGAAGTTTGACAGTCACATTTTTTTAATCAGATTTTGTGTTTAACATTACATGTAATTTAGCTGATGCTTTTATCCAAAGCGACTTACAATTGCTACATATGAGATGCCACATGCCTCTGGAGCAACTATAGGTTAAGTGTCTTGCTCAGAGACACATTGGTTGATGTATCGCAGTGGGAATTGAACCCAGATCTCACACACCAAATGATGTGTCATATCCACTGTGCCATCGCCACCCGTAACTTACAAAACTGCTCCTCCACTGTTCAAAAGCATTGCTCAACGTTAGTATTCAAGAGGACTTCTGTCTTTTCATTTAAGTGAAGGACAAAATAAGCTTTTTTTAAAACTGTCCATATGGAATTCACTGCATTATATCTGTATCTACTCTACTTTGTAGTGTCTGTGTCTATCTGGCCAGGGACTGCAGATCAAAAGTACTGCAGCTCGCTCAAATGGTTTAAAGCATCTCCTCTTATTACTTGAGATTAAAGTTTTTTTTTGTAAATGGTCATAGACAAATACATTTACTTTTACTGTTTAGATATTGAGTTGTGGAAGAAAGTCACAGTTACCTCTCTACTTTTCTCAAAGCACAGTCTCAGTCACAGTTGTACACAGTGCCTTCTTACCTCTCATTGTATCATAGGAGAGGGCAGCTTCCTCAGCTCTCACCACTGTCATATCCGCCTGAGTTTACACCCTGCTCCCACCCAGGGGCGGTTCTAGATTGAATTACACCCAAGGCGAGACCCCCTTCGAGCGCCCCCCTTCCCCCACAACAACATAAGTGAAAGAGAAAATTATATTTCTCAGTTGCACAAATCCTTCATTAGAGCATTTGAAAAACACTTAAGAGAATCCAGTTATTTAACTATTGATATTACAACAGGAAACACACTTTTTAAGGTGAACAATCTCCACAATGAACACAATTCTGCAGTCTACAGTATAGGTTATCAGAACTTAAAATAAATATACACTATATACATAAATGTGGCAACAATGTATACAATAATAAAAAAATTAACAAGATTAATAAATCAATAAAACGGTATACTGCTCATGAATCATAAAACAAGCTCTATATATATATATATATATATATATATATATATATATATATATACTGTATATACTGTATATATTATCATTTCAAGAGGCCCTGTGCTTTAATTTGAAGAGGTCTATCATGAGTTTTTGTCTGCCTAAGCAGATAGAAAAGCTACAATTCTCGTTAAACAAGTTTGCATGATGTGCAACGTTTATATAGGCTACTATTGCAATCATATAGTAAAGCATGCCTACGTCTTTTATTGTTGTAGTGTTTTGTCCACCACTCAGTTTTTTATGAGAAAAAAATGAAATGTTTTTATGATAATAAAGAGGTGTGGTTCACTTCACAGGCTGAGTACCTGTGTTAGTATATTATTTGGGTTACATAGCAATAATATAACCAAAAGATGTATCCTGGGATTCATTCAAAACTTTATTTGTTTGAAAAAGTAATAAATAAAAAACTTTTCTTGACTGAAAGGGAAATCGCAATTATTTCTGAGACAATAAATTGTACAGTAAAATCTGTAATTGTTACAGCTCTAGCAGTAAACTCCAGTGTTTCTCAGAGGCTAATGCTAAGATATTGAATTGTTAAGCTATCCCTTTTCAATATAGTGACATGTCTATACATCTATACATTTGACCTATACAGGTCCACACACCCTTACCCACCAGTCAATACCGGGTATTGTCTCGCTCTCATTCAGAAGCATTGGTGCATTATTAGACTGTGGGAAGTTACAGGAGCACCCAGAATGACATGATCAAGCAATGAACTGGCAGGTGACAGTGCTAATCACGGAGCCACTGTAAAGCTGATCAGCCGGAAATCACTCCAGTATTTTGTATTTTTAACCAGTCTACTTGAGATGCAAGCAAACAGCAAATTTCCTAATAACAGCTTTTATATTCAATTATTTTCAATCAAGACTCCAAATGGCTTTTGATATTTGAATTTTGAGGAAAGTCTTCTTTTAGGTAATTTTCACAACAGACATTTTGACTTGTCACAGTAGGAATAGCACAGGTTGTACTAATAACATTTAAGATGGCTCTTTTCTTTTCAAGTGTCCTAGTAAGCCATGAAAGTGTGAAAGTGGTCGAGCATGCACAATACCAGGACACACAAACTGAAGCAGCTAAATGGAATTCAGCCATACACTGTTATCCCAAATTAGTTGACTTTACTAGAAATTTGCGTGGAAACCCTTTATGAACTTTACTTTAAGATTTGTATTTGTTATACAACAAACTTATTTATTTACTGTAACTGTAAAAATGTAACTATAAAAATGTAACTGAAAAACGTGTGAATCGCCATTATTGCACAATTCCTCCAAGTACCTAACTAAAAAACTAAAAATCCCTATCCTTACCAGAGTCAATATAGTGTTTAGTAACTCCTAAATAATGTTGATTACTCACTGACGTCCAGTGATCACTGGTTAATGAGACAGCGTTTGCAGCACCTTGCAGCAGTTCCAGTTGGGCTGCTTTCTCAATTCAATTCAAAACTTTATTGCCATGTCAACATAGTTGATTGGAATGTATCTCTGTGTCGTACAGGCTGTGTATGCGTGAAAACTACTGTCCCATCAACCTGAGTCACGTTAATTAGCTCGTAGGTGGTAGCTCAAGCTTGACGTGCTTCAGTGATATTTTAATTCGGCTTTACACAATGTGCATATGGCTTTCGACTTGTCTACGAGCCGTCCGGGAGTTCTGGAAAATAAAAAGCTCCATTCAGGATTTCATTGCTGCTGTCTTTCTCCATCATGCCTGCAGCCTGCAGCAGCAGGATGTGTTACGAGGAAGTGGCAGCTTGATGATAAGTAACGGTGCTGCAAAGGGTCAAAATAGTAGCCTGTTAGGCACGACACAAAGCTGAGTGAAGTGTAAAATAAATTAATAAATGGCGGCATGCGATTATAAAAAATTAACACGTTATGCTCGGCCCTTGCTCGTTATGCTCGGCTGTCAGCATTAACGCGATTAACGCGTTAATGCTGACAGCCCTACTAAAAATCATTAGTTTTTTTTTACCATGTCTAAAATAAGTATGTTAAGTGAAAAGCTTTAGTGCGTAACTTTTTGATATTAATGAATGTCCGTTAAAGCCATTACCAAATGGGGGAGGGTGCAGTGCGCGGTCAGTAGAGTGCGGATCGAGCCGCATTTTTCTGTCCGAGCCCGGCCTGCGTCCGACAGAGCAGTAACCGAACCCAACTGTAGGAAGGCATTCGGAAATGTCAACATATGAGCGCATCAGCGCACACGGGGCAACGAGCACACGTTAACACAGGCGTGCACAAGAGGCCCAGTCATATAGCCAATTGAAATTAAATTAACATAGGCCTACCAAAAATGGCCCAAGCCAACAGAACAAAATCCCAAAAATTCACACAAGAGGTTCTGTGGATCTAGGTCTCTTAATGAAATTCAAATCAACACGAGTGTCCCCAGCAAAGTAACATAAATGTAACACAAATGCAGCTTATTGAAATGAATATCACCCTTACCATTTTCCTCAAAAACTATATAGGCTACTAAACTGCAACATGGGATCTATTTGCATAATCCACCCATCAAAGTTTAAGCTAATCCATGTTCCTATGCAGAAAAACGGTGGATGGCTTCAAGGCTATCCTCCTCTGCTCGACGGTCCTGCCATTGCGCTCACTGCTACTGCTGCTGGCTGGAATGACAAGAATGCTGCGGGCAAGGAATATGCTGTTTTAAATTTAAAATGTTCAATGCCTTATTGCGCTGATGTGACCGAGCCCAAACATCATTTCTAAATATCTGTACAAACCCGGCCTGGCCCGTCGGGTCCCGGTCTCGGGTGGGGTATCCATCCTCTAGTGGTCAGGGAAGGCTTGTATCATGTGGGCGCCCCGACAGTTTTGTTGTCAGTACTTAGAATCCCTCACGGGGACAGAAGAAGCTACGCACTATAGCTTTTAAACACACAAAGAAACATTACAAATATAAAACATTAGGCTACATATCATTACTACAGAAACAATTTCCTTACATTAATATTGTTTATTCTTTATGAAAATCTAGTTTTAAGAACAACGTATCCAATACATATACTCCAAAAAAAAAAAGCAAGGAAATTCATCAACATGATACATTGACATTTTTCAATGCACTGGGTTGCATGGGATGTTCAGCCCGGGAGACAGAGTTAATGATTTCTAATCTGTGTTTGAAATATTATCCACTGTCACTGCCCAAACCCCATCAGTCCCCACCCGGGTCTCTATCATGGTGCAACAATAAATGTAGATAAACATGAACCCTAAATCATCCATACAAAACTAAATTCCAGTTAACATACTGTAAATGCACACCCAACATTAACAGAACATTATTAAAACACACTTAAACTACGACAGAAACCTTTCAGAACTTTTTTTTTTCTCCCATGAGCCTTTGCACCGCTTCAGGCAGAACAAACGACCCCGCCCCTCCCATACAGAAACTTAACATCCTTAGTTATCTCTGCTTAATATGATCTGTGCACTGCATACTTAAGCTGATTATTACAAACAACTGATGTCATTTAGTAATGAATATGGTTTTTAACAAAACATGAAAGAATAAGTAGTGACCACAAAAAAAGTTTAATTACAACTAAATCGGTTTTTTTTTAAATATTTAAACCTGTGGTTTTCCTACACTGACATGTCAAAATGTGAACAGATGATGAACAGACAAGAAACTACATAAGAAAATGTTTTACTGCCTTCCCAAGAAAGGGCCAGATATTTGAAATACCTGACGTTATTGGATGATGTGACCTTTCCTTTCTGCCACCAACATTAGATACATCATCATTGTGTATGGTATAGGTGAACTCTGAGATCCATCAGTTTATTACATGTTATATAAAACCTTCTACATCCATTCCACAAGATATCTGCACGTAATTGAGAGACTTTTAAAGGACCACAGCGAGCCCTGTCTCCTAAAAATGATGTTCTAATACAACTAAACTGCATTCTCATTGATGTTTTGAAGGAAACATATTTTGTAACGGATTTTGCGTCACTTAGACGCAAAAACAAAAAAATGTTTTTTAATGGGCTGCAATGTAATCCTATGACGCAAATATGAACCGTCAATGTGCATCCACTAAAAGTGCTTGTTTTGTTTTTTTAAGGAGTGCTAAATTAGATTACATTACCATTCCTTATTACAGCATAGAAGAAATGTGACATTTATTCATACATGAATAATTGTAGCTGGAAACGGGAGAAACTCAGCTAGGAGACACAAAAGTGCATTTTTAATACTCTCAAACCCATCTCTGGGTACAGGACATGTCTGGGGCACAGTCAATTTGTTGACACAGTTATCTTTAATTGAGACTAATCAAATTATCCTGATGCTGGCTCTGTTGTGTAATAATGTGGGGTTTGCTTATAAACGCGCTGGGCGGATGCATTTGATGGTGAGTTTAGCTGTATTATAGTTCAGAGAAGTACGTTAATGCAATTTATCATTCTGGTCTGCTAGCTCTCAGGTATTTACAAGACACTTCACAAGTCTGCTAATACAGATGGAAGGCAGATGGAAAGACATAGATGTCCAGCTGAAGACAGGAATGATAACATGTCACCATCTAGGTTCAATTTGAACTTTTTCCAGCTTGTTGCTTTAAAAATTAAAGCTCTTAGAGTCTGCATTTTAAATACTGATCTGCCATTTGTCTCCCAATCAGATGAACACATAGATGCATATATAATAAATTAGAATATAATACATTTGTATATCCTTATGATTATACATGTTCTGCTAATATATAGGGGTGGGAATCACCAGCGGCCTCAGGATACATTGTCATCACGATTCTTCTGTCATGATACGATATTATTGCGATTTTAAACATATTGCACATATATTGCAATTTATTACCTTTTTTTAAGACTTCAAATTTTTCCCAATTTCAAAAGTAAACTTTATCAACATCTGTTTTATCTAAAAAGATAAACTTCTATTTGTTCATCTCACTTCAATTTTATTGCTGCAAAATGGGATTGTCAAGCAGACAAACTGACCAACACATATATAATAATAGATCGTCTGTGTATCGATACAGTATTGCCACGGAAAATTTTGCGATACTATGCTGTATGTATGTTTTCCCCCCACCGTTACTAATAAAACAGCAGAAAACATGTCGGTGTGTAAATTATTAGTTTGTCCTCACTGCTAACTATTATTTTCCTACATGAGGTTACTTCATGATTACAGTAATCAGGACATGCCCCTTCTGATGCTACATGATCAGCCAGCCATCAGAGTCTGCACAAACCTTTACCATCAGATTAGTCAACAGCAGCAGCACCATTTTACCGAACAAACTGTGTTGTGGTGAGCAGGCAGCTATCAAATTCTTTCTTTGAACTCTTTGCTCAGTTAACTGAAGTATGGCCATTTATAGCCACACGGTGCCCGACACAAGTGTCAGCTAGCTAACAGTTCATCACAGGCTCAACCATAAATACTTTCCCCTATCTTTATTTCCCTTTCCATCTTTTGGTCCGTCGTGCCTATGTTCTCATTCAGCTATTAAATCTCTCTCTAAAGTTGTCATAGCTTTTGGTTCCTTGGAGCTGCTGTGTGAGGTCAGAGTACCACAGACTCTTCAATAATACACAGCGACCCAGCTCACTGCCTACGTCGGGAGGATTTGCAGAGATTTAGTCTGCATTTGTAAAGCCGATGGTCTGTAAAGGTTCCTTTATGGCCAAAGAAGGTGTATACACTGCAGTATGTCATGTTAAAGAAACAACTTAGATGAAAGAAAGGATAAGATAGAATAATTATAAAACAGCTGGAGAGAAAACTAGAGAATGATAAATGATTTGGTACTCAGCTGTCATGCCCAATTACTCTATGCCAACGGCATCTTTGAACAAAGAAGGTAACAGTTTAATTGCTTTAAGCCGATGGGCACAACTACTATTATTGTGTATCTGAGACTTTGATCTATTCTACAGTCATCATACCATAATAAATAAATGCCTTCTGGCAAACAACTGGGGCGAGAATCTGCATTTCAATCCAATGACCACAGTGATTATAAAATACAACTTAATCATGTTGTTCACCATCATAAGAGCATTAGCAGAACATCAGGAATGTTGACATCAAACTGAAATCACTACTAGTCATGCCTTTGTGCTGTCCAAACTCATGTCAAAGTGTATTAAATGTGTTGGGCCTTTGGAGATAAATGAGAAATTATCCTTTATCCTGTAAGCCTCTGAGTGGGCCCTATATGTTAAGCAGGAAGGGGCATTGACATTAAATCAGTGCGTTACTGTACATGCAGAGCAGTAACCGGGGTATGGTCTTACGTCATGCCAGTTATTTAATCTATTGATTCGTGTACACGGACATGTTTATCTCGTTTTTTTCGTGGTGGTCAGCACGTTTTTTCAATGGGAAGCATCTTTTGTGATCACAGCACGACTACGGTAGCAAGTAGTATGAAATGACGAAAATCCTCACAGGGAGGTTGGTTGGGGTGATGGATGGGCCAAACAACACAGGACTTTCACCCCGGAGACCGGGGATCGTGTCCCGCATGTGACGTTTTATTTCCGTTGTTCTTTTCCTATACCCAACCGTCCCATTGTTGTTGCACGTCCCCCAGAGGCCGCGTATCGTGGCCCTCTTGTGACGTGTGCTTTCCCCGTTCTTCTTTTCCTAAACCCAACCTCCTTCCCATTATGAAAAAAACGACATAAACGTGTCCGTGTACACGAATCAATGGATTAAAAATAACGTGAACATTTCACGAACTGCCGTGAGAACGTGTTGGTCTAAATTTCCTGATAACTGTAGCAGACAGACAGTGTTAGTGTATTATCTTGTTCAGAAAGCCACTGTCTACATTGACCAACCTGCATTTGATGGGGGGGAGGGAGTTTAGCTGCCCTTCATCTCTTTCTCATTATATATATATATATATATATATGTATGGGGTCTATTAAGTAGCCTATGCTTTAGTCAATCCATCTGCCAACCTCAGTAACACAAGACGCTATGGGCTGTATATACTCATCTATCCGCTCTACCTGTTGAGTTAGTTGGGTTATTGTGGCACATTACATTACTTTATTCAGTGTGGAAGTAGCTCAGCGTAGGTTTTCAACACACACACACACACACACACACACATGCCCACGCACACGCACGCACGCACACGCGCACGCACGCACGCACACACACACACACACAAACTCCTCCAGCATTATGCATATTCATAAACACGGTAAAACAACTTTAGCTTTCTTTCATTTTAGTTTTTCTTTCCTGAGTAAACAAACCAATTAGAGACACATTCTCCAAGAAGATATTTTCTAGTATAAAAAGAAGTTCCAAAAAGGACATATTTTTCTTCTGATTAATAACGTATCTTAGATATATGCTCTCTAGATACAAGTCTTAATTTTAAAATTTTTACAGTATGAAATGCTCCTTTCACATAGAGAAAAAAAAAGATGCTCTATGGTTTTGGTGACCTTCTAAACTAAGTCATTCTTTACAGTAATATCAGCTTGTTCTCAGCACCTTATGCAGGATCAGAACACAGCAGAATACTTTGCCCAATAAATCCGAAGATGGAATTTATGTTTTTGATTAATTCTCATTAAGGTGTAATTCTCTCCCTTTGCCCTTGTCTCTGTTTTTCGTACCGCAGGCTCTTAGTTTAAAAATAGCTCTGTTTCTTGGTTTTACAAGGGCATGCATTGTGGGTGATTGTTGGGAGGTATTTTGGTCAGTCAGTCATGCATGCCTGTCAGCCAGGCCAGAAAAATGAGCTCAGCAGTGTGGAAAGCTAATTGAAGTTCTTGTTCTGCGGAGCTCTGTGATTAAACAGCTGATTAGTGGGTGATTAGAAATGGATTGCTGTATGTTTTTCCAGCTATAATGACTGGATTACATCCAGCATTGCCTGGATTGTCACACAGCTGCAACAGCTGTTACACAATGCTTCTCTAACAGCATTGGGACAATGATTTGAATGCTTGCCCCAGTTAGGGAGGTTTTTCATTTGTATCCAAGTTTGATAAACGTAGTCAACCGTTTGAAGACCATTAAAGTGGCTGGCATGCATTTCTTTCCACATCCATGCTCCCCTTCTGCTGCTAGAAAGGAGAAACCTTTGCATTTGTTCCTGTTCCTTCTCTGGAACAAACATCACTTCTCCTTTCCTCTGCCTTTGTTGCTGTAAAAAGCCCAATTCTTTATAATCAATGTCCTCCTGTATTACTAGCTTTTAGTATATTGGCATTTGCACACAGCGTCGTCTTTAAGTAAAGCTCAAATTTGATGTAGAACTGAGTATATTACTCGGACACACAAGAAAAGGTCTTTCCCTGCTCTAATTGAGCCATCTCCCTATTGTGAGCCTTTGCATCAATACTGCAAACATTCACTTTGACGACTCATTGGTCCCGCTGGGTTTCAGTGAAAGCAGGAGAGGAATTCGGGATGAGCTTTCATCCTCTTATTGTGCACCGTTGCCATTGCACCATACAGAAGTGTTCACAGGTTTCAGGCAGTCCCACTGTAGTGTTTTTTTCTTCTTTTTTAATGTCTTGTAATAGTACCTTCTACAGTCGGAAATTCAGACACATTCATTGGGGACTGGGGGAAAAAGGGCACTGAGTACCCTGAGGGCCCAAAAAGATGCTAGAATGAATAGCTGTGGATGGGAGGGGCCCATAGAAAATGCCTTTCTACAGGGCCCAGAATTTTGTGCTACGCCCTGTCTTACCATACACATTTTTGGTTAATTATGATTACATTTGGATGTTTTGATGTGACAGTGTGTTATTTCAATATGTTCTGAAAAAGATTTTTCAGAATTAAACTCAGAGACAGTTTAGAAAAGTGCTCTTGATACAAGAAAAGAGTTGCAAAACATAAACACATAAGCATAAACACATGGTTAAAGTTACAAACACAATATTGTCTAATTAACAAATATCGTAAGCCTTAGGAAGGTAAGGGCCAGATTTTCATAAGGCTGTTGTGCAGATGTTTATGAA
Organism: Zingel zingel; assembly: GCA_023566125.1. Lineage (NCBI taxonomy): Eukaryota > Metazoa > Chordata > Actinopteri > Perciformes > Percidae > Zingel > Zingel zingel. The sequence goes on along the minus strand of CM042327.1, from coordinate 31,930,185 downwards.
ATTATGTTTACATTCAGCGTTTCACCCCAGAACACATTGTGTGTGTCCTTGATCTCCAACTTTTGGAGATCATTCGATTCGATTACGATTATCATGTCAGCGATTCACTTCGATTCGATATCTCGATGCAGCAAATAAATTTTTCTATTAAAGCCATATAAGATATTTAATTCATAGCTTTTCAAGCTTCAAAAACAAAACATTCTGCAGTGCTCTAATACTAAATAAATTGGATACATAAAACTACAGCACTGAGCACATGGCACTTCCTGAATGTGCAAAACAACAGAATATGTAAACAGAGAGGTTGTTAGGCATACATTAAATTGTAAACATAAATAATCGATTATGGCCCGGTCGATTATCGATGCAGCATCGTCCATGTCCATGATTTGATTATTTGATTAATTTCAACACCTCTACTTCTCATACAACTAAACTGCATTCTAGAAACTGCATTTCCTGCAGAAAATGTTTGTGAATGCTGAAAAGCTAAATTGCCAACCCGATCTCATTCCGAACTCGTAAAATAAGGACGTTTGGACAGTGGCCGTCAGCGTCTGATGCGACGTAAAAGGCAACCTTCAGCGTATTTATGTAACGTACCAGGGAGAGCAGCAGTTAGATAGAATTTAGTGAGTAGTATGTAAGGGCAAATTTCCGCACTAGGAGGTTGGTTGGGGTGGTGGATGGCGTGTCACAGAACCGCACGCCCACCCACGACCCTTTCCTAAACCCAACCGTCCCGTTCTTCCTGCGTGTCATGGAACCGTAAGCCCACCCACGACCTTTTCCTTAACATAACTACATCATAAGGGACGGCAATAGTCCCGACCAAGCGTATTTACTTAAAGCGCTAAAGGGACGGCAATAGTCCCGACCAAGCGTATTTACTTAAAGCGCTAAAGGGACGGCAATAGTCCCGACCAAGCGTATTTACTTAAAGCGCTAAAGGGACGGCAATAGTCCCGACCAAGCGCGTTTACATAAAACGCTAAAGGAAACCTTTAGCGTCAATAAGAACGACAAAGACACCTGACCAAACGTCCCTATTTTACGAGATGGGTGTGAGAATGTGTTGAAATTGCTAAACTGGATTGCTGGCATAATTGTATAAGAATAAAGTGGAGTAATGGGAATAGTTGAAAAAGTGGGAGTTTTTAATTAGTATGAATTCTATTGACATGTTGAATAATACCAATAACGTATTAAACAAAAGTATAACAACAAATATTTTAAATACAAAAACAAGTCATAGTATAGCATGTTGACAAGTCATTGTATATGTATGTTAAAAAAAAAGAAGTCATATTATAGTTTATCTAAAAAAAAGACATGGTATAGTATGTCAAAAACAGCCTGGTCTCATAGAATTCTGGGAAATGATCACGAACTGTTAACACCGCATTACGTGGTGGTGGCGGCACAGAATGTGTGAAAATTCCGTGTGGCCACTACGGAAAACAATGCTAATGTAAAGTCAATGAGAAGATGACGTAGCATTAGGAGCGAGTACAGTAGCAAGTAGTATGAAAGCCTGAAAATCCACGTAGGGAGGTTGGCTGGGGTGGTAGAACAACACAGGACTTTCACCCAGGAGACCGGGGATCGTGTCCCGCGTGTCACCTTTCCTAAACCCAACCGTCGCTTTCTTAATTTACTAAACCCAACCATCCGTTCTTCTTGTTGTCCTGCATGTCATAGAAACGTAAGCCCACCCACGACCTTTTCCTTAACTTAAGGGGCCATGTTCATCTCACAGAATTCTTCCGTAGGCCCATCAAGGAATTTTTTGGGATTCTGTGAAACTGCCCTAGATTTTGAGTTAAGGGGCCGTCTGTGAGGGAATTCTGTGAGATCAGGTTGCAACATAGACATGTTAAAGCCTGAAAGAAGCACTAAACTTAAACAGTGATAACACAAAAACTGTAAAAGATATGTTCTGAATCGCTTTCTAATAGCTGAAGGTTTTATGAATAGTTTAAAGTTTGAATGACATCTGTAGGTGAAGGTATGTAGGAGGAGTAGCATTTATAATTGGAAGAAGACTAAAGAGGATTTAAGTGTTGCTCTATTGACTTCCAATGTAAAATGAAAAAAAGCTTAATATTTAAAAACAAAAGTGGCAGCATAAATCGAAAGAAAATAGAAGATACAGAAACTGAAAATATCCCATCAGGATAATTCAAGATAAAAGTGTAGACTTCAAAATGAACAAAAACAATAAAAACATAAATATATCATGTCAGTTTTGGTTCCACTTGCAGGGTCAAGAGCTTCTTAAGATGCTTAGGTTAGGAGGCATCTGTTCCTATTCAGTTACGATGCTTTTGGGAAAACATCTCTTATGGTTAAGAAGGTTTGATTTTACCATCATGTTAACCTAAAAGTGCTTTCGTGGGGCTCTGGACTGTTTTACTTTTTAGATCTGGAAGCGAGCCACTGACAGTACTGTAAATGCAGACATGCATCATGGTCCTTGACAGCTTTCATGCTTGTTGTTTGACAGTTTGAACTTCTGTCTGTGTTTTGGACAGCAGCACCAGCAGGTCTGCATTTCTAAGTACTTGTTTGACTGTTTTACTGTAAACGGCCGTGTCGTAGCATCTGAGTTGGTGTATGTGACCAGGTTTCAGTAACAAACAGAACAAACATTCACACACACATATGTACACACACAGAGTCACAGGAGCAAAATTATACCCTGGTACTACACATACAGTACACGTGCAATTATTCACACAAGTACACACATGTAAAAAACAAACGGCAGCACACACTGAGCTCCACCTGTTCACATCCTGATATTGACTAATTTGAAACAGATACAGAAGGAGAGAGAAGAAAAGTGACAGAGCGAAGAGCATGTGTTTGTGTGTGTGTGTGTGTGTGTGTGTGTGTGTGTGTGTGTGTGTGTGTGGGTGAACTTTTTTATTTTGAACTTAGCCAATGTCTAAATTGTTTTAAACTGCATCTGGATCTGCACCAAAAACTTGCGTTGTTCTTGTTGTTCCTTGGCCACGTCCTAACTTTACATAACTTCCTTGTTATTTATTGCATGCTACATGAAATTATTTATTATATATTTTGCAATATTACCTGAATAAGTAACCCCCATCCATCTACCGTCATACCTGTCCACCTTACACGCCTGTCTCTGTGAGCATCAGTCAGTGGAATAAAGGAACAGTACTGCCTCATTTCTCAAGTCCCTGGAGCAGCTTCTCTCTGTGTTGCTTTAATTTATTCATTATCCAGGTTTTATTTATTCGCACTTTGCTCTTTAGTCAACAGATCAAACTACATAAAGCAGCATGCCTCTGCCTGAACCAGCTCCCTCTGTCCTTCATCTTATACATATGGGATATTTTCATAAATATATATAGTCCAGCCCGGTCTCACTCAAAAAAACTGTGTCTGTGTGTATTTTGGGGCCTAGAAACTGATACATCTTTTGAAAAAAAAGCATCTTTCAAACTTTGCAAAATATTTTATCACTTTTTATCTCATGTTGGAAGTAGAAAGAGTTGCACACACACACACTTGTGCACAAACTCAGATGTTCAATCTCCCCCAGAGGATAAGCAATGCGGGAGGTCAGCAGAATAACAAAGTAGAATGAAAAAGCAAAACATTTTGTCTGATGTTCTTAGTAGTGACAGTTTGGCCTGTTTTTTTTTTTTTTTTTTTTTTCTTTGTTTTCAGAGGGAGGAATCACTACCTTTCTGTTCTGAGGTGAGCTCTCCAAGTTGCATGACAGCAACTTTCTCAACAGTAAATGATAGTGATGAATGATTCCATGGCTCAAAATACTGAAAGGAGATTAAGGTGACAACACGTGGTTTCACATTACAGGACGGGGAGATGAACAGTGATACTAAGTCATGTTAAGAAATTTTGAGCTGAAACAAAATAAGCCTAGATATGTATCTATGTGTAATATGTCTTTAATCTTCAACAGATTTATCTCTGTAGGTCTTTTGCTGTTTCCTTTTTCCAGCTTTGGCTGCATTTATTCAATGCTGTATGGCCCATTTTCTCTCAGGGATCTCTTTCGTATCAGATGTTCTCCTCAGCTGTAATGAACAAAAGGTGTGATGACAGTATCACTGTTGATCAAGATGATCTGCAGTGTTTTGTGTCCATGAATTGGTCACAAGCTGACATCTAGTTAGTTTCCTCACAACAAGGGATGTAACATTTTTTCATTTGGTCTTTAAAAAGACTGCACTGTTCATTTGATTCTTGTGTACTTCTGTTTAAGTATTGTAGATTTTATTTTCATTATGGCATCATAGCAATGTTTTAATGTATACACCTATTAAAACGTCCAATCTGTCCGTTTTTCAGACAGGTTATTAACAAGTTGAGGAGATAAATTACTAATATCTAGGGCTGTCAATCGATTAAAAAATGTAATCTAATTAATTACATACTCTGTGATTAATTAATCTAAATGAATCGCATACATAATTAACGGTGCCTGAACCAATACTTTTTAAGAAAGTAAAAAAAAAAGAAGGGTACTAAACAACAGTCGGGGACATTAAATAACGGCTTGTTTATTGCTAAGGCCATATAGTGAAAATGAAATGATTTAATAATAATGTATAACAATAACAATAACTTATTCAATACTTGAATATACTTTATTCAAATTGCTGTTGAATGACAAAAACAACCACGAGATGGGAAAAGGACATTTAACAATAACTTTGAATGCACCACGAGGCTGTAGTTTACCAGTTTCATTGAACGCACCGTCTGTGTAGTTTTTCCCGACGGCAGCTGCAGATTGTTACATACCGGTGTTGAATCCTCTACAGTAAAACACAGTCACACTTTACACCGTTTAGCCTTAGCTGTTAGCATTTTAACTGTGTTTAATCCAGCTACTAGCTAGCGGTAGGCTAACGTTAGCTGCTGTTGAGTATAGTGTTAACTAGCGTCACGTGCAGCGGTGTTTGTGTTGCCTGTATGGTCTGTTTCAGAGCATCAGTGAGAAGCGCAGACATATCAGTGGCACCAGATTTCAGTAGCCAACCCTATTCAGGAAGAAGATTTTTACAAGTAAATGTTCCTATCAATGATCCAGGCAGCACATTCTCTTCTCCCTCCTTCATTTTACAGTCAAATGGTGGCTAGAACGGCTCCGGGTCAAACGTCAATATGGAATGGATTAATCTGCGTTATTTTTTCTCAGATTAATTTATTTATTTTGACAGCTCTACTAATATCACTAGATTAAAAAAGAACTCGTCGTACTCATTTCACCTATTTCTGTGAGATCAGGCTGAATATTTCCTCAGAGCTGTGATTGGACTTATGTTGATCATCATGAAGCTGGTTTCTCTGAGTGGCTGAAGGTACTTCCACTTGACAGAATAGTATACCGGTCTTTATTTTCAATAATATGCAAAGGTAGCTATGCAAAGGTAGCTTTGCATAGCTACCTTTCTATGCAAAGGTAGCTGTGGTATGATGACGTGCTGAGGGCAGCCCTGCGAGCAATTATAGTAAATGTAGAAACATGCTGTTCAATGTTGCAAAGTGATCTACCAGGAATGTGCCCTTGCAGGTATTTGTAGCAAAAGTTGAGCTTGTTTCCACTTTCTTTTCAAGCTAGCGAAAACAAATTTAGCAACTTCAGACCATCAGGGGAAAAGCATTATTTGGGTCCGAGCGCCGACTACGGAGGAGGCTTTATTGAAATTGACGGAATTATAGATTGTATTATAATTAATTTCCAAGCATGCTGCCAACAGCACCATCTAGTCTTGCACAGTCAGCCAATAGAGACACTATTTTTTTTATTTTTCTTTAGAATTCAATTTACAAAAATTCAGTCATCACAGTCCGTAAACATAAAACTATACGTAAATAAGTGCAAATAATATAATATGAAAGTAAGTATGAAAGTAATAATTTAAACAGAAACAAATAAAAAGATACATAAGTAAAAAAGTGACAGACTTGCAAAGTCTGTCACAGTCTTGAGTAGATATCAGTTATTAACATACCTTTCTTATTTTTTACCAATTTAAGACAAATTATATCTCAGTACCAATTTGGAATAGTTTAAAACATGGTGTTGATTTGGAAAATGTTGCTTTGTGAATATGGAACTTACCTAATAAAATAAAGAGATTTACAATATTACATAAATTCCTATCTTTACGTTCATAATATGTAATAATATGTTTCCCTTCAAGTGTGATTGTATGTGTTGTTTTAGATATCATATCATTTTCAAAACTTTTCCAGAATGTAATACAGAATGAACAACCATAAAAAAGATTAACGATTCTTGTTCTGTCTTACAAAAACTACAATAATTATCAACAGGCATGCATTTTGAGATAAACAGGTTTGTAGGATATATATTATGCAATATTTTCAAATGTAATTCCCTAACTTTGTTTGTGATACAATATCTAAAAGGAACAAGCCACGCCCTATGCCAGTTAATATCAGTAAAATGAGAATTCCAAAAAGATTTCCCACGAGTGTTAATTTCTTTAAATTTAGAAAGCATTTTCTAATGTGCTTATTAGTACATTTGCTCCTCATAATATCAATACAGTTTATATAAAGAGTACAATTAAAGCCAGGAGCTTCATTTTGTTTTTTATAACTTTTTTTTTACATTATTTACATGTTTACACATTAAGATACCAACCTGAAAATCATATCTGAAGATTAATTTTTCATGTGCTCCCAGGTGATATATGAACACAGGCTGCCAAATAATTTCCAAACATCATTTCACAGGCTCAAACTCTTTAACATTGCATGTTAACATTGCATACTTCATCTCCCACACACTTGTTAAGATGTAAAAAAAAAACATAATCGAAAAACACTTGACGTGTGAGTGGGCACACAGTCACGCACAGCCATGACCACGCATGCAATCTGACAACTCTGCTGGCAAAGTGACAAACTGAACAAAACTGCACTCACAATGGCAGAAAACATATGCAGGCAGTTAAGTACTCAAACAGACAGCTACAGTAGATATACTTATTCTGTTTCTTGTAAACCCTTGTGGATGTCTAGTCCAGTCAAAAAAGTAACATTCATGAGTGTGCATTGGGCTATACAAACAGTTGCATAACACTTGGCAAAGGATGTCACATTAAGAGGATTCTGCTTGTGGCAGGCTGTGGAGAGTGCATGTGTTCAAAGGATCACGAAGAAATGTAGGTTCCTGATAAACACTGACACACTATATGTGCTGATTTCCCTCGCACGGATTGTCATCTTGGAACTGGGTTTTGAATGTTGTCTTACAGAAATGGAACAACATCACCCTAAATGCATCTATGTTGAGGCCGCCCTTTGGTGACCGTTTGGTGAAAGAGTAACTACTGTACGCCTTCGCTCCAACTCTGTATTTTTTCTTGCAGTGAGCTTCATGAGTTCTCCATTTCTTTTCTGATCCTCCTCCCTACTTTTGACTTGAGAGAATGCTTTAACCTTTAAACAGGAATGCCTACTGAAGAAGACTAGCATATGATTATCAGAAGGATCATCTAAAGTGGTTTTAAATGGGAGCCAGAGCAAGAAACTCTGTTACTGTTTAGAATAGCAAACCCTGTGTGGAGCTGCCCCGTTTCTTTGTCTAAATAAGATGAGCCATTTTATGTAAATCTTCTCTTCTCCATCCCAAGTTTTAAACTGAGATGGCAAATGCCATTTGGAATAGAATACTCAGGCAATGCTGCTTGTGCTCACATGAGCAGACTAGTTGAAGAATCTTTCTCAACATCCATTAGTGCTAACATAAGCATCCAGTGTGCAATGGCTCTGAGTAAACGTAATACTTTGGCCTTTGTTAAGTAGTAATGCAATCAAAAGGCTTCAGTCTCAAATGCATTACAATTTAATTATTCTTTATTTGTTACCCAACTTACAAATTGGACCATTTTGATCTGTGCACATCTGCAATGTCACTGCACCTGCAGCAGCCAGCAGTAACCCTGTTACCACTCTGCAGTTGTTGCTGTTGATTGATTCCCCACAAAGAAACAAAGAAAATATACTGTTGTTTTTTGGAGTCTCCATCACTGAGCTGATTGAAACCGGTTTCATTTGAAATTTGTATTACATTGTAAAAGATGGAAACTGCTTGGTGTCTCAGTATCAACGCTACTGGCACTTCTAATCCTCAAGTTGCACTCCCTTTTTTCAAATTAAACTAGACTAAATGTGGTAATACAATTAATGATGGCACTTAATGTTAGGATGGAGAGCAGCTCTGGATGCCAACATGACAGACAGAAATGGTAAGAAGAAAAGGGTAACACTTTATGGTAAGGGTATATGAAATGAAGAAAAAGCATGAATTCATTCATGTAGGACTTCATGAACTATCAGTAATGTACATGATTAATAGTATATCATGCATGACTTAATGCAGGAACAGTACGTTCATTAGTGCATCAACTAAGGGAGAACAATGCTCACGAAAGTAGGATATATATACAGTGTATATATATATATATATATATATATATATATATATATATATATATATATATATATATATATATAATTATTGACAAAAAAAAATGTTTGAGGGGTCACAAAGATGATTGGTGTATAATGCCACCATTAATCTTATTTTATTTATCAATGTTATAGATGGACCAGGTCAGCCTTTATTTGAAGGGCCATAAACATGAAGAAGTAAAGTTTAGTTAATCATGATTACAACACTACAATTCATCAGAATATATGTACACTGCTGTGACTGCTCAGTTTTTTTGGCATGTCACTTTAACTACAGATTTAGACCTCATCAATAAACCAGAATCAGAATTGAAAGACATGACATGAGTTACTATTAATGCTGCACATTACTGATAGTTCACACTAACTGAATGAATTAATGCTTTTTCATGCATGACATCATGCATGAATTCATGATAATTAACTATAAACTATTACCAAGAAAAAGTAATACGATGGGAATTCAAATTCACACTCTCCTCCTGACTGTCTCTTTCTGTTTCTGTGTCTTACCCCTGTCTTTCTTCCTTATTAATTGGAAGAAAATGTATACATACATGATGGGCAATACATACATAATACATACAAGCATGTTCCTCCCGCCTAAAAAATACTCACACACACATTTACCCTGTGGCCTCACAGAAATATAGTGTTGGGTTATACCCAGCCCAGTCTCATGGCAGTTCATGAAATGGTCACGTTATTGAATCTGTTGATTCGTGAACAGGACACGAATATGTTGTTTTTTTCGTGTAGTGATTACAAATTTTAATTTAATGTATTTAAATGGTATGCATATTTCGTGATCACAGCACGACAACGGTAGGGAGTAGTATTAAAAGCCAAAGATCTGCGTAGGGAGTTCGGCCGGGGCGGTGGATGGGTCAAACAAAACAACACAGGACTTTAACCCCGGAGAGCGGGGATCGCGTCCCGCGTGTTGCAGTTCCTTTCGCCGCGTCTGGTGTGTGACGGTTCCTTTCCCAGTTCTTTTTTTTCATAACCTCAACCGTCCCGTTGTTGTGGCGTTTCATGTCCCCGTTGTTGCGTGCCACAGAGACCGCGAATCGTGTCTGAGCCCGGGGAACGCATCCCCGTGTGGCGGTCCGTCCGTTGTTGTTGTTGCCGGCGTGTGGCGTTTAATTTCCCCGTGGCAGTACATGAAATGAAATTCGTAACCTGTACACGAAATTAAAATCGTGACCTGAACACGAAATAAACGAGAAAATCGTGATCTGTACACCTATCAATAAATAAAAATAACGTGATCATTTCACAAACTGGCGTGAGACCGGGTTGGTTATACCATAGTGGGTGAATAGTTAAAAAGAAATTAGCACAGTACTTTATGTCTTGGTCACAGGACAAAGGCTAAGTTAAGATAGAGTTCAAACCCTGTCATATGATATTTCTTCAAACATTAGTTTAACCAGTACTGATTCACTGTGTACTCTGTAAGGAATTGGAATATATACTAAAATAAATCAAATAGTGGACTACATTCCGCACACACGCATACATTCTCTCTCTCACTACTAAGCTCTCCAAATCCTCGATTCGAGTACATTTTTGATTCTAAGGTCACGGTTCGATTCAATTCTCGATTTTAAAATTATTTTTTTTAAAGCAAAGGTTGCTCTGCCATTTTTAGACTAGACTTTTATGCAATATAATATCTGACCTTTGTTCGCAATGTACCACATTACATTGTCAAATTTAAAACATGCATTAACGACATAATGTAACAATAACATATCTTCAGTCAATTGGAAACTTGACAATTTGTCAATAAAGTAAAAAGAAAAAAAAAGTTTACCGACAATCTTGAGGGCAAACGCTTCGTAGCACACGGAGTTTGGTGTTTGAAACCCCCAACGTCGTCTTCCAGGCAGCGCTGCCTGGAAGGCACTAGGATTAGGCAATGGTTATGGTTGAAGACGACGGTCGCAGCGCTGCCTTGAAGGCTTGGTTGGGGGCTTGAAACACCATCGAGCCAGCACAGCAGCTGAGCAGACCGATAGCAAAGAGGGCAACTCAGCAGTCCGCTAACTTTTTGCTCTCTCTAAAGGCCCGGACACACAGAGCTGATAATCGGCCGTTGGACAGTCTGGCAAGGTCAGTGACACGAGTCTGTACGGTGTATTCCGTGCTGTCGTCCGTGCTGTTGTCCGTCCAAGGGCTGTCGGCCTTCATTTTGGACTATTTGTCATGTATAATCGGCGGGGCGGGCACTGCCGGCAGTCGGACTCAAATGACCAATCTGATTGGTAGAGTGCTAACCCAAAAATGGGGAGCGGAATGAGCATGACTAGAGTCTCTCAAAATCTGACGAAAATCTTTTAAACTGACCTTTGTTGAACTAAAATGAAGACAGCTTCAGAAACTGCACGGACTATTTCTCGCTTAAAATGTTTTCAGAAACACGTTTCGGTGAACTATTTGATTACAATATGAGATCGTATTCTGAACAAGCCGCCATGACAGTCTGTCTTTGAGTTTCCGGAGAAACCAGACCCACGTGATGCGTTTGTCCAATCAGCTGCCGGTTTTAATTTTTGGGGCGACAATACAGATTAGTGCCGTCTGCTGTTATGGAGACGTATTACGTCTCATCGCTTTGGTGTGTGCAAAGGCACTTTTTTCACCAACTCGGGGACACTCATCAGTCCAACTGCCTTTTCTGCCGAGGGTCGGCCGTCTGGTCTGTGTGTCTGCAGCTTAATATAACCAATATAAGCTGCTTTGTTTAGGCTACAATACGTGCATGCAGGCTGAAATTCAACCGTGCGGTTTTGTTGGGATAAAGCTATAAGCAGAAGGAATATCCACTAGCTGCTAGGCTAATGTGCAATGGTAAACACACTGGTACACGAATATGGTACACGCACATAGCAGAGCTTGCAAACTTTGGCTTTTTTGTCCACAATGTGAACGTTGTCAACGTAACTCACTGGAAATCCAAAATACTTCCACACTTTCACACACTTCAGTGAAAGAGGAGGGGGCCTCAAGTTCTGTTGATTGGTCTCCAGCATCTGCAGTTGCCGTGCTATCTTTTGACTGGCTCTAGCTAAGTTAGAGGAGGTTGACTGACTCGCAGCACTTCAACACGTGTTTTTTTCTGCTTGACAAGCCGACCGGACGTGACATGGGGACGTGACAATTCCATTTTTTTATTCGAAATTCAAGATTGTGACTTAATTTCGGTCACATCCTTGCTCACTACATCTCTTTGTGTACTCTGCCTCAACTCTGCTGTGACTTCTTTCACTCGGTGACTCATGAACATCTCCGGAGACCCTTAGTGCTCATTAGACCAGCATTTCTTTCCTCCACGACTGATTTGTAAAACTTCAAGGAAGGAAACAGAGAAAGGAAGTACACACCCAGACAGAGTGCCACCCGAAGCAACCCCAGTGCTCTGCAGCTCTGGTCCCATGCCAACCAGCAATGAGTTGTTTACATCTAAACTTCCACAAAGAAAGACTTTGTGTTGGGATGCATCATCAAAAGCTGTTAGAATAGTAAACAGACATTTTAAAGCAGTTCAGAGAGGAGCAGATATTCTACACTGGAGACAATGTTTGATATTAAGTATAATGTGTTGCATTATGTTTTGCTCTAATTGATATTCTTATATTAACACTGGATCAGTTAACTATGTGGTGTAATGTTGGAGTTACTTGTAGTAACACACCCAAAGGGAATTATCACCTGGCTCTGCAGTTCTCCTTAGGTTTACGGTGCATTGTGTCCCTCAGGAATTGGTGGAGACCCAAACAGAGCTAAAAGGAAAATTAATATTGGATTTCAATTAGTCAGGTGGCCAGAAACAGAATTGCAAATGAATGCTAATGTTGCTCCGAGTCTGCTAGATGTGTATGTGGGTAACTGTTTTATTGCTAACTTAGCCAAAACAGTTTTATAAGTTGATAATACTCTGTATCAGTATTTTTTATTTGGAGTTTTTCTAGGCCCCTATTGCGTTGTGTCATTCTCAAATGACGCAGTATGAGTTATACAGAAAAATTACTCGTACGAGAAAATATTTCTTGTATGAGTTGAAATATTTCAACTCATACTAGAGCAAGTGATCAAACTTGCGCGAGTAATGCAAAGCAAAGAAATTATGCAGGTGGTGTAAACACGAAGTTTGATTATGAATTATAAAGTAAGAGATAACATCTGCAGCACACATACATTGAGGGATACCCAGTTGTTTTAGTTCTTTATGTAGTGGGTCTAATAATAGGCGCATAATCAGCGGCTAATTTGCATTTTCTTCCTTTATATGAGTTGTGCTAAATTTAAAATGACCTCACTATTAACTACAGGATAGTGAACATTGATTTGCTCGAACATGTGGGGACATACATTAAAATCATCTTAAACCTGTTTGCCCTTCACAACAATCTGGGTATTTTTCTGATAAAAGCCCTTTATTTACTAGAAAACAGTAAGGGGCTGGGAGTGGGGGGCAGCCAAGCATTGCCATTAATGGACTTAACTCGATAATATGTAAGTGTGACTTGCTGCCTGAACCTTATATACTACAGTATGTGGGATGACCTTAATTTGTGCAGTAAGTGTCCTCTCTGTGCTCAGTCATGGGTCATTACCTCATGATGAAGATCCACTCACCATGGAGGCGCAACAAACACACACACACAAACTAGGTCTAAACAATAGACTATGAGTACAGAGTGTGTCTCATAGTGAAGGACAAGTGTTTTGTATCTTAGCCACCTGGACAATCTAGTACAAGCGTCTTCTCATACCTCAGCTCCTAGTTACACATATTTTATCAAACTACTATTTCCAAGATCAAGCTTAAGTCCTTTGTTGCTGTATTTTATTGGGTTTCTTTAATTGAGAATACAGTTTGATGCACTCTAGAGAGTGTGTGTGTGTGTGTATATATATATATATATATATATATATATATATATATATATATATATATATATATATATATATATCTCAGTGGCGGCTGGTGACTCAAAAAATTGGGGAGGACAGGTGCTCTAGCTTAATTACCTAGATAGCTATAGGTGATCAAATCTGCCAGTGACGGGTTATTATGGTTCCCACGAAACTTCTAGGCAAGGCCGACCTACAAAGCAGCCTGATGGTTTGGGGTTAGGCATTGACCTCGAGTAGTTAAGGTTAGGATAACAGAACTGGTCAGGGGATAGGACCTGAACAAATCGGGTTCTGTTACCTTGCGTAAGCATGGATGCCCGGCCAAAAGTAGCGTGGGAATGCTATTGAAGGCCGGGTCTTGCCTAGAAGTTGCGTGGGTTCCAAAATAACGCGTCAGTGACAGCTGTCATTTCAGCTAGCAAATTCTGCAGGAACTGGCAATAAACGAGAAGCTGAAATGAAGCACCCATTGTTTCAAAAATGACCAAGAATTCTGAGTTGTAGAGTGCCTGCACATTGTGTGAGAAACACAGAGTTGGACAGGCATGACAACATTAACTTAGGGTAGTGGGCAACGTTCAGTTGATCTTCACTGTTTAACTGTTTATTCTCTTCTTTTCTTGTCACCAACATGCAGACTCTACAGCGAGCTGACAAACTGCACGCTCCTGTGGGCGCTAAGGATGAATTGCTTCTGGCCCAACAGGCTGGTGGATGAGTTCTTCATCCGAGTCCACAAGCAGTACTTCCATGACTGCTCGCTGACTGGACGGCTTCTCAAGGACCCACCAAATCGCATCCTGGGTCCATTTATTGCAATACCAATCCTGGTCACCCTCCTTATGACGGCCCTGGTGGTGTGGCGGAGCAAACGCAGCGAGGGGATTGTGTAGTGAGGGGAAGGGAGGGGGCCAGGGAAATAATTTCTTTGGTTTACAGAGCAAAGAGAAGCAGAACTGCACAGCTGAATCTGATGTGGACCAGGATAGTGACTGATGGAAAAATATTGTAAATATAAAAAATCACAGAAACTGCTTTAAAAAAACTTTTGATGTGTGTTACAAGTCATACAGGAAGTCAGACCATGAAACCACTATTACCTACTACAGAAACACGGGAATGAAACACAGTGCTGAACTTTTCCAGGAGACCTGCTTTACATTATCACTAGGTTACAAAAGAAAATTACTCCGACATCAGTTAGGAAACCCAGGTATTTCAGATTTTATGAGTATATGCATATACTGTAAATATACACAGTATGTACAATATGACAATATGTATCTGTCAGTGGATTGTCAGAATGTCTTTGTAACACAATCAAGGCAACAAACCAGAGTACAGAAAATTGTTTCTCTCAGATGCAAATTTTGCGTTTCCATGCAAAGATATGTGATTTGTGCATTATAATTGAACTATATACTCTGGATGATGCATATAGCTTAGTGGGAGTAGAATATGTAAGTTTTTAGTGTTCATTTCCTTTCCTCTGCTCATATCAGACACCCTTGCCTCAATTTCTTGGCATACCTGCAGCTCATTCTCTCCTCTGAATGGGAAACAAAGACATTTCTATAGCATAATGCAAACCGAACAGCTGGAGAAATGCAGCAGATAATGGTGTCACATACAGATATGCAGTACAGGTGAGATACAGCACGGTATAGGAAGGACAGTCACTGGGCAGGGGTTGAGGCCTCAATTTGGACGGGCTGTGATGACGTTGTGTTCTGCTGCTTCCATCCTCCATCACCAAGGAAACAAAAATGAAGAAATGCCAGCGGACACAAAGGTGGAAGTGGCTGAGAGTAAAGACTTTAAAGGCCAGCATACACAGGCAGTAGTTTGGATATGTCAGACAGTTAATTAACCAAAAAATCTACCATTCTGTCTGATTTTGCTCCCTCAAACACCTTTGCTACCCATGTTGGTTACCATATAGGAATATTCTATCCTGACAATAACCATATTGATTGCATCCAATTTAGGCACTTATGTGAAAATGTTGCAAGAATGAAAAAGAGAACAAAGAGTAGAAAATCACTGTGGAAAAATCACAAATCTAACTACAAAGAGAACATAAAGCAATGGATTAGCCAATGCACATCTCTGCTGAATATTACCTAAAGCACAGTTTGTGTATCATAGGTTTATATTGATTTATGATCTCCAAATGCGGTAGAATGTGCTGTGTGAACTGTTTCCTCATTGATATTTTTGAATGCTCTCTTTCCTTTATAAATTCATTGACCTGTAGCCTGCCTGTCAGCAAAACACACTTGAAAGCACACCCACACTTCCTGAACACTATCTTACTCTGTACTTTGTGCCAAAAGCTCTTGGAAAACAGAGGGCAACGTTTGCTATGAAATGTCTAATTTTCTGTTGGAGTGACTTCTAATGACTGAATTTTAAAATATATAATCATGAAGATAAGTTGAATAAAACATCTGATTAATGTGTCTGACATGCTGGGGATTGGCACTTCGATTTCTCATGAGTTGAGAGGGATGTTACAAAAGGCTTAAGGTTACTGTGCTTTACATATGAATCAAGAATCCTGCTATAATGTATACATGGCTTAGTACTGCACAACACTGAGTCATAATGAATGCACTGGGTTCAAGCTCCTGTGTCAATTGCCGAAGTGTGAAAAATATGAGAAAGGAAGAACTATGTTTAATAAAGTGTAAAGAAAACAAAGGCCTCCTGCTTTTATGTCACGAATATGTGTGACCTGCAGGAATTATCGGCATATGTAGGCTAATTAAATCTTTTCACTCTCCACATACAAGCATTGGGTAATAGCAGTGTTGCCTGGACAGAGAAAGTAGTGCAGTAGTCATACAGCATTTTATATTGCTATGAATTTTGACTTTGTATTGGTTCTCTCAGAGGACAGGTCAGCGTGAATCACAAACCAGGAGTAAAATGAGCTCAGAAGTCCATTAGAGCACACAGCTTGTTCTTAATTGTTCATTATGTGATGAAAAGGATTAACTTGTCCTCTAAAAGTCTTTTGGGGCAAATCCAAGTCAAGTCTCAAGATATTTGAGACAACTACTACAAGGCAAGTGTAAACTCTTTCAGGATAATTCCAAGTCAAGTCCCATGTCATTAACAGACAAGACAGACATTTACCAGACAAGTCTAATTCAAGTGTCACGTAAAGTCATTTGAGACACATCTAAGACACACATCACCTCATTCAAGTGTCAAATCATTCAGACCAAGTTTTAAATCAAGTCACAAGTTCATTAGGGTTAATGTGAATTCTGATGGTGTTGAACATTTCACTCTAGCTGTGTCAGCCCAGTCCTTTTTATATAGCTGACATTGAGTCCTTTCAGTGCCCAGGCCTAATAATAAAATATACAAGGTGTGTGGTTATCCAAGGTCTGCTGTTTGCTGCCATAATACTTTTTTATTGTTCTGGGAATCTACCAGTTAAGTCTTGAAGGTTTGTGCTTTCATGGTAGTCTAATTCTGCAGCTCTGTCGTAGCATTGGTCTAGCAACAGTTAGGAGGACTCTCATTAACCAGCCGATTTGTAAGCTACATTTAACTTCAAGGAAAGTACCATGTAACCCTACACAGCCTGCGCCTAAGTGTATGTTTTGGGCCGTGAAAGTTTTACTCTGAAAAAGATGCATAGTTTGTCAAAGTGTTAGTCCTTGCACTATTGAATAATAATAAAAGAAAAAGCTGTGTGCAGCCTTTTCCCCCTAGGCTCACCATGGTCACCATTGAATACAGAGGTAGAAAGAGCATTGATGTGTTAATCTGTTATTCAGATAACTTTTACCCTAGTTGGTGGCATAAGAGCGTTCGAAAAGTGTCAGTATCCTGAGTCTACGGTTGATGCGTGAGAGTTGCCAGCCCTGATAGAATCATATAACCGAAAACAGAATATAAATGGACATTCTATTGACTTAGGTTACAGAGATAACATTTCTGCTAACATGATATTTGCTAAGCACCTAGAATAGTTGTAAGGTCAATTAATGGAGGCAGTGGTTAATGTTAGCTAACATGCTAGCTTATGTATTTTGTTGACAAAGGCTAACTTGCTTGCAGGCTAATTAAGTAGATATCAGTTTTGAGCTTCAATGGGAGACTATTTCCTAATATGTGTGGTTCATAAAGTCCACAAACTTAGGCAGGATAGTCTACAACAGAACATTGTGAAAAGAGGCCAGGTAAGTCAATAAGTGTCTTTTCCTGGGGCATGCTTCGAGGACTGAAAGAAAACAAGATCACACTGTCCATATTACTAATCTCTGCATTTACAATTCTATCAATAGGCTACTGTGTGCCAAATCATACAGTCTGCTTACAGCTTCCAATAAACGGTGGCTCCACGTGTTTGCCTAAGTCAGTGCTCTTTGTAGCATGTTTTAACATCTGTTTCAGTCTTTTGGACAGGTGACCTACTACAGGTGACTTACAAAAGTAACAAATTCCAAATCAATTCAAAGTCCTATGGTACATAGATCAATTCAAAGCTTTGGGTACTGACATTTTTTGGCCGTGACATTTTTTTCATTAGCACAAATGATAGGTTAATAACAAGTAGAACATATGATGCTAAAAAACATGCTACGAAAAATGCTTCATTAAAACAATATGAGTTTGCTGTCAGCTATAACCTTTTCAACCTACGCTAACTCCTTTTGTTAAAGATTGGACTGTCTCTGGGGAATTATTTGAGGGAGAAAGGCAACCTGAGGACATTCAGATGCTAAAGCCTCACATGACATGGGCAGCAGATATTGTGAGCAATGATGTACCAAACTGTTAATTATTGTATAATAACCAAGGGCAGTGAGTGGGTTGAGGTCAGAGAGATCAGGCTCCAAGATGCAAAAAGTCAAAAATATTTGCCTCAAAGTATTTTTGCTTGTTTTGTTGTTCAGATACATTAAATGTTGTACTAGAAGGTGCAGCCCTCTCCAGTCGCCTCAATGTCAGCTCCACCAAATGTATGCTGAATTGTCTATTTTACCAACATTAGTTGTGTTTTATGTGGTTGACGTTGTGGTGTGATGGCATGTGGCCCGCAATGTGGCTATGAGTCACTCATCAGGATCGGAAATCAACTTGCCCGTCTCCTGCCCTCTCTGCTAGCCTGGAGTAGCTATCCAGCTGGCCGGTGAAGAGTAAACGCAGAGGAAGACTACGGCCATCTCAAGACTACAAGTCATTCATCAGGATAGGAAAATCAACTCATCGGTCTCCTGCTGACTCTGCTAGCCTGGCAGGTCACAGTCTTAAAATGAAAACATCAGAGTAAACACAAGCATAACAAAGATAGCTATTTGCACGTTAAACAAATTATGTTAATACACTAGAATATATAATTTATACAAAAGTCTGTATGAAAACTATATATTTTTGTTCTCGCTTAAAATTGTAGGCAGGCTACTTAGTACTTAGGACCTCTTAACCTGTGGCCTTGCTGTCATCAGGTCAGCTGCTAGCTGCTAGCTGCTAGCTGTTAGCTGCTAGCTGCTAGCTGCTATCATCCTCGTTTTTCCTGCCGCCACGGCATCACTATTTTATGAATGAAACATGGCGGAGAAACGTAAAAGTGGTGATAACTCCTCTGTATCAAACAAGAAAGTAAGGCTCTATCTCAAGTTACCTCCACTTCGGTTTCGGAGGATGGGGGGGGGGGGCTCAGCTTTTCTTAGACATAAGTAGGGGGGGCGACAAGAAAAAAAGGTTGGGAACCACTGGTATACAGCACATAACCATCATTCAATTATACTTTAACGTTTTTACAGCAACTTCTTCACCACATTCATATTTCTAAGCTCTCCTGAAAAGGTAATTTATGGTAATCTTTATCAGGAAAAGGCTGTTAATAACTGCACACACCATTAACTGCAGTTACTTTTCTAAAGTTTATCATGTGTGCTGCAGAAAAACTAGAGTACGTAAAAATGTAGTACCCCTCCCAGTTGAAATTAGTAATCTACTGCTACTGGTATTCATTTGCATTCAAAGAATGCTTGAAAGAGATCTCTCTCATCCCAGTATTAGGTGTCAGAGTTTTTCAAAGCGTGCAGAATCTCCAGAGTCGACACACACAGAACTTTTCAACTCTGTCTGCTGTATCTAGGTCACTCACACTGACACTTTATCTCTACTTCTTAGCATTATATATAACTGTTCCCTTTATTTTTTTATTGCTCGGCTAATTGCAGACTTTAAGCTGAAAACTAAAGCAGAAATATTTTCTTAACCCTTGTCTTGTCTTCGTGTCAAATTTGACCCATTTTCTAAATGTCAGAAATATGGGTTTCTGTTTAACTTCCTAATTTTAAGTAACCAAAAATGACATGGATGATTCCATACAACGCACTTCGCAAGTACAACAGATCGGATCTCTAAATTCATTGAATTTGGGGTGTTTTGTTACATTTTTTAGCATTTGAAAAAGACTGAACATTGACATATACCAGTCTGTGATTATCCTTTCTATAATATTAGTCTAAATAGTTCATCATTTCTGCTTTGTTAACTCAAGAATTAGGTATAATTTCCTATATATGAGGTTAATTGACCATGAATTCCAAAAATAAGTGTAAAACTAGTAATAAGTTGGTGTTAGTGGTGTTTATACATGGTAGTGAAAAGAAGCGTAAAACGGCAACAACAAAAAAATGTCGAAAAAAGGACAAAAACGTCAGAAAAATTGTTGATTTTTTTGTTTTGGCCCGGGAGGACGACAAGTGCATGGTCCAATGGATGACAACACAAGGGTAAATCACTCTATTTACTCTCCAGTGTAAAACATGCACACCTTTATAAGACGTATATAAATTGTAAAAGGGAATGTAGCCAACCACCACATGCACATAGACCAAATCTTTAAACCCATTGCCACTAGCAGCATAATTTAATATAATAATAATAAAAAACTGGCTTGCAACAGACTGATTCTGCTGCAGGATGGTGCATGTGAGATGAAGCAAGATGAAGACAAATTAATGAAATCACAAGTATTATTGTAATTTCAACATTAAAAGTACATAATACTTAAATGTAACATTAAATGTTGATTATTCAAATTTACATTTTAGTCCCAGTATGCACATGGAAAAGAACATGTCATAAGAGCGCTGAATTTTTCTCACCTGTTCAGTGTAAGGGAGGAACTGGCATCATTTTAGTTTATTTCACATATAAATACTTCCAAATATTATAGACGATTATAGCTACATTAAAAAGATGAGATCATATATGTTTAGGCAATGCTTTTTCTTAGGCAATTTGAATGATTTGGTTTCTGATTACTGCTGTCAGTACAGGCTAGTTTTCTCTCTGTCGCCTCTGCAGCCAACGGGATCTGTGTCCCTCTGCCTCAGAGCGTGAGACTGACCTGGTCAAAGCGTTTACTGTTGCTTGGAAGATAAGACGGCACCACCTGATAGTAATGAGGACACCCACACTCACGCGCATGTTCTTTTACTTGCTTCTAAGTAGAGGGATTGAACTGCAGACAGAAGCTCGGCCCTGTACCAGATACCGCACTGAAAACACATACCGAGGGCTATATGCGGCTGTTAAGTTTTACCTGGATTAAATGCATCTTGTCTTTGAAGAATGATACACAGATCACTAACCTCTCGCGTTGTGTGTTTCCCCCCCTCTCAAAGTCACTCTGTTGCTATTGTACAGTAAATCACAGCTGCAAATCACCAAGAGCAGGTCTGTTTATATCAGGAAAGAGAGAGTAAACGGAAGCTTCTCTTTGGAGAAGTATATAACTTTCATGACATGAAAGTGACCTGAAGAAAAAGAAGGGGCAAGAAAGATGTGAGGAACCTTCTCTCTCTCTCTCTCTCTCTCTCTCTCTCTCTCTCTCTCTCTCTCTCTCTCTTTCTCTCTCTCTCTCTCTCTCTCTCTCTCTCTCTCTCTCTCTCTCTCTCTCTCTCTCTCTCCTTTTATAGTTCAAATGTTGTCTGCTTTTTAAAACGTTAAAAAAACGTTTAAAAGTTACTCCTGCTTCAAATCTTGTGGTTAATATTGTATGCTATTTTTACTGTCTGAAATAATACGTGACATGGTCCATTTAGCAGGAGGAGAAAGGATGGGTCAAACAGATAGGACTTTCACCCAGGGGACCTCTTTGTGTCCCATGTGAAACCAAAAGTCAACGTTGACTTATTTTAACTTACATGCATAAGTTAACTATGTAACAATGTTACGCTCCCTCACAAACGTAACTACGTCACTAGTCTATTGCCCTGACGTTCCACTTCCGGGATTGCTCCGTGCCGCAGGAAATTCCACTGGATGCATGTATTTTCGCCAATGTCCGTTTCCTTCCTCTTTCTTTGTGTTGGAAATGTATGGTTTTATGGACTATGGTTAACTGCTCCTCAGATCTCTGCAGGGTAAATCCAGACAGCTAGCTAGAATATCTGTCCAATCTGAGTTTTCTCTTGCACAACTATTTTGCAGCGGTTCCGTGCGGAGCTTAGCGCCGCTCAAGACAATTGTGATTGGTTTAAAGAAATGACAATAAACCAGAGCATGTTTTTCTCCCATCCCAGAATGCTGTGTGGAGTAGCCAGACCCTCCTCCACTCCGCAGCATGTGGATGGTCGGGCAAAGCGAGACTAATATGTCACATACTTACAAACATAACTGTTTTTTTTTATTTTAACAACATTGTGAATTGTGAATTTCTGACACAATTTTGCAGCAGGAATTCTTTTTGTCACAAAAGCACGAAACTGGCCGTGGCTGGACGTGTCTCACAGTGCGATCTTGGACCACCATTGTGACCCAATTGTATAAAAGAAGTTCCTCCATGATGACAATAAGATAAAACATTACTGCGCTTAATGGAGAATACCATTTCATTTGAAACGGTTCATCCTGTCACCAGCTGTGAGGTCCGAAATGGATAAATGGTGGAGATTTAAAAAAAAAAAAAAAAAAAAAAAAAACGGAAAATGTGAAGAAATAAGACGCATGAGTGCCTGACAACAGAAAGTGCTTGCATTCGCTTCCTCCTGATTTTCCCACAGGTTAATAAAAGATGCCATAATGTCATTCACAGATGTCCGCTGTTAATACATGTTTTTGTCAGTGCTCTGTATGTGTGTCAGAATTCAATTCCTCCTGTTCCCAAGTGCCTCTGGTGTATTTCAGTCTTTTTTTTTTTTTGCAATTTCCCAGCGGAACCTCAAGCAACATTACAATCTGCCAACATGCTGTCTGGGAGATGGGACCCCAACAATAACTGCTCTGAGTTTTCTGGTGGTCAAATAGTAAATTAATAACAATCTCTGAAATTGTGGTTTCAAATATGTTATGATTTGCTCCACCCTCCTATCTTTTCCATATCAGCATGGTCGATGTTGTGGAAAACAACATGGAAAAAGAAAATTACCAAGCACATATTCTATGGTGCATGGGTGTGTGTCTGTTCATCATGCAGCACCAATCTATCTTGTCAGTCGCATTAAGCAGTTAAATCAGACCAGTCTCACGCTCTGCACTCAGAGGTCTAAACTGTGGCCTGTCTCAAGAGATAGGGAGAAAACAGTTGGTAGGCAATGAATAGTGCAAATAAATGTAGCAATGCAACAGCAAAAGCAAAGAAGAAAGAGACTGCTAGCTATTAAAACATCTGCTTTGTAAATGTTTACAAGAAATATTCCCAAAATCCAGTTTTTGCTAATCTAACTATGAAGTTGAGTTCCAAATCGTAGTTAAGGTAGGCTATAAGAAAAAAATGAACAGCGACCACAGTGCTACAAAGCCAGGGTGCCTATTTATGTCCAACCATCATCCTGTCTGCCTGCATTCTCTGTGAACACAGCCATCAAACATAAACTGCTCATTTAGTAAACAACAGAAAATATGAACAGTCTACCTCTCCAGTGACTTCACCAGCCTATTTTTGATCCTCGCTTAGGTTCATGAGTACAGTAGGAGGAAGCTTTTTAGCAAGCAAAGATTTGAAACCTCAGAAGTTGCTCATGAGGTCATTGGTGTAGGCTGCAGCTGACAGCAACATATACACAAATGTCTTGTGAATATATCTATCTCTCAGATTTCATAGAACAGTGCAGAGTAAGGCCCTGAGCAGACAGAGCGCGTTATAGCAGCCTGGGGCGGCTTTTAAATTGTTTTCAATTAGAGTGAAGCAATTTCTTCACTGCTTTTGCGTTGCTTAACTCCTCTGGTTTTTTTGCCCGAGCAACACCTCGAGTTGAAAAAACGTCAACGTTGACTTATTTTAACTTACATGCATAAGTTAACTATGTAACAATGTTACGCTCCCTCACAAACGTAACTACGTCACTAGTCTATTGCCCTGACGTTCCACTTCCGGGATTGCTCCGTGCCGCAGGAAATTCCGCCAGATGTCCAATCAGAGTTTTCTCTCGCACAACTATTTTGCAGCGGTTCCGTGCGGAGCTTAGCGCCACTCAAGACGATTGTGATTGGTTTAAAGAAATGACAATAAACCAGAGCACGGTTTTCTCCCATCCCAGAATGCTGTGTGGAGTAGCCAGACCCTCCTCCACTCCGCAGCATGTGGATGGTCGGGCAAAGCGAGACTAATATGTCACATACTTACAAACATAACTGTTTTTTTTATTTTAACAACATTGTGAATTGTGAATTTCTGACACAATTTTGCAGCAGGAATTCTTTTTGTCACAAAAGCACGAAACTGGCCGTGGCTGGACGTGTCTCACAGTGCGATCTTGGACCACCATTGTGACCCAATTGTATAAAAGAAGTTCCTCCATGATGACAATAAGATAAAACATTACTGGGCTTAATGGAGAATACCGTTTCATTTGAAAGTATCCTGCAGCCACGGTTCATCCAGCTGTGACAAAGTCAAAGTGGAAAAAGAAGTCAACGTCATTTAACTCCACAGCCAAATGGCGGTTGGCTGAGGACGATGATTCGATGGATGCCTAGCAAGAATAACAAAAAGACACAACTGGTCTGATCAGTGCGCCTCATGTTTTGCACCTTGCAAACACGCTCTGTCTGATCGCGGCCTAAAGAAGCATTTTTTTAATTTTTGGGGAAATTTGAGTTATATACTCTTAAAAAAAAAAAAGTCGCATCCAAGCAGACGAGGAAAGCAACTCTTAAGTGATTGATCCCATGTATGGTAAATCAATCTCTTTTATTTGAATTTGTTTAAATTAAACAACATAACACTGCTGGATGCGTGTGTGCAAAGCTGTTTGGCACCTACGTATAATGTTTATGTGTGCATAATGTTGTGGGCGTGCATAATGTGATAGATATGCATAATGCTGCAGTGCTCACAGTACTGGATATGTTTGAAAGTTGAAATACATAGGTGCAGCTTGTCCCCTTTTTCTCCTTTATTATATGTACATATAACTTTGGACAGATTCAATCTCCATGTAAAGCACTTTGATTTGCATTCAAATGAAAACGTGACATACGATTGAACTTGAACTAGATGAGTTTGGTGACTTGCACTGTGATTCATGCACGTGGATGATCAGGGCCTTACATCCGGCACTCAAGGGCTCTGACTCTGAAACCACAGTTAATAATAATGTCGCAGATGCATGTTCATCTGACATTAACTTTGTTCCAATTCAACAAAGCAATAAGAGTGGAGATGGAGCTTTATTTAATTACAGTAATGCACTCATTGTTTCTGCTTTTGTTAAAGTTGGCATGACTAAATGTTTTACTGTTTGCAGCCTGCCAAGCCAATCTCACAGAACAATGGGAGGCCTCCCACGGCTAGAATGAGCATGTGGGCAGCTTTTGAAGCGGAACACAGGAAGCAAAGAGGCACTCTGTTAGAGACACGCTGTGGAACATACATGGGCACGTGTGAGCCCACATACACCTGGACAGACACACACAACCGGAACCAACAAAAAGAGTTTTTATTTCATCTTATTTTGGGTTTCATTGCTTGTCTGTCACCATTCAAACTACATCATGGACAAAAACAAAAGTTCACTTCCTGGATTCTCTTTTTTACTGTATATATTTCACTATATCTATTTCAACACTATCAGTATTTGAAATCAAACTAACACAGAGCTTTCACACAGGAGACTGCTGTTTGTGTCCTGTTTGAAAATAAAATTAAACGACGACTTTTTTTTGCAATTTTACGGAACAAACAAAAATATGTCACGTTCTGCGTCACTTGCTTAACCGGAAGCGAAGTAACGTAACGGATGTACTGATTTGAACCCAAACCATGATCTTTTCTAAACTTAACTTAAAGTTAAGTAGTTTTTGGTCCCTTAACATAACCAAACTGCGAGTGCTTCACAATGTTAACGATGTGTTTTAAACTGCAACTCTGATTAAGATATGAGGATTTTTTAAGGAATGACCTGTATCTTCGTTTAGTTTCTTGGGATTAGTCTCGCTTTGCCAGACCTTCCTCCACAGCGCTGTAAAGGAGGGTCTGGCTAGTCCACACAGCATTCTGGGATGGGAGAAAAACGGGCTCTGGTTTATTGGCATTTCTTTAAACCAATCACAATCATCTTGGGCAGCGGACGGAGGCACAGTGCCTCTGCAAAATAACCTTTGGAAGAAACTTGTTTTGGTGGAACATGTGTATGTTTTAGTTGTGCAACAGAAAACTCAGATTGGACAGATAGTCTAGCTAGCTGTCTGGATTTACCCTGCAGAGATCTGAGGAACAGTTAACCATAGTCCTCAGAAATCCACCGGAGTTTAGAATGCTAACACAAAGAAAGCGGAAGGCGACGGACATCCGGCCGAAAAAGAGGGACTTTCCGTCGGCACCGGAGCAATCCCAGAAGTGGATCATCGCGGACAAGATGAAACAGACTTGTTGGGATTTCCCCAACTCTTCCTTCCACAATAAGAACCAGAACAACACTTCCTTTCTATGTACGCTCAGGATGGTCGTTATTTAATGCTTTAATTACAAAAAAATATATATGGATAAACAGTGATGCAGACTGTGAGAAAACAGAACTCTTCATTCATGGCATTATTATTACCAAACTCACCACCGCTATCCAGCAATGCTACCACTCTTTCCACAAAGATCCTGTCAGGTCTGAATGAAGCCATAAAGAACAACAAAACCATCACTTCAACAAAAAGATAAAGCCAGCAATGTCTGAAAAGAGCTCATGACACAGACTAAGCCATGCAGACTGTCTTATCTGTGAGAAAAGAAATGTGTTCTCAGTTAAGGCTTCATAATAATTACTTATTGTAGACACATAAATCCCTAAACACATCAATCTTTATGATCTGATAACTATGGATTCATACATTCATATGTATTCTGACGCAAAGAATTGTGACGCATATACTGTAGAGGCTTTTCAAATTACTTTATGTGCTTAAAATCATACTGACTATCCCAAGGACTGTTTGGTGAGCGAAACTGCTGTCTTCTCTTGTATGATCGCAGCCTAATGATAATTTTTTTCATTTTGGGAAATTTGAGTTTCTTTACAATAAAAAAAACATTGCATCCAAGCAGGGGAGGAGAGTGACTCCATCTCTTTTGTTCAAATTTGTTTAAACATAACAGTTGACAGTAGTTTTCAGCAGATGTGATGAGCTAAGTGAATGTATATTATGCAGCTGGATGTGTACAATGCTGGTTGGTACCCATGATACTCTTCTATGTGTGCATAATGTTGTTGTGGATGTGCATCATGTGTTAGATGTGCATAATGCTGTGCAGTGCTCACAGTAGTACATCCATTCACCACTGCTATCCAGCGGTGCGACCACTCTTTCCGTAAGGATCCTTTCAGGTCTGAATGAAGCAATAAAGAACATTAATATAAAGGTCCCCTTCGTCTGAATTAGCCTTGCTCCGCCCTCCTATGTACTTACGCTCAATTTTCATTTCCCTTCAGTACTCCGTCTGGGTTTGCGGTATATTCTTGGGTTTTCTCCAGCCAAATCTTTGGCGGTCCAATCACCGCACAGAGGGAGTGGCTGAGAACGATGACGTTGAGGTCATGCGCTAGAGTTGTAGTTCTGTAATGGCAGCAGAGAAAGATGCGAGCGAAGTAATTCGGTCCGTTGTGGCAACGCTGTCGAATATCCAGAAGTTAAAGCCCGAGCAAGAACAATCTTTGCTGAGTTTTGTTGGTGGCCATAATGTTGTGGCCCTACCCACGAGGTTCGGGAAGTTAGTAGTGAAGGAGTTGGCTAAGGCTAACGCTAGTGATGCTAATGCTAAATATAAGCCTTGTCGGTCTCCCCTCTTGTTGCACATGCGCATGACATACGTCACGACCAAACGTTAGCGATTGGTTATGGCAGATCCAAAGTGGCTCTGGGCAGACAATAGTTTTAAACTTCAACAGAGTAACCACCTTCAAGGACCAGGCTATATCTGAATGACACCATACACCATCACTTTAACAGATGACGCCAGTAATGTCTGAAAAGGTCTCATGATGGAGAAAGTAAAAAATGTAAGTGTCTGGCTCCAGAAAACGTGGACATGATCGTTTGTCTGAAAAAGAACAGCAGCAAAAAGAAGAAAAAATATTGATGGTCAGTTGACATATCACGTGATATCATCATTTTCTAAGAAATGTCCAGCTGAGTTCTCACTGCAATCAACCTACAGGACCTCAACACTTCAACACATCAATCGAGTGATGAGGTATGACCAATGAGATTCCTCATTTGTTCCTATGTATTTTCTGCCTTATGTGCTCGCTGCATGGGTAGCTCCACAGTGACATTTTGGGCCAGAAGCAAAAGGTATGATAAGAGCTACAGAAATGCGGTGCAGCTTGAATACAGAATCAGCCAGCGTGGCGGATGAGATGGAGTTTGCATATAGCTGAGTGATGGGAGAAGAGAAGCAGGAGAGAAATAAGCAGCTGGCACCGAACGCCCACCAGGTCAGCACAACAAACACACACACACACACACACACACACACACACACACAGACTTGATGATGATGGTAACAAAGGCAAATTAGATTATCTTTAGATTTAAAAAATAAGGTAGGGTGTATTATTTTAAGAGTCAATCTGCTTTATAAAATGATTATTTGTGCATATTTTAAGAGTAGTGCTCCCATACTATGTAGTAATTAAGTGGATAGCTCTTGCAAATAGATGTGCATCGACCCATGTATGATCTTCCTTTCAATGGAAATCCTGTGAACTTCAGCCTTAATGAACCACAACAAAGATACCATGAATATACATTTAACTTCATTTGCCCCATGAGATTACAAGGAAATGACTCAGGTGATGAGTCATAAAATAAAAATAAGTAGGCTTGATAGGTGTACTGTCATTCATAATGAGATGGTGATAATTACACCAATTTACAAGGCCTCAATTTGCAGCTCAAGAGAATCTGGGCTATTTTATTTTGTTGGTAACTCAGAAATTTTTTTTTTATATTTTTTTATATGTGTTTTTTAAAACTCTAGTCCCAAGGCAAATGTATTTTCAGTTTCACAGCAGCAGTTACTTTTTCTAGCTAACAGAAACGGATAACACAAATTAGTATTCAGGTTTCAACATTATCTTCTTTACCAATCACACAGCTCCCAGGTTACACTACAGCAGTGTTGACTGCAGCCAATTTGTGTGACAAATGACCATCATTTACACCCATTAATCTCTTCCTTAATGTGGCCAGCAGGTGGGCTGTAAACAGGAATTCTCTAGGGACAAGACTTTTGCAGCTCCTCATTATTTTCACACCTCCTTCCCAAGGCTGTTAAGGGCAATGGGAACATGTACTTTAAGTTAATCTTGGCTATTTAAAGAACACTTGATTCCGTATGTATTTTTGCTCAGCAGCTGTGACCAGGAATCCCAAAAACTGCTGAAATATGATTTATAGCATTCAACCATCTTATTACCTGGCTGTGGCTGTCAGCTGTCACAAGTAAGTATAGCCACAGGGCAAGTGTACAGTATGATTGTGTTTCCTCCGAAACTAGGCGTAATAATGGGCTGTGGGTGACTGGCAGGTGTTGGCATTGTGTATGTG
The DNA here is from genome assembly GCA_023566125.1 of Zingel zingel. Taxonomy (NCBI): domain Eukaryota; kingdom Metazoa; phylum Chordata; class Actinopteri; order Perciformes; family Percidae; genus Zingel; species Zingel zingel. Next base: position 31,900,722 of record CM042327.1, on the reverse strand, counting down.
TGTATGTGTGTTTCTCGGCCAAGTCAAATGGGTAACTGTCTGACAGTTGTCAGATGGAGTTAAACATTGTGTGTATGCATGTGGATGTACTCCACACCTTGCTAAGTATAACTCACTTCTATACGGTGAAGACGGAAGAATAGACTGTTACTGTATAGCTAAAAACACCATACAGGCAAATCAAGTCAATTTAAAATATCTGTGCTAAAAGTTAAAAAAATGTGTGTGTTTGTGTGTGTGTGTGTGTGTGTGTGTGTGTGTGTGTGTGTGTGTGTGTGTGTGTTAACAGAAACAATCAGCCGACCACTGAAAGAATAATAAATCTAGTGTTTACATCCTCCTTAAAAATGTGTGGTTTTACTGTGGTATCCCCCGAGAGAGAGAGAGAGAGAGAGAGAGAGAGAGAGAGAGAGAGAGAGAGAGAGAGAGAGAGAGAGAGAGAGAGAGAGAGAGAGAGAGAGAATGGTGATGAGTTAGTGTGCCAGGTGCTTTTAGTCTGCTGCTGCGTTCCATAAATTAATCCATAATGTCGACTTGCAGATGTCTTTCATCCTCCATAATCTTGCAGGACATCTTTAGGGACTGTTGGTCAAACAAAACAAGCAATTTGAAGAGGTCACTCTGGGCTTTAGGATGAGATGCCATGGACATTTTAAACCATTTTATCAACCTAGTGATATACGGAGAATATAATTGGCACATTAATTGGTAATGAAAATAATCGTTATTCACAATTCTAAAATAGTTAACTCACTGAAACTTTTCTCTTGCAATGCTGACTGCCAGTTGTGAATGTACGTTGGAGAAAGAAACAGAACAAAACAAGACATTAGTTTTATTTATATTCTCTTTAATATATCTTTAAAAAAAATGGACATACAATCTGAGAAAGAAAAGGTTGAGGATTTGAAGAAAAACAGATTGTTAATCTTCTCCCCTGGCTCAAAGATGGAGTTAGCCAAAGCAGAGACATTTCTCAATAGCATCCAGGGAAATAATAAACACTGCTAACTGCCAAACTAAAGGACATATGACAAGTCAGAGTATCAGTAAGGCTAAGATTAAGTACAGAGTGTTGGGCTACTATATCCTGGTGGCAACTACTATGACAATTAACTGTCATGGTGATTACACAGGATGGCTTCATATTAATAGGCAGTTACATTAGCCTTCATGGTTTGAGTGGACCAACACAATGCTGGAAAATAACCATGGAATGCACACATTCACATTTGCTTTCAATGTACCTGGTACTCGTCATATTCTGAGGTCCTTTATTTTAGCAGAAGTCAGTGTCGTCTGTTTACTTTCACTCAGAAAACAATAACAATTTGAGCTTTTGAACCCTGGGCCAGAATAACAAAAAGAAGAGCAAGAGGGAACCAGAGCATGCCAACAAGTCACATAATTTCAACACATCGTACTTTAACTGCCCACACACACGCGCGCGCTCAACAAGCATATAATTTCAATCTTCACTCACTCACTCACTCACTCACACACACACACACACACACACACACACACACACACACACACACACACACACACACACACACACACACACACACACACACACACACACACACACACACACACACACACACACACACACCTCCGACAAAAAATTCCATCTTCAACAACTACATTTCTGACATCCTTAGTAAATAATGCACCGCTGGCAGATCACATAGACTTTACCTCATGCAGACCTGTGAACACAAAGCTGAATGGAGCGAGTTGATGTTCAGATATGTATACAGTATACTACTCAAACTGGAGGCACAATGCTAGCCAGGGCAAAGCAAAACAAAACACACAAGCTTACGCAGACCACACCCTCAATGGCTAACTGAGTGAGTGACAGCCCTTTCTTTCTCTCTCTCTCTAACACACACAATATGAACACACATTGTATGGCCAAAGTCCACAATGGCAGTGGAATAGCAGCACCTACTCAAGTTCACTAGCAAGCTAGTCCGACTCAATAGATGTACGTTGCTGGAACGAAGCCTAAAGCGTTAATTATACCGGCCGTTCCCAACCTGGCGCGCGCCATCGTGACGTCAAAATGACGTAGATCTTGCCGGCGTGCCCGGATTTATAGCGCGCGAGCCGAGGTCTCTTTTTTTTTCAGCGGCGCGCGACAAAGCGGAAACAGGAAGCATGAACAAGCTCCTGGGCAACCGGATGCCAGGACTCTCAGAGTGACTGCTTGTCTCTTTTGTAAACTTACTGGGTTAAGATGAGTTCTTTTATGGTGAATGAAAGGCTTGATCTGACCAAGTAGGTCATCGAATCAAATCGAAGCACTGACGTCAATGCTGCTGCCAGTTCTGCCGTTGTTCATCTTTTTCTTCTTCTTCTAGTCCGTAGAAAGAGCAAAGTCGGAACCTTTCTTTATTAGTGCCACCTCTGTTCAGGAGAAGACTGCAACTAGTGTCGCGACCACCAGCGCGGGTATAAATAGTTACGGCGATTCCATGACGTCACATTTGTGTGCGCCACATGGGCTGCAGCCAGTATAATTCACGCTTAACATCAGGTGTGGATGTCCCTCCCCTCTCGCTACCTCTGCTATGCATTCCCCCCCCTATACCAGAATAGATAGGCAGTGTAGCGAGACCATACTCCAGCGCTGACAAAATGCGGTGAAGATAGGTCTGGCAATGCCAGACTACTAGCAAGCTAACGAGTGAACTAACAAGCATTGTAGCAAGCATGCTAAGCATGCCAACTGGCTACTGAGTGAGCAACGTGCTTACTTTCAGTCCTTTAAACATGCCCAGAGTGCAACAAAGGCAACACCTCCAATGTTATCCACATTGTATGGATGTCAAGAACCACACATACTTGATGAAAAAGAGTCCCTTACACAGAGTGAAAAACACTACCTTGTTAGCTAGCTAGTAAGCTCACTCGTTAGCGTGTCACCTCACTAGTTTGTCCGCTAGCTAGTTAGCTTGCTATCTAACTGCCTTTATGAACGTCTGCAATTGACTAGAGGGTCACATCCAGTGACAGTGAAAACAGACAGTCCATACAACACACAAAGAGAATGAGAAAGTACTGTCCTTCCAGGAAGACACACACTACACGTTGGCTTGGGAAATCTCACACATAAACCAGAATGATAAGTGCGTATAATGTAGTCATAAAGTCGTGGCACGGTAAAATGTCTTTTATTCCGTACTGCAGCACAATGACAATGCTATGAAACAATAACTTTGAGGATAAAATGCTGACTTTCTGCTTTTAGCACGTTTTAAGTTGTTCACATCCATGTCGAGTCAACGGTGTAGGACTTGTGGGCCTTTTATACCTAATCCCCAAATTTTAGGACCAACGAACGATTTTTTTTATGGCCAACACTAACATATCATCACCTTTTAAGTTTATATGGCAAACTCTGGACACCTGGCGAATGTAATATTGACTCTGGTTTAGCTCTGTTGTTTTTTATCTTTACCAATTATACACACTATAAACAGAACAATCTGGCTCTTTAGCTACTAAATGCTCCAATATGTTCACCAGCTAGTCGCTAACTGTGTTCGTTTGCTGTTTGGTGCAGTGTGCAGTGGGATTTTAGAGCTTTTTCATTGAAAACAGCTGCTTGCTGTGGGCGAAAACACCACCATTAAGAGAGCTGTGAGAATGAATGAAAAGAATATAAGAATTTTGGCCCGGACAGCTAAACAATGAGCCAAAACTTATAAGTTCTATAAAGCTGAGTGGAGCGGGTGATAATTCTTTGTAGGTTCATAACTACGACCGACCCCTTTCACATTGTTTGTTCAATTACACGTTGTCCATTAAACCTGGGGGACTATGTACAAAGATAGCTACAATCACTACACTGTTTATTTTTTATGGATGCAAAACTAAATCTGAGTCAGTCCTTTAAACTCGTAGTCACTGTTTAATTATATACCCACTGTAAAGCACAGAGCGACCACACACCGAAAATGTGTCACTGTCATAGTACGGTACTTTCTGATTGCATTGTAAGTAGGTATGAACCTCTCCATCGTCAATGAAAAAAGGTACCTGTGGTTGTGGGTGTGTAAAACAAGAGAGACAGATGGAGGAAAGACAAAAAAGGATAGTGAGGAGAGAAAAGAGTGAGAGCAAAGAGGAGAGGTGAATCTAAAACCAGAAAAATTGATTTGGCTGTGTGGCGGTTTTTTAAAAGTCGTACTTTATCCCACTGGAGCTGGACACAAAACAGAAAGTCTGTGTGTGAGTGTTTGTATGTGTGTGCACATGCAAGAAGAATGACAACAGAAAGGGACAATGTGGTCATTCACATGCTGTCTAGTGGGGCTGGCGGTTTTCCAACTTCAGTGTGTGTGAATAATAAAGTGTATAGAAACATGTGTATGTATGTGATAGCTTTTACAACAGGATGTGACAGTGTGTGTGTTTATATGTGTGTGAACTCACATGCATTTTCTCTTTTGCGACACAAACATAGCAGGCACTGGAACAGAGGACCGACAGCAATAGATATTCTTTCTCTTGATTCATGAACATTTTAACAGCTGAACGTCACTTCCTTTATCATTTTTTTTTTTTTACTGGCCGGTGAATCATCACATCCCTTGCCGATCGTTGCCATGGCTCATTTCCGGCAAGCTCAGAGGGACACCTCAGGGAGGCGGCCTTATTCAGCAATCTCGTCACAATGAACAGACATTGTGGTCCAACACTCAATCGATTAGGATAATTAAAGCATATTTTACTTTTGTATGCAAGTCTTTACTTAAATGCATAATTTTTTTCTCTCTTTTTTTTTTCGTTCCCGCAATGTGGAATTTATTGCAATTGGTTAACAGCAGGGCGTGGCTGTGGTGTCGAGAGGGGAGTTGTAAGAGTCAAAGAGTCAGCTGTTGATTTACACACGTGGAGGGGGAGGAGGACTTGGCCAAGATAAGCAGAGGCAAGGTAGAGCAGTTTGGTTGGTTGGTGCAGGCTAATGTAGGTAGCCGATGCGTCTATCATCTGGCGTAGTGCTTGATGTAATCTTGAACCTTATTCCGAAAATCCTCCTGGATTGGAGACAGGGAAAGGTAAAGAGAGAGTATGCGAGTTAGATTGGAAAAGTGAGACATTAAACATTTGTAAGGGGCGAGCAGTTGAAAGAAAATCAAGAGTGACAAAGTAATATGACTCACCATGTAAAAAAAAAAAAAAAAAAAGACAATAAATACAAAGCACATCAACACAGACTTAACCAAATATACAGTGTAGTTAATTTTTGGACTTCTGGCCAATTCACAAATTACACCAATTAGTGAGTTAATATAACCATAAATGAAGTGTTTGACCAGACACTTAAAATATCTCAAACGTGTAAAGCTTTGTGCTTTTTGTAGCTGCTTTGAATTTTAATTTTGAATGCCTGTATGCTTTTACATATTGGATTATGTTTTTACACAATTCAATTTACAAACAATGTAGTGTAGATGTCTAGTGGAAAAGAGTAGAATCACATTACGTCTTATGTACAGTGTCTCTCACTCGAGTTGACTTTCCTTGGCCAAATCCCTTCTGCTCATGTGTGCCCTCGCCACCCTTTTCCCTGTTTTCCTCTCCTCTTAATCATACCCCTCCTGGTTGTGCTTGGCTTCTTTCCATCCCGGCCCACCATCCATCCTATAACCACCCCTCTGTCACTCCCATGACCCATTCCTCGTGGTTACATCTCGCCTGATCGAGCTCTCCTTTCTTTCCTCTACTAACAGCCCTCTTTCTTTTCCTTGGCTCTGTCCATCATTTCAAGCCTTTATGTCTTTCTCTTCCACTTGGGCTACTTTGTTGGTTTAACTTTGTCTAAATCCTCTTCATATTTCAGTCAGTTGTTCTTTAATCCATCATGCAGAATGCATGACAGTACAAACACAATACAATGGATTTGGTCAAAGGCTGTGGACTGTTATTAATTTGAGCAGCAGCAGCTTTCCTCTCCGAAAGGATTTCCTTTATTGTTTCTACACAAGAAAGTGCATGGCTTAGCAACACTGCAATGTAGCACAACACTGTAAATCATTCAACGTAATTGGTTGCACACTATCCCCAGCTAAGGGGACATTCTTTTCTGGGATTAATGATGTCGGTATTGTTTCAGCAGCATCAATGTTACCGTAGTCATTTAAAGAATTGTATTGGCTACAGGATGACTTCCATGAGAGACCGGCAAAACAATTCCTATAGCTTCTGAATGTGGGGTGGAACTGCAGTTTAAGCATACTTTGTCCATGCAGATTTCTAATGAGAAACAAGAACGGTTTACATCTTTTTTTTTGCATACCGTATTTTCCGGACTTAAGTCACACTTTTTTTCATAGTTTGGCTGGTCCTGCGACTTATAGTCAGGTGTGACTTATATATCACAATATATATAATTCAACATGTTTTTAAATGTTATTTCATACTGACTGACATGAACCAAGGAGTAAACATTGCTGTCTACAGCCGCGAGATGGCGCTCTAGGTGGAGTTATTCAGAAGCGACACCGAGGATGAAGAATTCAATGGATTCAGTGATGTGGAATGAGACCGGGAGCTTGGTGAACTTGCTTACTGGTAACTTGCTTGTTGGACTCGCTGTCTTGTTATGTTAATTTAGCCTATTCAGCCTCCAAGGTATGTTCTATATGCTATTGTGTAGCTAAATAACTGTTAATGTATTATGTTAACATAGTGGACACCTATTCAGTCTGTTGTTCTGTGTGCTATTGTGTAGTTGAATAACTTGCCTTTCCAGATTAAATGTCTGTTCTTGGTCTTGGATTTTGTAAAATAAATTTCTAAATAAATGCAACTTATAGTCCAGTGCGACTTATATATGTTTTTTTTCCTATTCATGACGCATTTTTTGAATGATGCGATTTATACTCCGGAGCGTCATATAGTCCGGAAAATATGGTTAATGTAATTTTGGTAAATCATTGTTTTTCCAGGGCAGCACAAAGTTACTCTAGACAAAATGTACTTGGGCTGTGTGTCTTCACCCATGCATCTAATTGTTTAACAGCTTCCCACATCTCAATTTACTATTCACTATCAGTTTATTTGTGGCTGACTTAATAGTGTGCTCCATGCACTCTGGAGATAGAATTTTTTGTTTCAATGCTTTGCACCCTCCTTCCTCAGCTCATCACCCCTTCTTATTCCCCCCCCCCCCCCCCCCCCCCACACTCTTGTGTCTAATATTTTCGATCATCCATCAGATGATTGGCGTGTCCAACATGAAATTTCACATACAAGTGTCCCAGAGTGACATCATTACAATAATGTACGCACAGCTCCAGTCGTCAATTAGTCACGCACGCACTGCTGGGGCTTCTGTGTATGATCGAGAGGCAGAGAACGTGAGAAAAACCACGAGTCAGAGGGAAAATAAAGATACATGGAGAGAAACGGAGAAAAGAGGCATGATGTGTGTGTGTGTGTGTGTGTGGACCATAGATGACAGACAGAAATGCTAAAAAGCTGCCAGTGACAAAAACCTCAGCAGTGATGGGAGCATTTTGAGTATCTGTCCACAGTAGGATGATGAAATGGCATTATTGCTGCTGAGGGATCTTTGCCTTAAGGCCCTATTGTATTTCTACAAGTGCAATGGCTGGCCCAAAGCGCTGGATCTTGGGTGCACAGATTGTGAATCCCTTTTGGAGCTAGCTTCAAGTGGCCATTTCAGGAACTGCAGTTTTTGGCACTTCCGTGTTGACTTTATTTTTCAGCGGTTGATGCTTGATATGCAATAGAGTGGCATGGGATTTTGAACCGATTATGGTGGTAAAAATATCACAAAAGTGATTACAATTCATTCCCAGGGGGGCATGACTGTTTGAACAACATTTTATGTAAATCAATCCAATAGTCAATCAATCCAAAGGAAAAGTGAGAACTATGACCTGCTAGTGGTGCTAGAGGAAAAGTCAGAGGATCACCAACATCACTAGGATTCATCTTCTGGAAACCATGAATGTTTGTACATAGTTTCATGGCAATCCATCTTGTTAAGATCGACAGACAGACATTGCCATCCCTAGAACCATGCTGCTAGCATGGCTAAAAAGCACACACACAAAAGCTATTACACATTTCACAATTCTAATAGTTCTAAATTGTGTGAAGGTAGTGTAATATCTCCATATTTAGAAATGCAATACCTATTACATACCTATTACGTGTGAGGGATACAGACTAGTTCCTATCCATATATATGGTATATGTTGTATACCAGTCTGCTTTTGTGCCAATTGGTGGTTTCTAACTAGCCTGGTCCTACCAGACTCTGGTACATTTCATTTGTACAGAGACTCTGGCCACTCTCCATTGACAAGTGTTAACTTCCTTGAAGGCGGGTACTCTGTTGAAGTTTAAAACTATTGGATCTGCCCAGAGCCACTCTGGATCTGCCATAACCAATGGCTTAGCATCGCTAGCGTTAGCCTTAGCCAACTCCTTCACCACTAACGGAGCGAGCTGGAAAATCAAACTTTTCCCGAACCTCGTGGGGAGGAGGGCCACAACATCATGGCCAGCAACAGAACTCCGCAAACATTGTTCTTGCTCGGGCTTTAACTTCTGGATATTTGGCAGCGTTGCCACAACGGATCGAATGGCTTCGCTCGCATCTTTCTCAGCCGCCATTACGGAACTACAACTCAAACTAGCGCACAACCTCAACGTCATCGTTCTCAGCCACTCCCTCTGTTGGCCGGACAAAACCCAAGAATATACCGCAAACCCAGACGGAGTACTGAAGGGAAATGAAAATTGAACGGAAGTACATAGGAGGACGGAGCCAGGCTAGTTTCTAACATCCTACTTGGTAAAAAGATTAAATAATAAGCAGAAACATAGTCCGCCTCAATAGAATAACAAATTTTGTCCAATTGTCTGTCTCAAGTTGTGCAATGTTAAATGGACACCAAGTGTAAATATGGGATATTGGACCATCTGTAAGTGCTCCTCCACCTGCCTGTCTTTCTGGCATCTTTTGTCTACCCAGCTGTCTCTTGCGATCTTATGTGTATGTTTGTGGGAAGAACCCCAAAAAAACAAAGACTTAAACATACAGACGTACACACAGCATGCCATTTAGTGGAGAAAATTAGGAAGTACTGTAGAAGGTTTGCAGGCTGCACAGACACCAGAGACAAAAGAAGATAGACAAACATTAATTTGAAGGATGAGTTTACCAACCCAATCAATGTAATCTCACACAAATTTACAAGCTGAATTTACATAAATTGACCTCGTACTTTTTTTTTACTTTGTCCACCATTTCTCTCTTACAGCAGAAAACTGGCTGAGACTGCAAATTACTTTGGCGTTCATTAGTTTGAAGACTCCAAGCAAACCCTGCAGCCAATTATAAACTTTCTTAGGCTACAGCTTACTTTTTTTTGCCTTTATTTCACCCGCGGAGGCAATTAACTCTCCTCTTCTCCAGCGATATTTTCAGGTACTCAAAATGTGCACCACAAAATATTTATCAGAGGGAAGGGGATGCAAATTAAACCAAAAGTTGATAACTAAGCAACGGAAAGCCCCTGGATATATTAGGCAAACAGATTGCAAAGGGAATGATGAAGGGGAGAGGAGAGGTGTGAACATGGAAAAGTAAAGTGGAATAGAGAAGAGAGAGATGAAAAGAGATGCAGAAGGGTTGAACGCTCAACAGTCCCGGGTGTTTTCACACTTGCACTGACAGAAGATTTCTTTTGTTGAGAATTCTGTAAGTTTAGTTAAAATGTCAAAGCCCTGTCACGGCTGGGTGTGGTCCAGAAAAGTGATTTTTCCTGGAAATGGTGAGGATTTCATATAAGTGAACTCCAGTGTGGTCTGCAGCTTTCCACTCCACACTCAAAGTTGAATAATATGATTGGTTGAGCATGTCTCACCCGGGCTGTCTTTTTCATTATATATCCAGCACTAATGATAAATAAACAAAAAAGTGTGTTCCCAGAATTATTTAAGGCATAGTTGTTGAGATTATCTAGACTAAATACTTAGGAACTGTGTTTAATGACAGACTTAGATTTGATGAAAATACTGATGGCCTTGTTAAAAAGGCCCAGCAGTGTCTTAACTGTTATGCAAACTAAACTCTATGTCTCTTATATTGAAAGTATTTAAGAGTATTTTTTCATTTATTTTCTGATTTATAATCCTTCATTAAGAGGATAAGAATCTATCTCAAGTAGAGGCAGATTTTTGGCATTTTTTTTACATTTTTTGTCTCGCACAGTCCCTTCAGACTCAGACGCTACGGTTAGTAGTAACATATCGCAGGTGTTCTTGCCTTGGGATTAGCTGTACTAATAAAACCGTACAAAACACCGCGGCCACACCGCTGTGGAAGCTCCCCGAATGTCATTTATCAGAGTCTGGTTGTTACCCCTGTCCGTGGCAGTCTCCTCCCATAACGGAGCTAACTGGAGCTAACCGCTAACGGAGCTAACCGATAACGGAGCTAACCGATAACGGAGCTAATCGTTGCTAACAGAGCCTTCAGTTCTCCGTGCCTGTATCCATTAACTGCATCTATGAGCATGAATAAAACCCTTAATTTTATTAAATTGGCTGGACGAGTTTTAAATTACAACCAAGAGTTGTTTGAATGACAGAAATCTGCTCAGATAAGATCCTAATGAGTGCAACAGGACATGTAACAGTAGGATCCCCAAAACACAGGTAACACACTTCAACAAATGAACAATGATCTAACAAACAAGGTGAACAAGAAGTGACTTTAGATAGCCCTAGTCTTATGGGATTCAACAGGAGTTAGGAGGAAATAGTGTTGAGATTAATAATAACATGTCACTTTCTGTGAAGCTTGCAGATTTTTATTCTCAGAAGTTTAATAAATGCTGAAAGGGCACTAAACTTTATTTTTTCATTGAAAAGTTTATTTGACAACGTTTATTTTCTTCTTACCTGTTTCGTTTATTTAATTAGTGGGAATGCTGTTCAGCAGCATTCCCACTAATGGTTCTTTCTTTTTTCTTCTTATATCTTATTCCGTATGGTTTTTGGCTTTCTGTAACTTCTGCATACGTTCAGCTATTAAAACCATTCAACTTTTAAAATGTTCAGCTCTTTCAGCTTATGATGGGACTTCTTCAACTTTTTTCTATTTATACTTTTTAAAATATTAAGGTTATTAACACTTTTTTAAACATTGAAGTCAATGAGAGCATGCTTCAAATCCTTCAAATCTTCTTCCGCTCCCAAAATTTTCAGCACCTCCATACTTTCACCTACAGACTCCAAACAAACTTTAAAATGTTCACAAAAACTTCAGGTATTAGGCTATGGCTTTTCAGTTTGATATATTTTACAGTTTTTGTGAAAAAGCGGTTTAAGTTTAGTGATCATTTCAGGATTTTTCTGCGTTTCTAATGAGTGTGTGTTGGGGACAGCTAGAGTGGATGATGTCATCGCCAGAGCCTTCAAAAATTATCTTTGTCCCTTCTCTATAAATTGCTCTCACGTCCACAATATCTACTTGTTATACACAATTTATACATCAAAACGTAGGTATTTTTGTCTAGTTTCAGCCAATGTGCTCAGTTATGCGATATATATATGCGACTTATACTTTTGGCTTGGTGAGCTTCCAAATGACAAGAGTTCCAAATCTTCCTCCATTCACTGCCCTGTTTAACATTCTCCACATTTCTGAGCGAAATGCAGAGCGAACCACTTTTTTAAATCGCTGATATGCCCACATTTTTAAGTTTATCAACATAAATTTTACATGAATACGTTCACAAAGGCCTTGTGGTGGTCACGATTAAAATTTTTTACTTATACACCTTATCGTTTTAGCAGTCTGAGCCTTTATTTGAGAGCTTGCTCTGTGTCTTTGAATAGCTCCAGTGGGTCACAGCTGACAGTTTCAGCAGGTGACACGGTCGTTAACCTGATTAAAGATCAAAGAGATCTCATCACAGACTTCAAAGGGTGTTTATCAACATGGTCACAGGTCATTAGTAGCCATGACAACCCTTTCACAGACAGTCAACTTGAATACTACAGGCAGTAATTTGAACATTAGTCTATATCTTTGCGTTCCACTTCTGTCTGTCTGTCTCGGTCTCTCTCCGTCTGTCTGTCTCGGTCTCTCTCCGTCTGTCTTTCTCTCTGTCTCTCGCTGTCTGTCTCTGTCTGTTTCTCTCTGTCTCTGTCTGTCTGTCTCTGCCTGTTTCTCCCTGTCTCTGTCTGTCTCTGTCTTTCTGTTTGTTTGTCTGTCTCTGTCTGTCTGTCTGTCTGTCTGTCCGTTTCTGTTTCTTCTTGTCTGTCTGTCTCTGTTTGTTTCTGTCTCTGTCTGTCTGTGTGTGTGTGTTTGTCTGTCTCTCTGTCTGTTTCTGTCTTTCTTGTCTCTGTCTGTCTCGGTTTGTTTCTGACTGTCTGTCTCTGCCTCCCTCACTGTTGTCTGTCTATCCCTGCCTCCTTCTGTCTCTCTCTCCCTCCCTCCCTCTAGTGTCATTTGTGATTTCATCCATGTATTTATCCTTCTTTTCAGGCAATATATTCACCTCTCAGCTCTTTAGGGTCATGCTTTTTTGTTCTATGCAATGGATATGGTTGATAATAATACAAAGTATTTATACTTTTAGCCTTTTTAGTGAATGTATTTGAACTTCCACTTTTGACAGTATTACAGTTCAGCTTCCAGCTTTTCAAGAAATGTATCTCAGCTCTTAGCTTAATAAGGTAATGCAGTTCATCTTCCAACTGACAATTTTACATTTCAATGCCCAAGATTTTCAGCAGTGCAATCCATTTGAGATTTTTCAAACAATTTATTTCATATTTCCGCATTTTCATCTGTTTCTCATAGCATTTGCAGACGTAATCATAATTTCAGTTAGAAAATAAATAATTTTATATATTAGTGGTGTTATTTAACTTTTTAATGAAATTCATGTTAATTGAAACCATTCATACTTTTTCAACTATTCTCACTACTTCAACTTCTTCTTACGGATTTAAGCTATTCATCCAGTTTAGCTTTAGCAATTCAGCTATTCAGCATTCCCACGCATTTTCTGCAGGAAATGCATTTTCTAGTATATTTTTAATACATTATTTATACAATATACAGTATGTTTTTACATTATACATTTTTAATTGAAGTATACAAGTGTAGATTGGTCAAGTGTTCAATAAATGTTTTTGTTGAGAAATTTTGTGTAGATTAGTGTTACATTTTATCTTTCAAATAGAGGTTTAAAAACAAGCACATATCAGCCAAATATCGGCCAAAATAAATCGGCAGCATTTATCGGCCAAAAGCTTACCCTGATTTCTAAAGATCGGCATTGGCCAGAGAAAACCCATATCGGTCGACCTCTAATCTCAAGGTAGTGTTAAGCACTAAACTGATTGGGAAAAGATCTCAGGCACAGTTTAAAACTGAATAATCTCAAGAGATATTTTAAATGGCCCACCACATGTACTTTAAGCCATCAGTAATGGGTTTTAGATTGACTGCATATATAACAAGTAGATGGAAGTTTGGTTTATTTTATGTATGGAAATATTCTGAATTAAACTTTAGGTGGCTGGTAAAGGGATATGGTCTGCTGGTTAAAAGATACATACAACGTATACAAAAGTATGATAAAGATGTGTAATGTTGCATAATTAACCCACAGGATTTTTGGAAGTTTACACTCGGCTTATATAGGCTGCAAAAACACAAAGTAAAGAAGACCATACACAACAAAATACTAAAATGTCCAAATAATGACAGACAAACCATCTCTTAAGAGCGACAGAGCCTGATGCATTACATTTAAACTTTAATCAGCCATACTGTACGGGAGATGCCATTAGATAATAGCACAGCTGAGATGCAAGCACAGGCATTAGTCTGAAGGAACGGGATAGATACTGTGACACATTAGCCCCAACAATATGGTTTCACTCTCTATGTCAAGCACACTTCAGCAGTGTGGATGCTTGCTGAACCAGAGCCAAGACCAGAAGTCGGTCTGCAGACATAAATACTGTGAATAGCAAAGGGATGAAAAATAGGAGGAGGCTGTTGTGTGGCTGTTGGAGCTAAGATTTGCCTCACCTTCCTCCTTAATTTGCGTTGCTCTCTGTCACAGTTTGCATCACTAATACCATGGCCATACCCAGACTCTCCAGGAAATCAATTTGTTTGAATCATCCTCCACCTCATCAAGAGTTGGTGAGTGTATTTTGGTATAGTCAAGGTTTTGGCTCAGAACTTCTCCATTCAATTGGCAGGTTTACAGGGCAACACAGACAGCCAGTCAGCAGAGAGCAAAGCAGCCAAGCTCCTTTGTTACATTATTGCAATAAGACCAAGATGCATATATAATACTGAGGAATTTAAGATACTACAAATTCTATCCAGCAACAAAAAAAAGTCTGACAAGTTAAACGTTAGAACAGAAGTACACAGAGTCATTGCCATGGAGATGCTGATGGAGATGGAGAGTCTGAACTGGGCTTCATGCTCAGCTGAATTAAATGTAAGCTGTTTTTAATCAGGAACCTATGTGACTCAGGAACAACCTTGATGTCTCTTCTTCCTTTGGTAAGCTAATGAGACCCCATAGGGCCACATTGATCACTATTCAGGGACAGAAGCCAGATCAGGATCTAACACATAGTATGTGCGCTTGACATAATTGACTATTGATTAAAGAGGCTGAGCCACTTGAAATACCTGAGGAAGCCAGGGTGTGAGGATGTAAGAGACAGAGAGAGAGAAAGGGGCTCTTTCACATTGATGAGTAACAATTAATGTAAATGTAGAGAATTTAGAATGCAGAGGGCAACGATGGGACGCATGAACTCTGCAGTTTAACTGGTCACACACGTGTTGTACTGCAGACATTGAACTCATCAGATTTATGGCAGTTCAGCCTTTTGCCATTTTATAGACATTTGCCATTTAATAAATACACATGTTCATGCGGCTGGTGGTGTATTAACGCTGTATTTCCAGAGTTTTTGTAAAATTTTTAAAGTTTTTTTTTCCTCATCGGTAACATATGCAGTGAATATTGTGATGTAGTGATGTATTGAAGATGACTTGATATGACGCCAGAAGTGTTTCCTTTAGGATTTTTTATAGCAGTGGGGGCAGATCTGTCGGACCCTCCCCCCCCAGTCCCGCACCCCGCCGCCAAATGTTTTACGTATTAAAAGGAACTGACACTTCGCTGCACCTCTATTCACACACAATGAGGCATATTTTCAGTTTCAGTTCAGAAACCAAAACCCAAAGTATAGTATGAAACCATTCATAATAAAACTAATTGCATCTTTGCCTCAGTGGCAAAGTTGGCAGCCTTGCTGTGTGCATTTCATTTTTCTTGGCTTTTGGAAAAATAACTCCAAGGCTCGGTTATAGGGGAATTCAGAAAGAGGTGGCCCATTAATGCTGAGTAGCATACATGCTGTAGATGGTCCCCCTGTGGCCTGTTCCTTAACACTAGCGTTACTGCGCAGCCTCCAACTGAGAGAGATGACGTAAATGTGCCGTGAGCAACCTGTCTGAAAGTTGTAAGTCTTCTGGTAGCTGTGCCAAGAGAAATCTCAATCATTCCCAATCTAGCAGAGACAGAGAGTGTAGGTATATGTAAGGAGATAACATAGGCACAGGCTAATTATTGCTAACTAAAATGCTAGTTAACATTAGTAATTCAACTTAAACAGCTAATGTGAGATAAAAAACTGCCTGCACGCTTCTCCTGTACTATACGGTAATTTCTCAACTATGCGACAGTAAGTCGCGTGGTTATGACACAATCGTTAGCCTATTTTTATAACGTCTGCTACGGAGCCATAACGTGAGGTACAAGGTAATGGAGCCTTTTATACATTGTCGTGTTTCTTTAGAAATAAACAATGGACAAATAGAGCTTCAGATGTAAAGTTATTCACTGTCAAAGTGGCGCCAAAATGAATGGCAGTCAATGGATTGCTAACGGGAGGTGATGGCTTTGTAGCATAAAAATGGCGCCATAGGGTCTTCGCGGTCTGCGGAGAAGCTTACCCCTTGGTAATAACTTTGCTGAATACAAAAATACAATCCTGCTGGTACCTGACTTTTCCTAAAAGAGTCTGTATTTAAAATTGTTTTATATACATTACACAAAAGGCAAAGAAAATACAATCACTTTTACCTATTTTGGCACGGTCATACTGACCGCTCGGATTTTTGCGGTTTTGTTTTTAATCTTTTGCGCGGTGGAAGATGCATCTTGGTTGCTTAGTAATAATCATAGTCTCTGTCAGAAAAACGTAACTAGCGGTCTCGAGTAACAAGTGTGGGCATCACCGATGGGCCAAAGGCAAAGCCAGAGTCGGTAATGTAGGTTACGGCGTGGATGGACTCTATTTTGAATCAGAACAAAAGCACCGGGCGCTCGATCTCTAAAAGGCGCGGTACACGTAGATGGCCAGTAGCCGTCTACGTGTTCATATAACTTTATACATGCTACAACTGGCTGGAATCATTGCACACATCCTCTCCAAGGAGTGCACCAGCTGTAAAATGTCCCAGAGGAAGTTCATGCAGCAACTGGCAAAGTAGCTGAGAGCGGAGTTTATGGAGGAAAAAAGGGCAGCGGCGCACGGTCCGAAGAGCGCTGCGCACCGCAGCAGACGCCAAAATAGAGGCAGTGCCAAGTTAGGTTAGGTTATAAATGTTCAAATAACATACTTTTAATTGTTATTTGGCTGTGAATTATGTTGAATGAATGAATATTTTTCGGGATATGAATGTATGAAATAATCATGGTTTACTATGCCACGATATGAATTACTGAAACACGTATTAGGCTACTACTCAAAAGTATAATTAAACTCGTTAGAATGTACATGTCAGTGTTATTACGTTGTTCTAAAGATATCCTAAGACAATACATGCATTAATATTGCAATTGGGTATTTATCATGAGAGATTATAGAGTTTGTAATCTGGCAGTTCTACTAGTTATGGGATTCCGGCTCTTCCAGTATCTTAATACAGTGTAACTACTTAAGCATGTAAATAATGCACCTAAAATACAAACGTGAGCAAGGGCGTTGTATTGAATCAACAGCCACGTGCAATTTAGCTAGCAGGTGAAGGTGAAACCACGAAAATCACCAGTTGATTTAAATTTGCAAGAACTATAGACTAATACAGGCTTAAATAAATTGACAACATAAGTTATACGACTTACAGTTCTCAAGGATGCACACATGCCATCTCAACCGGGTCCTCCTGACAGCCTGTCTCTTTTTCTTTCTGCCTTTTCTCTGAGTGGCATGCGTGCCCACTCGCGGTGTGAAGCGCTATTCTCCAACGTGCTCTCTAACAATCACTGCGGATAGACGGCTTTTTGTACATTTCTGATACCGTGGCGGGAGGAATCTAACCGTGGCGGGCCGCCACTTGCCAATCAACATAGAGGAAACACTGCGCCAGTTTATTTAGTAAATACAATGGGCCCTTTATTAAATTCTGTCTTGCACATTGCACAGCTAAGTATTTGTCAGCAGTCTTTATAAAGCTTCAAACAAATAAGTACTGAGAGAGTGCCACAGACAAAGAGGGTGCTTTGAAATAATCCCTGGACAGAGGATGTACTCTCACTTCTACCTGACAGTCTGCAATGTCAACTACCCTACCTTGTAAGAAGGTTTTATTTGGGTCACTAAAATAGTATAAGTAGTATAGTAGTATATATATTTTTTATATTTCAGAATTCCATATTACACAAATATTCATGTAAACACTGCTTATGCTGGAGCTGCAGACTCTTTCAAGCCGATAAATCTATTCCATTTAAGTGCCATCCTTACTAACTGTGTATGTTATAAAGGTGTCTGTGCATGTACATACACAAAAAGCCACTCACAACCAACAATGGTACAATATGACACACACACACACACACACACACACACACACACACACACACAATTTTCCCATTAGGATTTTTCCTTTCAGCCACTTTAACTAGCAAATGTATTTAGAAAGCACCCACAGGAGTTCCACTTCAAAAGTCTCAACACAGACAGACACACATATACACAAGCGTACTTGTGTGCTGACACACACACACACACACACACACACACACACACACACACACACACACACACACACACACACACACACACACACACACACACACACACACACACACACACACACACACACACACACACACACACACACGGCTTCACCCACTCGCTGCTGAAGTTGATTACGGCAGGCTGTGACTCAGTGGGAGTGGGTCATGGATGGATGCCTTTGTGTTTTCAGTTGTTGTGACTCCAGAGAACCACAACAGTACACTAAAGCAGCACCGACACTTAACGTAAAAATAATTTAAATTTATTTTATGACTCACTGAGAATAAAGTTGTATCAATTCGATCTCTCTCAAATATTGAAAGATTCAGGTTCAGTATTTTTGGGTAAAACACATACATTTTCTTGACTACATTTACAGTGTTGTGAGCATACTGCATTCTGTTAATTAGCAGCCGTGGATGGAACTCATACACAGCACAGTAAGTGCCCTGTTGCCTCTAGATGCTATAAGGATCATTCCATTTAGGAAGTAAAGAAAGCATTAAATGAGACATTTGCCTAAAGGACAAATCCGGCGCAAAATGAACCTAGGGGTTAATAACACGTGTACCGAGTCGACCGTTCTCTGGGATATGTTTTCATGCTATCAGGCTTGGAGTGCTATTTTCTTTTAGTTGGCATTTGAAGCAGTACATGGAAATAGCAAAGGCTATCAGCCATATTCATGAGGTGACTGACGGCTGATTTATTGGTTGCCTAACAGCAAAATAGTGAAGCCAGCACCTCTGTCTGAACAGGTGTCTGAAAATAAAGGTAGAGCAGTGTCCCTAATGTTTTACGTATAACGCACGACCTGTGACTGGGCCCTGCAAAAGCCATTTGCATGTGCTCCTGCACCAACAAAGTATACATAAAGAACATAGAACCCAATGCTTGCACAGAGACATGAGCTGTGTACCAGATCACTCCCTTGTTCACTCCTCCCTCCATAATATACATTCAACAGTTGACTCTATAGTGAGCAATACATTTTTGCATCTATAAAATAAATAAAAATGCATTGCAATTACACCTAATCAGTGTACGTTACTTTTTTCATTCCACTGAGTGTAGTCCACTCTCAGAATTAGAACACTTAAATCAAAGAGCAGGAAGTGAATACAGTGCATTATATTCCTCATTTTATTCCTGCCTTTTTAGATAGATATATGCTGTTGCTGTTCAGAGACATTTCTAAGAGGCTTTGGCTTACTAACAAATTAATCTGGGTCTCAACACCAGAAACAAGGACTTCTTTGCATTTACATCATAAAAGGCTCCCAATTGACACTCTCCCTCTACACTTGCTGGGACTATTGGCTAATCTAAACAATCATAACCCCTGCAACAAACCACCATTTATTTCTTGCACATTCAATCTCACAACACACACGCATGCACGCACAAATGCAGGCACACACACTCCTGCACGGACACACACAAATTATTTCACATCTAATGGGGTCACATAGCAACCATTATCACACACTGCTGGATACATCCCAATGCATCATGGGAAAGGGTATGTGCAAAGTGCCAAAGGTCAAATGTACTTTAAAAGGCTTTCAGCTCGCCTCAGCTTGGGCTCAACTAACAACTATTACCTTGGCCAGCAGACTCCTTGTAGAGTTACATTAGTTTGGTTGGCAATCCAGGAAAGCAAATACACTGAGAACATCAGTTTGTCCACTCTCTGACACTGTCTGATGTACTGATAAAGAACTAAATGGAAGAGAGTTGAGGCACAAGATAGAAATAAATGGGAGAGTGCAAATGGGGAGAGATATAGGGAATACGTCAAGAATCAATTAGCCAGGGTGCTTATCTTTTAGAAACAAATTTGTTTTGTTTAGAGCAAGGCTGGCATTCAACCGCTAGCACACGTGCATCAATGTGTATGTATAAGATAATCATAACTACACTGGATGGTAAGGCCGAGATAAAGTATAACTAAATTTACAGTTCAAAGAAACACAAACACATGCAGGCACGCATATGTGTACCCATACATACATAATCACTCACACACAATACATCTACATCACCAAGGAGCAAGTAGTGAGGTGTGTGGGTGCTTATGCGACTTAAAAATTGTAGAGTCTTCAGTCTACTGTTTAGGCACATGATTAAATAGTTGTGCACGGACAATTATTTTTGTTAAAATATAACACCATATGCACATGTTCAATGCATACAGCTCTGGAATATAACGTCATAGCCATCTCTGCTCAGAAAGGCTGCCGTTTGCTTTTTGTCTTCATCCCATTACACCAGATTAAAGCTCTCTCAACGGAATATCTCATAATTCAGTCAAAGCTGCAGCAGAAAATTGAGTTTCTGCAGCAGCTGTACGTCTTGTCCAAATACATTTTCTATGCAGGCTGTCAACAGAAGTTAGGGTATGAATATGATTATGGAGACCAAAAGCATATCTGAGACACTATGGGGAGGCTTCAAAAGTGAATCGTCTGCATGTCAATGACTAAAGTCACAGTTTGCACTGAATTTATGTCTGATGATAAAACAGAATTTAAGATACAATCCCCCGAGCATGTCAGTAATACCTCACCTTGTCTCTCAGATGATGTTCTGCAGCATCAATGTTCAAAGGGTCGTCGAAGTTCAACAGGTCCTGGTGCAGAGGCAAAGAGAGAGAAGACATGAAGAATTGCCCACGTCAGCACTATTTGCTGTCTGCAGTGTCACCCTGGATACTGCAATTGCGACAAACAAAACATTATAATTAAGCTGTTGCCGTAGAGATGCCATGCACAACAAGCAAGGCGAAGTGTGGGAGTGTTCATAGAGAGATAAAAAGGAGGATGGCCTTAGAGGTTGTTTTCTGATTAAGAGGTACAATTTAGGTCATGGCCCCACATCAATGCAGATTACCATCACCATTATCATCATAGACACAGTGCTGACCCCAGGCCGAGTGTGGACGCTTTCAAAGTGCAATCAATGATAGATTTATGCAAGCTTGCAATTAGCAAAGTATGCATATTTTGGACTAAACTAAGTAATCTGATTATTATCAGCTGCGTACTTACGGCTTACTTTGGCATCGAACGTTTAAATTAATTTTTTTTTTTTTTTATTTAGCATATTCCCCATTCCATTTGATATTCAGAAGCATGTTTGCACTCATATTCACAGTCAAATCTTATCCTCCCTATATTTTAATATTCTTCTGAACGATGAAACATCTTTCCCAACATGACCAGAAAGCTGATTAGTTATCTTCATTTTCTGAAGAATTTGTAATGAATTACTTTCAAATTCAAGACCTGACAAAAGGGGACATCCAGAACCAGCAGGGGATGCATTTCCACAAGCTGATAAAATAATGTGTAATCCAACTGTGTTTATTTCCCTATAATTTTAAAGTGTTCTTCATAACAAGAAAGATCATTTCCCCCAAGTCAGAAATGATTTCCACTGTAAAGAGAGGTAAACAAAAGCCTTGGTTCATCTGATCTGAGCTTGGACAAATGTCATTGGTGTAACCAACATACAGTAAGCAACTTCAAACTTCAGTAGTGTGGATTTAATTCCATTTCTTTAGGTAGTTCAGTTTCTAACAACATGAAGGTAATATGTCATGGTATTAAAGTAAAAACAAGCAGAACTTACAGTAAACAAGGAGTTCAATCCCCAGACAACGTCCTAGGGAAAAAAAAGAATTAAAAAAAAACATTAATGGTCGCGCACAGAAATGGTCAAATTGCATCACAGACAGCTTTTCTACAACCTAAAAGCAAGAAAGTACATTCAAACATACAGAGCAGTCCTCTCAGCCATCTGACTGTACCAAATCAAGCTTTTTGGCAGTTAATTCCAAACGTTTGATGGGTAGTGTATATAGTATGAAAGGGGTGAATCATTTTACTGACATTAATTCAGCTGAAGCTAACTTAGAGGAATAATGAGGACGATGCTAAAGGCTTCTACTTTATATGAGACAACAGGAAATTTTGTCCGGGTCCTCCGTAAGAATGAAGCCAGAGTGGATACACTTGGCAATTTAATATTTTATGTTATTATAAATTCCTTTTAGTCTTATGACGAAAAGAAAGATCTATTCTTAAACAAATCAATCAAAACCACAAAAAGGCTGCATGGCATTGACAAATATCTTACTGTGCACATCTTTGTTTCATGGATTAATGTGCAGTTATACAATTTCCACATTTAGCAGATACTTCATTATATAACTTAATAGCAGTATATTCAAATGCTGATCATCTGATAAAAAAATCCATTGACATGCGGTACGGTTACCTCTTATTTTTACTGTCCCATCACAAATCTTTTTGGAATATTATCAGGCCACCAGGAAACCAGTGGCCAAACAATATGTTTCCTTTATACTCATGTACATGTATACAACCTTACAGTTATAAAATGAAACCACAGCTAAATGAATATAAGAATGGAAACTCTCCTGCCTATGATAAAAAAGTGAAAACAACTACAATCATTAGTGTCGATGCACTATAATACTAAATACCTAATTCATTTTGCTCGATTGTCAAGTAAATTCCGTAAATTCGAAATGCAAGCTTTTCAACTTCCAGTCTCTAAGATGGAAACCACTATGAACAGTGCATATATTATTCTGCAATAACCTTCACAAGAATCTCTTCAACATTTCCCTTGAGACAAAGCAGCCATGGGAATCTTTAATGTACCACTTCAACAAGCAGGATATGACTATAGAGTAGGTTTGACAGTGGCTATAGGCTGTAGGGTTCTGTGTATGGTAAAACAAAGGCACAATCATAATTGCCTTTTTATTGTAGTTTACAACTTTCATTATGCCCCGCTTTTTACCTTCAGGAATACTCAAGTGAAATCGAACTAAGAAATGCAGGGACATGGTGACAGAATATAAGAGTGTTGGAAAACATCACAAAAGACCAACTAATAAGGCAAGTTTTATTTCACTGGGTGCTGCTACATACAACTGTTAGATGGTCCGCTGATCGGCAATTTCAAGGCAATAGTTTCAGGGATTCCATTTAATTAACTTTTGCTCATTCTACACACGAGTATTTATATAATTTGCATAATGAAATAAAGCCCTGAACTAACAACATGTCTGTTTCTCTAACTCTGTGATTAAGGCAAATTAAAATAATCTTGCAGAGAATTCCAGGCTGAACTAACCCCAAAGAAAAATGCATTGCTGTTTCTCTGTCTCCTATGTACCATGGTACATACTAATAGGATTAATTATCAAAATAAAAAAAATTTAAGTTTTTGTCCGATTCCTGTTGAACTGAAACCTTACTATCACCAGCTTTTATTAGAGCCAGCCTTTATTAGAGGCTTCATTTCTAAAGGCTACGGTATAGACCAAATCACCATGTCACACTTAACATAGACCTTCCTCCACAGTGCTGTGGAAGAGGGTCTGGCTAGTCCACACAGCATTCCGGGATGGGAGAAAAACGTGCTCTGGTTTATTGGCATTTCTTTAACCCAATCACAATTGTCATGGGCGGTGCACAGAGCCCCGGTGCCGCTGCAAAATAGCCTCGGGAAGGAACTTGTTTTGGTGGAACATGTGTACGTTCAAAAGTTATTTTAGTCGCGCAACAGAAAACTCAGACTGGACAGATAGTCTAGCTAGCTGTCTGGATTTACCCTGCAGAGATCTGAGGAGCAGTTAACCATAGTCCTCATCAATCCGCCAGAGTTAAAAATGCCAACACAAAGAAAGCAGAAGTTACCGAAAATAAGGACATTAGGCGGTATTTCCGGCGGCAATGGAGCAATCCCGGAAGTGGAATAATGTTGTGGATATAGACTACACTTAACACATCACACTTTTGGGTAGACAACTGGCCATTGATTTCAATTGTGAAGAAATGTGAAATCAGCAAACTTGTTTTATTTGTCATGTTGTCATTTTCAACCGTAACTGTAACGCTTAATATATATATATATATATATATATATATATATATATATATATATATATATATATATATATATATATATATATATAGTGAATCTTGAAAGGTTCCGACCTATCTGACGTTTCTGCTGTGATTATTTTCTCTTCTCGGTTGCTTTGCATCTTTGATAAACCAAATCTAGCTGACTGACTGACGGCTAAATATACAGCTGTTTTACAAAAATAGATGAAATAGAAAGAGAAATAGTACCTGTCAAAATGAAATATTTCTGCTTAAAAAAGCTAAACTCAAAGCAACAAAGTGGCGAGTTTGACATGACTATTTTTTCCACTCAATGCTTTGAAAATCTATTTTGTTGAATTTATCGTGTGTGTGTGTGTGTGTGTGTGTGTGTGTGTGTGTGTGTGTGTGTGTGTGTGTGTGTGTGTGTGTGTGTGTGTGTGTGTGTGTGTGCGCTGAAGTGGAGAAGAGTGGTGACCAGTGAAGAGGGACATCATCACCCACTCAAAAACTCACACAATCTTTTCTGACTCACAGCTTTTGCACTTACTTTTTCTCACATATTTTTGTGCACTCACAGGGACAGTCGCATGAACACACATGAACCCAAGCCTGACCACTCCCTCAAATATGACCACATCCACATCTATATTTAATAAACGATAGACTGCATTTAAACTTGGAACACAAAACAAACATCCACCCACTGTCACACACAGGCCAGGGATAAGAAATGGATGGCCACGATAAAGCCAAAGCAACACATCAATGAGCAACATCAAAAGGTCACTGTACTGTCCTTCAGAAGGGAACTCACTATGGCTAAAATAAAAGATAATGTCAGGCTCATCGTTCATTTCAGAGTAAGGTACGTTTCATGGCAAAGTCTTCCATTTCTTCTTGGTGTATCATGTGATTGGTGTCATGCAAAGTGGAACATAATGTGTTCAGTGATATGGAGACACTAAACCTGTCATGATGACATTGCAATGAAACAAACTTTATCCAGCTTCATAGTTTTCAATTACGTAGAATGTGTTCTTTATTCTGTACAAGAAAGCTATCTATTTAAAAGAAGCAGAAAAATAAGATCCCCCAAGTATGTTAATGTGTGCAGACAACTCCAGATTGACTAGATTAACATAAAGTTATCAAAAAAAAAGGGGGGGGTGGAAATCCTTGAGGATAAGACAAATCATGACAATAAGTTCAAGAGCACTCTTGGCAGGAAACTCAAAAGGTAATAAGATTTACTGGATGACCCTCTAAACTTGTAGTTCTGGCAACGGGGGTAGGAGGGACATCCAATGCCTCTGCATCCACTTCTAAAGGCAACTGCACCTAATATACATACATTTACATATGTTCATAATTACAAGTGCATCCCAGTGCAGTGATTGAGAGGAATGTTGATCTAGCCTTGCGTCCGTGCTGAGAAGCAGAGATATGTGTCGGTTGTATCAGAATGTTTGAGTCAAAATTAAACATGGAAGGCAGAGCTTCACCATGCAACCACATTCAGCTCCACACTAGGCCTGCACGATTAAGGGAAAAATATGAATCACGTTTCTCTGCCACGATTTTTTTCTCACAAAGTGTAATGTTTATTGCACACATGAACCATGACAAAACAAAACAAATTGGTAGTACCAAACAGATTTTCTTTTGGCACCTATAGCACATTGCGCATCACCACAAGCCTGTAAACATAGAGGCTTCAATGAATAAAGAAAATAAAGTACATACTGGTCATTTATGTACAGTAGGCTACCAGAAATAGTGACATATAACTCACTGAACTAAATATGGCCCTGATACAGGCTCTATCTGAACTCCTTGAACATGTCTTAACATAATTAAAACATGTTAATGTCAATGTCAAATGCTTTCAATAAATTAATTGAAGGAAAATAAAAATAAAAAATACAATATATATATATATATATATATATATATATATATATATATATATATATATATATATATATATATATATATATATAAATCAAAGTAATTTAAAAATGTAATCGTGAACGGGTGAATTGAGATCGCGATTTATCGTGCAGGCCTACTCCACACCGGAGTTGCCATCAAATATAATTTTAGTCAAATCTTGAATAGGGATAGCACCACACCATTACTTTAAACTTCAGTAACAGTTTCTGATCAACTTGCAGAAAGTGCTCATTTTGTCACGGCCCTGCTCTGTGGCCAGTGGTCTTCAGACTCTTTGTTTCAGCCAACAGGATGTCTTTAGTTGCCTTCATTCCGGTATCTATTTCTTAAAGGTTATAGGTTTTTTTGTTCATGTTCCTTGTTTTATTCATTGTGTTATTTTGAGTTTTCTGTGAGTGCCCTGTACTTATGTTTCTGCATGTCTTCCAATTAACTCCACCTCATCTGTAATACCAAGGCCAACACCTTGTCAGCCCGACTTTGTGTTGCCAGTCCTCGTTGTCTTGTTACACAATCAGTGTTTCCCTCGTTATTCCTGTTCCCTGCAATTTCCTCCATGTGTTTGTTCTTTAACTTCTTTGCCAATTTGTTTGTCCTGTTTCCCTGTCTTGCGCTTCGTGTTCAGTCTATCTAAGTTTGTTTCTCTGTTATGTCATATGTCCTTGAATTGTCCCAATACTTTCTCTCTGTGCTTTGGTTGTGCTTTATTGGGCTTTTGAATTGGTTTGGTTTTTTTTTTTTTTCTTCCATCTGGCTGTGTGGGGTGTGGGGCATAGGTGGGGGAGTTATGTATCTGTGTTCTTTCTTGTGTTCATGTTATATGTTCTTGTTTGACTTGGAAGACAATAAAAAGTATACAGTGAAAAAGTAAAGGAGTGTGCTTTCATGTTGGACTGGAATATGTGCCAACAATGAAATATCACAGTATAAGGTCTATTCTACTACACAATTGTTGTAGGTGCTGAAAAAAGAAATATTACCCTCACTGTAAAACTAAACACTGTTGAAATACAGATTGGTATCACATGGAGAGTAGTGTCCTGTTAGTCCATTCACCACCCACAACTTGAAGACAGATGAATATATGCTACACTTACTTTTCCTGTTCTAGAAAAACATGCAGTCTGAAATCCCTGAAACATCAGAGTTCTAAACGAGAGTAACATTTTCTTTAATAAATGCAATGTACCTACCTTTAATGTTCTAGTTGGGGCCCAGCCTGTGCCATCAATAGAGTGTTCCCGCAATAGGCTGAAATAAAAAAAATAAAAAATGCATGTTATCTAAGACACTTTGTGGCAGCTTGTCACTGTACGTTGTTCCCCTCACGTAACGCCAAAAGTGTTGCCGAAGGTTACAAACTCCAAGATCATGAACAAAACTGTAAAATTTTCGAGAATGTGATAAGCTACATTGTTTAAAAGGGACAGTTCACCCCCAAACCAAAAATACATAAACTTGTTGGTTAACAATGGTTTTGTTTTTTGGGGTGAACTGTCCCTTTAAGGGTTTGCCCATGCATTTCAGGGAATGTGGGTGAGAGTGGATGTCTACAGTAGCTAAGGGAATACTCTTGTATTAGCTTTTTCTATCAATTGCTTAGCAGGAAGAACAATAATGTAACTTAAAGTAAAATACGAAAAACAGAGGAAAAAGCTTCACACTGTAGGTGAGTCGTGAAGGAGGTGTCGGCAGCATTACCTTAAACAGATCTCTCCATTCTCTGTGATGTTAGGATGCCATATTCTGGTCAGACATCTCACTTTAGGAGGCTGGAGATTAACATGGAGAGAAAATTTAGAAAGGAGAGAGACACATTTTTATTTACTTTAATTTAAATCATTTAATTTCATAAACCTTTAATACTCAATACTAACTTGTCAGATCATCTTTATATAATAAAAGTCTTTGCTGAAAGTGTAAATGGAGATAACTCCATGCTTATGCTGCTGTTGCAAAATAGCGTGCTTTACTAGGTAAACTTTAGGCCTGAGGTCCTCATCAGTGACCGGTATTAAATCAGGGCACAACATCAAGTTTTTATCTTCATGTATGTATTATATAGTGACGATGTATCGACACAACTACAGCTTTTACCTTTGTGGTTCAAATGTTCTGTGTGGCGTAATTTCCCATTTTCTCTGTTTTTGTGAAATTCTTCAGTCATGAGCATTTGAATAGACCAGCCCTCAAAACCCAGGCCAGTGTTCACAGATGGTTTATTCACTGTTGTTGGTTAACATGGAGGCTTCTGTGCCGCCTGTCTCTGTGCTCCATGTCCCACTGAGATTTGAGGCTTTTAACTTGTCTAGTAGGACAATATTTAAATTTGAGAGAGAAAACATCCCCCACGGCACTTCTTCATTAACTCAGTTTCAGAGTTTGACAGTTTAAAGCCAGCTTACATGTTTTAAAGTATCTATATATTTATATTGAATACATTATTATAGATTATTACATGGCTTGGTTGAATTCTAAGGCATTCTGCGTGCGGTCTGTTATTTCTTGATAACAGACCATTGCTAAGGATAACACACCGTTGCCATGCATAGCAGAGCGTTGCCATGAAGGCAGTTCTGTTCACTCTAGAGGACAGCTATATCAATCCGTTGAAAGAAGTCCGGATAATTTATCCAAAATTAGTATCTATATTGTGGCAAAAAGTGGGGAAACGTGGATCAACTTCTGTCCTCCAATTCAAGCAATGACAGCAGATCTGGTGAGTGCCATCGCTACATCTTTATATACAGTCTATGATCGCTACGCAGTAACTTCAGGACAACAATGCTAATTAGTAAGCTTACATTATAACATGTTTAACGTTACAGGTGTGTCAACTGCAGCGGCTGTGCAAAAAGGATGTCCTGATCACCCTGTCGGGGTTGTATTCGCTATAACAACCGCCTCGCTCTACATTATCCCTTACATAAAATATATTTTTTTACAAATGTACTCACAATGCCTTTACTGCAATGTACTATGTTCCTATTGTTCTAACTCCACACTCAATCTTCAATTCAACTTGTTTGAAAACCTGCTGCAGGAACACTCACACAGACTAGAAAGCAAATTACTCTTACTATTAACATGACTTTATTACCGTTTATATACTGAAACTTTGTCTCTTGTCACACTACTCTGCCAATATCTGCCACGGGAGCATTTCTCTCCTCGAACGCCACGAGGCCCAACTTTATGAATCGATTAACCTTTCATGATTGAATGTTAATTTAATTCTGTGGCAGGCGTCATAAAACTGCCAGGGATGGATGCATAGAGGAAACGGTGTGTGGGCGGCAGCTGCCATATATAGTGGAGACGCTGCTACTTATATCCCTGAGAACTAGTAGGCCTACTATGTTTTTTATTGTGAAGAGCTATGTCACTGGTCAATGATTCGGTAAATGTATTTAACAGCTAGTTAAATAAATAAATTGTTAAACTGTTGTACGTGTGTGTGTGTGTGTGTGTGTGTGTGTGTGAGTGTGAGTGTGAGTGTGTGAGAGAGAGAGAGAGAGAGAGAGAGAGAGAGAGAGAGAGAGAGAGAGAGAGAGAGAGAGACTAGACAAAAGACAAAGATACAAGACATACATACAGACACAAACAAAAGACAGAGATTTGCACACACACACACACACACACTTTAACAATTTATCAAATTAACAATTTATTTATTTAACTAGCTGTCGAATACATTCACCGAATCATTGACCTATATCAAGTGACATAACTTTTCACAATAAAAAACATAGTAGTCCTACTCAGTTCTCAGGGATATAAGTAGAAGCATCTCCGCTATATCTGACATAAATACACAGGCGGGCACGGGCATGCACACAAGCAGACACACAAATTGAATTTTCTGACCAAATGATAACACCTGGACAACTCACCACCATGTTATAGGCTTCGGGGACGTCTACTTCAAACTGAAACTTTCCACTCTGGTAGTAACCCTCATCTGGAAGAAAGACAGAGGGCAAGGGTTTTCAATAAAGAGTATCTGTTTTATAACAAACATCACTTTACAATTTCCTGTGAAAAGAGGGACATGATCATCGTCATACAGTGTGGGTCAGCGTTTAGATATGTCAACATATCATCATGACCTTCTGGATTCAGACATCATCTTGAACACGAAGCCCAAGCATTTCTGCTGGTAAGGTTTGCCAGATGTCACTGTACAGCAGCAGTAATAGCAGTTACCTTATGTACTCTATAGCTGACTGGGTAGAACTCTTTCCAGGGGTCTGTCTGACAGCATAATACACGGATAAAAAAACAAAGCTAATCCTCTCTCCCACCACAAATACTTGTGCTAAATGCAGTATGCTGCCAGATTATGCATAAATTGAGCCAGGTTAAACTTTTTGGCAGACGGCGCATTTTTTTTTAAAATTTTTAATAGCTGGAGCCCTCCCATGCCAACGCAGTGGTCACATTGAAATGAAGGAGCTTTGTCCCTGAACTCTACGTGACAGAATCCGGAGGAGATCGACCAGCTCAGCTGAGATCAAGGAATCTGCTACATGAGAGTAAATGAGAAGACCGATTGGACGAACTGAATCTCAACCTAGAAAGTTATCTCAGGAGAAAAAGGCCCAACGTGTGATGTTTCAGTTGGACCACATTCTTTAGGTCAAACGTAACACTGGCTTTAATCCTCCCTTTTGATCTTGCAATGGCAGACTTCAGTAGACCAACACACACACACACACACACACACACACACACACACACACACACACACACACACACACACACACACACACACACAACATGAAAACATAAAACAAAAATGTCATTCATATACACACACATCACAAATTAGATATTTCTCAGTCATTTGCAGTGACATTTGTTTGACCGGTTTATATATATATATATATATATATATATATATATATATATATATATATATATATATATATATATATTATATTATATATCTACCTTTGTAAGCTGTCCAATCAATGAAAGACGCCTCTCTCTCTGTTTTCCCACTCTCACTCTCTACCCCTGCCTGTGTACGCAAACACTGGGCAGTTTGAGAGAAGGCCTTCTTAAAAGGGCTATCTAAACCTCACCTAGATTCAATTCACTGCAACAAAGACAGAGGTGCAATTTCATTAGACCACACAGTCTCCCTTGTATTATAAATGAGAAGAGTAAAGGGAGAGAAACATTGTGTGAAAGAGAGAGAAACAGTACAGCTTGAACAACTATCAAGCAGAAAGGAGTAGAAAGAGAGCTACACATTAAAATCGGGATGGATGGATAGAAAAATGGAGAAAAAGCAACAAACTGTAAGAGGGACAAAGGAGGCAGAAGACAGAGAGCATCTACTAACTGACAGCGGCAGTCGGAGGTCATAAATAATTAACGATTGTCTTCAGTAGACAGGCACAATCAGTCTTTACTGTCACAGGACACTGAACTGCAAGAAATCGCTACTGCTATACCACTTACAAGGCTCAAAATAGCACCACACTTCCACGGTAGCATAATGAGGGTCCCTACATGTAAACCGAAGCATTGAGAACTTTGTAAGTGTACTGTTTATTAAAAAGATAGTTTATAAAGACAGTACCGTTCATATATACAGGCGGGCGCCATCTTGGGAAAACAGTCACAACCAGTCGAACAACGAACGCCGTGCCTGAGCTATGTTACTGGTTACTGGTTGCACGGCATTCGGCTGGTCATGACTGTTTTTCCAAGATGGCTATTTTGAGCCTTGTTAGTGGTATAGAAATAGCGATTTATTTTTACTTTACCCGTGCCTCATTGACGAGCGTTATAAGCTAATTAGCGGTTTGCGATAAAACTGGTCACATTCGATTAGTATGAAAACAAATCCCAGAGAACGGTCGACTCGGTACACATGTGTTATTAACCCCTAGGTTCATTTTGCGCCGGATTTCTCCTTTAATGAGGAACTACTAAAATACCAAGGAGGAGGCCACAAGCACAACACACCTGTTATAACCAGTTAGGTAAATCCCTGCAGTCACATGCTGATGTGTATTAGGTTACCATATATACCATATTAAAAATATTTAAGTATATACTATATATTTAGTTTGCTTAGAAGATTGCCTCCTTGACAGCTCCCTTGTTCAGCAGATGGATTTCATTAGTTTATCATTTACATTTATGCTAAACTCACACATCTACATCATGTGGTTGGTCTGCTTTGCTTTCACACCACAAACAACAGAGTTTAATTGAAAGCAGGCAGAGACCCGTCCTTTGAAGCTCTCTGAAAGCACCTGTACTTAAAATGTAAAAAGAGCCTTCGTCTGAATCAACGATTTTGACAAACTGAAGCAAAGAAAAATCATGTAGGAAGAAATAAGCCATCATACCCAAATTAATAAGCATAGTAGTGTTTCGCCCTGTAGAAAGATAGAGAAGCAGAGAACAGGTACAGGCCCTGATTGGTGTTGACAGATAATTAGGTTTTCTGACAGAGCTCTGAAAGACTCATCCATAATTGTGAGCACAATAAAGAGACAGCTTATCTGAAAACAACACCAAAAAACAAGGACGTTTTTTTTTTTTCCTCCATGGTACTGACGTACAAACGTCAATGAAATAAGACAGTGAGGAGCTTTATCAACATTTCCTCTATTTTGTTGTTGTTTTGCCCGGATTTGTGCACTTACATTTTGCACTACTTATATTTTATTTTTACAAAAGTGGCTGGCACCAAGGTGATTGCCAAAAAAGCTTTATTCTTGCAGCACAACTCAAAACCAATTATATATATAATATTTTCCCATGATGATGATGGTTTCCCAATACAAGAAACTCAAACAAATTATACTGAAAGGCAGCAGGGCTTCTACAGAAGGAAACGCTGTTTACCCATACAGCTGTACTGTGACATGAGCATGAAGCCTGGGCCGTACATGCAGACACACTACTGTGCAGAGTTGAACTTCTGATGGCCACGTAGCCCCTGTAGCCTCTGCTTGGCTGTCCAACAAAAAAAACAACACCACCACCAACAGAGCACCAGCAAGCTCCAACATTGATCTAATAACTGAAACCCCACTGTGTAGCCAAATTAACCCGTCCAGTGCACTATGTAGGCCAAGCATCTATTTGGACAGCCACAATTCAAACGCTATTAACGTGGCTTAATAGTGCATTTAGAAATTAACCAACAACAAGGTGTCCCTACATTTTAAAGAAGGATCTGAGACAAACTAAAGCACAAAACATCTCCAGCTTGGGAGCTCACATAGCCAAACTAATACAGAAGTACTCATACCCGGGGCGGCCTCTAGCTCACCCAGTAAGAACGTTCGCCCCATGTTGGCTGAGTCCTGCAGCGGCATAGGGTTCAAATCCGACCTGCTGCCCTTTGCTGCGTGTCACACCCCATCTCTCTCCCCTTTTCATGTCTATCCACTTTAAAATAAAAGGGAAAAGCCCCAAAAATAATCTTAAAAAGAAAAAGAAGTAGTCATACCCAAGATTGATGTTGAGTATTTCTGAGCAAATGTGCATAAAGACAAGAAGTCATCCAAGGTGTTACAAACATATTCAAAAAAGGGCTGTAAGATATGATTGATGCAAAAGGTCCCTGTACAAAGTGTTGACAGAGGAAAAAACTACATGCTATTATTTTATCAATGTAGTAGCAATCTGACCACAAAAAATGCCACTGGAGGGAATTTAAAACCATTTCCAACACACGCACGCACGCACAATTATCCATATGCAAATGAAGCAAAAAAAGTAAACATCTGAAACAAAAAGACAATATGATTGTTTTTTCTTTCATTACTGTATTTATATTGATAATCCAAACAATGTCATGTGAGAATGTGTTTACCCCAGAGTGTTGCTGCTGTCCCCATTCCTCAGAGACACAGGGGTCTGGAGCAACGGGGGTGAGCGGGTGCATGGGAAAGAAAAATGAACTAAATCGAGTAACTAAAGAGACATCCCAACTGGCCCATTGTTTTCTGTTTTTTTTTTGTTTTTTTTAACGGAGCAAAATAAATGTTAGATTCATGTTGGAGAAAATACATTTTGATCAAATATTTGCATGCAATATACAGTTTATTATGTATGTATAAAACAAATAAAACAATTGAAAATAATCTGCTCTCAGCCACCCGCCGTGCTTCAATTACATCTGGGCAAACAAATGCTAAAGGAATTATGATTCTTTGAGTTTTGTTAATCATTTGAACATTTTTAATTATGCATCATGTTAAAAAATGCTCGCACTGTTCACTGAGCTGTGATATGGAAATATAGCCAAGAGGCCCACGTCGTTTTATTACCTCCGGAAACACCACGTATGTGGACTGAATGTGAACTGATGTATATGTCAAGGTCACCAGTGGGGGAAAAATACTGTTTTCTTATAGGACACAGTGGAGTGTTGCTTGAGTACTTTTGTCCAATGATAATAGAGTATTGTAGAGAGACTATTTGCCATAGGATAAGGAGAGATTTGTTTTTGGCTGTATTCAAATCAGAAAGGATTTCTTTTGTTCTGTGACAGTATAAAATGGATGTGCACAAACTTCTCTGTGGGAGTTATTGGGGGAAACTGATCTGGTGAGACCTTGACACCTTTTCTCTGTAACTTCCCTGTAATTAATTACATAAACTTTTGCAATATATCACTTTAACCATCTCTGTGTTCTCTGTGCTCCCTGTGTTTGTATATTGAGTCCTAAAGCGCATCACTGAAGAGGTCAGAAAATCTCCATAACACAGTTTGTTTTTGTTTCTTCTTTAAGGGAAGTGATTTGAGTTAGCTTGTCTCTTAGAAAAAAAAAACAAAAGCAGCTTGGTACTGGAAATATGAAAGTGAATCATGCAGGGTGCCTTCTTCACCTGGATGAATATTGCACCACATGCCTCCAAAAAAGCCAAAGAAAGCGTGTTGTTCACAAGAACCACAAGTGGATAGTGTTAAAGTGTTAAGATGTGTAAGACCACATCTTTGTCCCTATGAATGGGAAGTTTAGTGTTTTATATTATTGTTGCTCTGTAAAACTGTTGTGTACAAAATGTTTATCAAGCACAGGACTAAGTGAAACAACTGAAAGTGAATTAAGGATATCAAAACAGTTTCAGCACAAAAGCTTAAGCACATTTTTGTCAGTTATCAAAAAGCTGGGCATGTGTATTTTGTTCGGTTTTTGTCACATTATGTGAAGCGGTACATTTTGTGGCTGGGCCATAGGGCTGAACCAGACATGGGTTTTTTTTGGACCAGCAGTCAATCAAACACTACAATTACAGCATTACCTGTAGCGTGAACAATACTCATCGAGAGTAAACCGACCTACTGCTATTCCTATGAGAAACGTAGAAGATAACAAAAAGAGAAAAGGAAAAAAAGGACAGGAAAGAAGCACTCATGTAAGCCTTGAGCTATGACTTATCCACATAGCCGAACAAGTTGAAATGATTTTACCTTTCACTGGTTTGGATATGCATCCTGAGGCGAGTTCCCTCCTTTGCATTGTATATTTTCTGACCACTTCTGTGCAGTGCACATTAAAGCGTCTGTGTATAATGTCTAACTAATAAACTGCTATTCTGAAAGGAAATATGACAGCACAGCATGAGGACAATAGAAAAATGAGACACCTTCTAATTAGCATCTTTCATCTTAGGTCTTACAGAGAGACACAGCCACCACTTGAGGTGGTGTTTTTGGCATTGTCAGAATAGACAGAGGTTCTGAATAATTGAGCGTGTCTTTCTCTGAGAACTCAATCTCCTTATCAATTTCCCTTAATGAACATGACACCAGACCTTGTCTCTAATTGCTGATCTTTGCTTTTTGTCTGCAGAGTTTGCTTACAAAGACCTTTGAGAAAACTAAGCTTGGGGTTGCAGTGCCTACTCGGGTGGCAGAGAAACAGATGAATCACAAACACGCATAACATACACACGCACTTACACACTTCACACACAAGGCCGGCGAACAGCTTGAAAACTTTTCAAATGAATTCACCACTTGCTAAAACATCCAAGATTTGCAGTGACTTTCATCAACTCTCTTAAAAACCAGACAAAATCAAGTTACCCAGGTCTTTTTCAGAATTGACAATGTCTGGTACTGAAACCACATATACCACGTTGTAGTATTAGCACCTACAACTGCAATAAAATAAATAAATATTCTGTCTAGGGCTGCACGATATATATATATATATATATATATATATATATATATATATATATATAAAATTTGATTTTTTTTATTGCGATAGCAACTTCTGCAATAAACACATCGCGAAAGACAGCGACATTACTGAAAGCAGCAGAAGCGCACTTTAATATTTGTTTATTTATTTCAAGTTATATCGTTATCGCGATATTCAGCAACGTTATCGCATATTTTCCATATATCGTGCAGCCCTAATTATGCCTACGTTTCAGTTTTCTTCACTACTTGTCCCCTCCCTTTCTATTACTCCACACACAAACCCAAAGCTATGTGTTCTGCTTGAAATGAGAGGGTGACATTGAGCTTGAGGACAGAGAGTGTATGACAAATAGAGAGCAGGAAGTGAGAGGTAGGAGAACCTCCAGAGACTTGGGTAATCCCACACCAGTGTGCTCGGTTTGTACAATATTCGTCAGGTAGCCCATTTTGCTTGGAACACCGCTGAGCAAGCAGATTGGATTTCGGGATTAATGATGGTGCTGCGGTACTGTCGAAGTACAGAGACAAGACTGGAGTACCATCTCAGGAGAAAATACTTTAAGCCCCATAAACTTACTAACATTTGCAGTCTCCCACACATTCTGCACACACAAACCCAGCGTATTGTCTTAAAGTAGAAAATGAGAAAGCCGTAGATACAGCTGTATGTCCTACCTGGGGGCAAACATATTTTGCTGAGCACTCCATATTCATGGAACATTTAGCTGACATTTTGTATTTCAATTTTCACATTTGTCATCAGGGCTGTCTGAGTCGACTTGTCATGTGCTTGTGGTTCACGCTTTATCATATTTATAAATAGTTTTAGATTTATGAATATTATTACTGATGTCTTTTCCATACGCCCTACCTATAAATATGAGAAATGCATTAGTCACTCTCACCACTTAGTGTCTAGGGCTGCACAGTATCTAACTTTTTTCCTCGTCACAATATCAACTTGCGCAATAAACACACCGCATAAAAGGCTGCGACATATTGTGAAAGACACTTTTCAGTTGAAAGAAAATATCAGTAGAAAAAACTGCACTTTCAAATGTAACCGTCATTCTTTTTTTTAGTGGTGCCTTTTATATTCAATTCAATGTTCAAATTGTTCAATAAAAGAATGTTGGAAATGATTTCCTTTCATTTGTTTTAAATTCAATAAGCAGTTTGTTGTATTTTCACAGAATACTGAAAGCAGCAGAAAGGAAAAACTGAGTACACTTTAAAATGTG
This sequence comes from Zingel zingel, assembly GCA_023566125.1. Classification (NCBI taxonomy): domain Eukaryota; kingdom Metazoa; phylum Chordata; class Actinopteri; order Perciformes; family Percidae; genus Zingel; species Zingel zingel. The sequence continues at coordinate 31,863,271 of CM042327.1, read as the reverse complement.
TTTATTTATCGCAAGTAATATCGTTATCGCGATACTCAACAACGTTATTGCATATCGCATATTTTCCTCATATCGTGCAGCCCTATCAGTGTCAGTTCAGCTCATCTCCAGAGCTGCAGCCCCTAACTAATTCCAGCCTACATCAGTCCCAAGTTTTACCTATAAGATACATTTAATATCATTGTTCATCATCTGTGATGTGCAAACAACGGGCACGTTCGACCGCACACCAGGTAACTGAACGAGACCGTAACCATGCCTAATGCATGAGTCTATGTAATCAAACGGTTGTCTAGGTCCTCGCAGGTTTGAGTTATCAACCGATCCCAGAAGCCTTTATGTCTCGTGCATCTTAGAATTGTGTTCATGGAAATTCATAGGCTACGTTAACACCGCCCCGCCGCCACGGGCACGCAAAGGGGTGACCGAATCTATTAACTCGGTAGGCCAACCAACGTCTTGTGACATATTACGATATTCAAAATCTAAGACGATATCTAGTCTCATATCACGATATCGATATATCGATATATTGCCCAGCTCTAGCGCACACAACATGATGTTCAACGCACCCTCGTTTCAGTTTTAAAAAAACGTGTTGCTACGTTCTGTTGGCGCTGAACTTGGCACAGATTTCCACACAGTCAGAGAAAGTAAAAAAAGGAAAAGTGTCATAGTTGAGTTACAAAATCCTAGCACAGCGAGGAGCATATCTCCTGTATTGGCTGCAGACAGCGATATCAGCTGAAGATCCAATCACACTGGACAGCAGTAGAGGAGGATTTACCAGCGTCTGGTTTAAAAGTAGTTTAGCCGACTTCATTGACAGTCAGCACCGGAGCTGAAAGCGTCGGAGCAGCCGAAAGACACGAGTCAGGCTACCCTGCCACGCGCTGCCCTCCTTAACATTACCCTTCATTACCATCACCATCACAGTCTGATTTAAAGTGTGTTTAATTCAAACATTAAACTCAGAGCGCACCAGAATGATAAGCAACTAACAACACTGCTGCAATAAGTATATACAACATTGGTACTGCAAGGGTGGAACATGGACATCCCATTAAGAAAGCAGTTATGAAACAATTATTAAAGCAGTTATTTGTGTAAGAGAGAAAAGGGGACAGACTGATGTCGCTTTCTCTTACCAGGTGACACTGCCAGCTGAAAATGATGCAGCTTGTCCTCATCTGGGAAACTGGCTTTGCATGTACCTAAACAAGAACAAATTGAGGGGGAAGTTATTAAGAGGCAAAGGTTAAAGCCAGAAGCAGTTGTATGAAGATACGTTTTATTATTTGCCTTTGCACCAAATAATGGCATTAACATAAATCACATATTATATTTTTATGAAATCCTTCCTGAGCCACAGTCTGTCGATACTGTCTACACAGACTGCAGGATATATGCCTTGGGCCTTGCTGTGGCACCACATTCCCCCCTGGTGTCCAAGGAAACATACTGCACTCAGGAAGACAGCTGGCACAACATAGTGTTTTTTTTAAACTATTTACACGTGTAAGCAGTTTTTAAACAAACTTAACAGCACATCAGCCCTTTTCCCTGAACAACCCTTCTTGAGACGTGTGAAACATGTTAGTGTTTCTGACAGTAATGAATGTAAAACTCAAGTCATACAGAGTAGATCATTTACAGTACTGTGGGCTGCACGTAAAATACAGCCCTCCCCAAACAACTGATGATCAATTATCACATCTGAAAGTTGAATTTGTATTCTTTTGCAAACTTTCCCCGCCAAACTCATATATCATTTACGCCAACTTGGCCTGAAATTTGTTGAGAATCACATGGGCCCAGCAGTCATCAGACATGTCAAATAACATTATACAACAGCACAGTGTAAATTGACAATCTAAGTATAAAAATGTGTATGTGTGTGGTAATGTTTAGAGGGAGGATAATGATGGTAAACAGGATATTAATTTTGAAAGAAGTTTTTTTTAACGCTTTTATTTTTCCTTTTTCCCGTAACATAGCCTAGGCTTAACATGCTTAAACTCCAAATCAGGGTAAAAAATTAGCACCATCTACCAGCCAAATGCTGGTAAAATATGCAGGTGGCTGGCAGATTTGCTTCACTCACCAGCCAAAAAAACAATGGTTATCTATTGAGTGGCTGGTGGACAAAAAAAGTAAATTTTGGATCCTGCTCCAAATCCATTCAGATTAAAGGCTCTGACACACCAACCTGACAGCCGACCATCGTCAGAAAAGGCAGTCGGACTGATCAGTCAGCTCCCGTCTCCCGGTCAAAAAAGTGCCTCGGAACACACCAAAGCGACGGCAACTTGAGCGTACGTTCTGCGCGTGCGCGAGACGTAATAAGTCTCCATAACAGCAAGCGGCACTATCTGTATCTGTCGCCCAAAAAATGAAATCACGAAACATCTCTCTAGACATAGTAAACACAGAGCACGTTGTCGTCAGTCACTGTTTTCATCAGAGAGTGTTGATAGTAGTCAAGAAGGATTGTTGTTGTCATTACTCGCTGAACGGAAGAAAATACGATGGCTAGTAATAAGAAGATACTGGCGTTGTCAGCTCTGGTTTTCTCATGCACTGATTCGCTAGTCAAGGGCTAGCACTCAACCAATCAGATTGGTCATTGAATCACACTGCCCACTGGCCGATTCAACAAGTCAAATTGGCTAAAATGGATGCCGACAGCTCCTCCGACTGACGACGGCACGGAACACACCGAACAGACTTGAGTCACCGACCTCGCCAGACTGTCCGACGGCCAATAATCGGGTTGGTGTGCGCCTTAAGGCAATATCATCATATATGTTGTGTTTTTTTCAGATCGTTTGTACATGCAATTCAAGAACAAATCTGTTCATACGAGTGGTTCTTCCATGAGGCCCACTGTGTCCTATATGTTTTTTTGAAAGCACCACTGCTCACTCAGAGTATATATGATGAGATCAGATCCCCTCCTCCTTTTTTCCTGAGTTCCTGTCTGCCTGTAACAGTGAAAATCCACCAGTGTAATACAGCAAGTCCAGATCCACGGCACAAAGCCAGGTTCTCATGAAGCATAGTGTTGAAGCCTAGTGAAAATCAATACTTTCCACAGGAGCATATTTCATCATTGTTGTTGGTAATAAAGCATGGATCGATGAGCATAATAGCATGTGGGCTGTATCGTTTCTTTAATGCCGCTTTAATGAGTCGTAAAATCAACTTCCCTCATTCACCTAGTCCTTCACCCAGTTGTTCACCTCAGTTCCCCAAGGGGTGTAGGCCAACAACCTACTGCAATGTATTTCTGAAAATCTAATTTATATATCCTATACACAGGCATATTGGTCAGCGTCCAGTGTGCAGCAAACATACAGGCTGTAGTAGGGCTGTGCAAATAATTGAGTTCGGCTCGACCCCCAAAACAATGTAATCAAGTAAAACGATTATTTTGCACATTATGCTTTGCAAGTAAACTCTTATATTGTCTCATGTTCTGAATGGGGGAAAAAAAAATATGAAGGGAAATTCCACAGTTCAAGGTGTTTTCACTGGGGATTTGTTCAACTATTTTATTTAGGGCTGTCAGCGTTAACGCGTTATTCACGATGAGATTAAGGGCCGACGCAATGCGATACTACTTTTTTTTTTTTTTTTTTTTTTTTTTTTTAAAATCGCATTAATCGCATGCCGGCATTTATTAATTTATTTTACACTTCACTCGGCTTTGTGTCGTGCCTAACAGGCTACTATTTTGACCCTTTGCAGCACCGTTACTTATCATCAAGCTGCCACTTCCTCGTAACACATCCTGCTGCTGCAGGCTGCAGGCATGATGGAGAAAGACAGCAGCAATGAAATCCTGAATGGAGCTTTTTATTTTCCAGAACTCCCGGACGGCTCGTAGACAAGTCGAAAGCCATATGCACATTGTGTAAAGCCGAATTAAAATATCACGAAGCCCGTCAAGCTTGAGCTACCACCTACGGAGCTAAAAAACCCGAACTAATATAGTAGTTGGGGGTACAGTCTGAGCAAATACATCCTGAGGCCAGCAGTATAAACAAGCATCAAACCTGTCCAAGGCTCAAAGCGCATGTGTTTACACTCATGGCTCATTTACAGCAAGAAATGTATTTGGAAGAGCTGGACGATCTGGCTAAAAATGAATAAATATACATCTGATTCTGCCTGAATACAGTTTTAAGTATTGTTACAAATAAACTACACCTTAAAGTATCAAAGCAACTTGTCAGAACATGGAGCACATCTATGGGCTTGGTTTTGTTTTCATGCCTCGTCTCAAACAATTGTAGGAATTATTCCAATATTCCCTAATTCCCAAAACACAAAATATATTCAAAATTATCATGTCCGAAACAATTCCTTTATATTGTAGGAAAAAGGAAAAAAAACAGACTATAAATGTTATAAATGTTTTCTTCCTAAGTTGAGAACATTTAAGAATGACACTATTTAATATACTTTTTTTAAGTCAGTTATTTAGCTGTCTTTAGCAGTTGTGTCTGCTAAAGACTGTCTTAGCAGTGTTTCAGATGTATTGACTAGGAGAAGATGTGGACCTGAACAAACACTAATGTAAACATGGGGAGAAATGCAAAGTGAAATGAACTAAACTAACTGAATAAGATCAGTGTGTATGTAAGTGCAAAGCGAAACTTACTAGGGAGATTGGTTTCAAGTTCTGCAACTTCTGTTGAGAGAAAAAAAAGAACCATGAAGGGTGGAGAAAAAAGGGCAAAGACAGATTTTTTTGGGCTAAATCCTGGATCTTCGCAATCCTACCTACGGCACCTTTAAATAATTAAGCTAGGAAAGTTACTCTGCATAAAAGTATAATGTATAATATGCACGTTGTAAATGCATACAACACAATGTAGCAGAGGAAAAACAGAATTTGATCAGTGGGTTAAAGAAGAACCAACAGAAAGACGTGGAAAGAGTAGGGTGTTGTTTAGCTGGGGTTGTCTGGTTGGATTTCTAAATCTCAGGTTCTCGGTTTTGGTTTCACATCGCTGACACTCTTTTCACGGCTTATTTGCATCAGCAGGTTTAACACTTCAACACAAAAAGGCGAGGGCGGAAACTTGCTTGGTTTCTCTGTTGTTATGGTGTGTCGTGCTAAGACTTTCTCCATTGTCAGTTATACAAACATATCCTTTGAGATGTGCAAAGTGTAATAATAAGGTACTGTAATGATACTCAGAATTTTCTTTCAAATAATTTTGGTAATAATAGTATACTAACAGTAATAATAGTAGTAAACATCTCACTAGACAAAAAACAGTTTAACACAAACAAAGATTGGTCATTAAAGTTATTTGGAAAAGACACTTACATCAAACTATAGTCTTAATTGCAATGGTCATGGTAACTGGGTAAAATAATACATTTAAGTCCTAAATTTACAGACTAAAGCAAAGACAGGTGAATACCCAGAAAGGAGAAAGCATTAAGGAAAGTGGCGGGGGGGCACAAGGGGTGAGAATGAGACAAATGTAAACAGAATGACAAAAACTGAGAAGGACAAGGACATCTATGAAATTTAAAGGAGGAGAGAGGAGGCAGGTGTCTGGACGCTGCATCTCAAGGCAACCAGAGGTACCTATAAATAAAAACCAAGGAGCAAGAGGCAAAAACATGGACAGATAGAAAAAAAGAGAAAAAAAAGAGATGGAGGTAGAAACAGAGAAAGAGAAGAACAAACATCCATGGAGGAAGAGGAGCATGAACGCTTATAGATTTCTGAAATGAAAACACAGTCCAGAAACAACTTCTTTCTTGGCCTACAGCTTGTTTGTTTTTCAGTGCTATAATAAATAAATGACTTACTTACTTACTTACTTACTTGTTTTGCTTCTGTTTAAAAACAAAAAATTGTTGTGAGCTGACGAAATACACAACTGATGAAGTAGGTACCTTTGGTAAGGAGGCGGTCCCTGATGGAGATCCTATGGGCGGAGTCGGAGGCTCCGGAGGCACGGCCCGCCTTTCCTCCATCGTCCCTCTTCAGCTTACTGGCCAACGTAAGCATGACTACGCTGCTGTGGTCTGCCTCGGTCTGCCCCCCGCTGCACTGCACTGCTGCTCAAAAGCCTGACGATCACACACACCATAAAGAATGAATTAGACGTGGCTGGTTAGCTCAGGTGGTAGAGCGGGCGCACACATGCAGAGGTTCATTTCTCGACGCAGAAGGTCCAGGGTTCGAGTCCGACCTGTGAGGGTTTTCCTGCATGTCTTCCCCCCCCCTCTCTCTCCTCTTTCATATCTCAGCTTTCCTATCCAATAAAGGCAGAAATGCCCAAAATTTATTTTAAAAAAAAATAATAAAAATAATAATAAAAGAATGAATGAATTAGCCAATGCAGAATAGAGGGAAAAAAGTCCCACAAAATATTCTAATAATTAAAAAATTCACTCTAGTGTCCTCTTACAGTCCAAAGACATGCACACAAGATGAACTGGCAACTCTAAATTGCTCACAGTTGTGAATATGAATGGTTGTCTGTCTAGATGTCTCAGTCCTGTGATACACTGGCTCTCTGCCTTTAGCCAAATGTGCTGAAACTATGCACTACATACTCAATATTTACATATACTATTGTTCAACATACTTTTGCAAGGATTCCCCCGGTGTATTGCAAGCCTGGGGCCCACCGGGCCTAAATTGCCCCCCACCAGGACTAACACACTGGGAATTTAGTTTTGAAGTATTTTTAAGATGTTTTTAAACTACAGTTACAGTGGGGCGGCTCAATTGGAAACTGAGACTTTAGAAATATTTTTCAAATCTCCAGTTAGCTTTTAGCACTGACTTAAAGTTCGGCCCTATGTAAGTCTTAGTTTTGAAATTCAGAATTTTGGGATTCCGTCCATGATTCTGTTATCACAGAAACTATTGGGCTCTACATTGATGCTGTCATCATCAGTCTGTGACTGGCCCCAGCCAGGCCCAAAGTCGAAAAAGACACTTGCCACCGGGCTAAACAACTTTTCTGGGGGAAACCCTGTTTTGTGTAAATAAACAGTAGTGTGCATCTTTTCGGACGCACTAAGCTGTAATTTTCAACGTCACTTCCTGAGAGCCTCCTTGCCATAACCATGGTAACACCTGCCGAGCTCAGCTCTAGCAGCATCGCCAGATAATGCTTAAATTACTGAAAGGTAAGCAACTAGACCAACAGCCGCAGGTGACAAAATCCCAGATTTGAAATATGTAGAAATGTAAATGAAAGCGTTTTATGACGTTACAGGGCTGCCTTGGCTGCTGTTCGTTTGTCTGGTATGAACATTGTCATTTCTACCGCGCTGCTTTGTGGGATACTTATGCCGGCGTAGTGTCCAGTGGTTGCATGCTGTAATATTTCACCGGAAATAGTATGCATTTCACATATTGGTTTCATACTAAAGTTTCGGACATACTCAAAAATCTCACATGCTGTTCTGTTTTAGCCTACTAAATCGCATGTTATTAAGGAATTTCGGACGCCACCAATGAAAGGCTGGATGGATGAAAAAAAAACATTACAGAGAAGGGTCTTTCAAGGTACATTATATCCAAGTCCAAAGTTCAGTTCTGACCAGAAAATGACAGATCAGATACATCAAAAACATATTTTGCATATTCTACAACATGGGTCACATTGCAAAGAGATAAAAAGGAAAGACAGAAATGGTTTAATGGGTGAGACACAGGGGAATAATGAGGTTTAACTCTATTCCTTCCTATTCTCCCTATAGGAAAAAAATAACAACTAAGACACCATTTAATCACGGTGGAATAATGGAGTGCGTGACATCGATTAGAGGAGCCAATTGCAATTAAACTCCCTGTTGTGGAAAGACGTGTGGGGCTACAAGGTGTCTAATACTGTAACTGTTGAGTTATAGTCTTGTTATATGAGACTACCTGCAGGAAACTGAGGTATTATTTAACACAGCCCCTGAAACTTTCCTTTAGATGCAAGCCTATTTGCTACAACAAATGTATGCAGTATAAGCTAAAGGAGGTCAATTCTGACAATCTGCTCTTAAAACATTCATGACCATACTGCTGTGGTTTTCCAATGGGACCATTGCTAATCGACAGGCAACTCAGAAGTTCATAACAAGAAGATAAAAAAGAAAACACATCTTATCTTTGACACTCTTTTATCTAAAAAAAAAAAAAAAAAAAAGACAGAGGGGAGCCTACAGACGGGAGCGTCACAAATCCTCTAGTCTGGCTCAAAGAATGTACATTTCTGCAATAAAGCCTTACATCCTCCCCTATCGCTATCTCTGCTATCAGGCCCTAGCACCGCCCAGGACGGTTTTGATTGGTTTAAAGAAATACAAACAAGCCAGATAGTTTTTTTTTTCCCCTATCCCAGATCAGAATAGATAGGCGGTGTAGCCAGACTGTACTCCAGCGCTGACACTGCGCTGTGGAGATAGGTCTGGCAATGCAAGACTACAAATTCTCTGATAGTATGAAAGGCATTTTGTCATTGCAAAATGACATCAACAGACTCCTGCAAAGTAATCAAAGGAAGCCAAAACAGTACTTCGACGTCATGCTTCTGCCAACTTTCCTATTAATTCTGCAGCAGGAACCTTGTTGCTCAGAGATGAAAGCATTCACTCTTTGTTAGGGACGCACCGATTGCAAATTTCTCAGCTGACACCGATGTGTAGAATTTTCATTTAGCCGAGGTCGATGCTTGTTGTTTTCTTTTTCACCAGGTAAACAAATAAATAAATAAAAGAAGACAATATTAAACCATCTTTATCACACTAACTTTAAATGAGCAGAAATGTAATTAAACACATTCATTAACAGTCTGAGTTTGTCAGAGTTTTTGTTTTTAGTGGCGCCATTAAATGCACCATTAGGTTTACGTGAAGGCACCGTAGAGTCCCGTCGGAGCCCACATGCTTTACCTTTGTTATTTGTTTACATAACTCACTCACAATGAAGGCAAACTGTTGCCACACTGGAAACTGTTGCCACACTGTTGACTTTAGGGAAGCAAGATGATTTTCCAGTTCTGTTTTTCCCCGGTCATCTCTGACTCCGGCAGTGGCCATGGTGTCTGGAACAGTCAAGCTGCAGGCTACCAGTATGCTACCGCACCTGTTCTTGGAAGGTCACAAGAACATTCTTTTTTGAAGTTGGGTAGGTACTGTTGTATGAGGCTACATTTACATTGCTACATTTCGGTTTAAAAACAAATATCTTTTGCTATGTTTACACCTCGCATTCACACTGCTCTGGCGTTTCAGAGCCCCTAAACCGGAGATATTTGAAAAGACTTCTGACCCCGTTTTGACGTCAATGTTTCGCCGCCTGATTGGGTCACGAAGTGTAATTCTCTGAGACTAAGCTATTTACGTTACCATGGCAACTACCAGCAACGGGCGGAGTATACATTCTGCCTCCTGTTTACCCTGGCATGCGCATTCCCAGTATACGAGAATGTTGATGAGATATGCAATTTGGGTGAGTTAGTTTAAACGGAGATTAGTTATTCAACTGGAGCTAAAAGACACTTGTGTGCATGGAGTTTGCTTTGGCTCAAAACTCTGCTTAAAAGCAAAAACGCAGCAATGTTAATGTAGCCTAAATCAAACCAAGTAACACAACATAAAGGCAGCGCAAAATAGATAAACATTGGCTACTGCCATCGCCGCATGTCAACTTATTTTCCAAAAGGCCGATGACAGTAAATAGGGTGGACATTGGCCGATTCCGATGTCCGGCTGAAGCATCGGTGCATCCCTACCATTTGTAAACATGTGTTCCTGTAACTACCAATGCCATGCAACAACAAACCGCCTGAGTGGGTTTCTGCATTTGCTGTGGCTTACTTATTTCCTGGGAGTTTCTTGTGCATTTATTGTAAATGCATTTGTAAAATTAACAATATCTGTAATGGATTAAATGTATTTTAATCAAGATGAAGCAGGTTTAGTCTGGCAAAGATAATGTATCAAAAATATTGTTTACATTAAATTGTCAAATTACCTAAAAATGTAATCATCCAAAAGTTTAAAATTAGAAAGTCATGTTAAAGGTGCTTTAAGCGAAGTCATCTCCTCACTATCTGCCTGTCCCCTGAACACACTGTAAAAAACGCGGTCTCTGTAGACAGCCCAGGCTCCACAAACTGCAACAAAAACAAACTGTGCCAACCTGCACCACCAAACATAACAGTCTTCTAGCGTTCCAGCCAATAACCAACAAGAAGGATTTTGGGGTGGGGGTGGGGGGGGTTAGTGCGCGGAAGCACGGAAGCGAGGGGGAGGTGACGGGATGAGGAGGAGGGAGTTAGTCTTGTTTTGTTCGAAAATACTTCAAACGTCAACAAGAAGTGCCAGAATTCCAGAATTCAATACCGATCAGAGTTTGAATTTAAAAACAAACAATACAGTATGTCATCATCTAAAATCACCAATACATAACTATTAAAAGCAAATGTCAGGAAATTTCACCTTGCCGGGTGCCGCATCCGTACTGCCTAACAACAACCTTGACCCACTGCATACATTACTCACTTAATGTAATATCATTCAGTCTTGAATGGTTGGTCTCACTGATACCTTCTGCTGTTTTGAAAATGTTCTGTTTCCCCCTAGTTTTCTGCTAAAGCCCACTATTGCTCTTTTACCGTTGTACAATTCTGTAGGTAGTGCAGAGGCCTTTTAACCTCTCCTCTCTAGGGGAGCAGTTCACTGGCATCTCTGCACTCTGTTTTCAGTGCGGGGGAGCAGCAGTAGCAGAGGGTGAAGGTCTCAGGTATCAGTGAGCCTGTAAAATGTGTGTCACTGAGTCTGACTGTCAGTGACATTGCCCACCTGCCTCAGCTGTCAGTCACTGCACCCCCGTTTTGCTCACTGACTCAACCTGGATGTGAGTCAATAAGCTGCAGGGGTAGGGACAGGGTCATGCAGCATAAGCAGACAACATAGTTGGAAAAGAAAAGAAATACAAACACAAGTTGATACAACTAACTAGCAAGTAGCTAAACACCCACGCATTGATGAAAAATCCTGTTGTGCAATCACATCAAACTCTCCTGGGTCTAACACAAAGGCACACATATTTTTCATAGTAACGTTTCAACAAGCTTAGCTTATTACTATAACCACGAATACACCTAAATTGGTAACGTTAGCATATGGAGTATGTTCACTTGTTTAGTAAAAAGGTGTAGCCTGTATTTAATTATAAAATAGACAATCTACCTATAACTCAATGCATGTACTCAGTTAACATATTATGATACTCAAACACAAGCCAGTGCATATCCTTTAAGAAACGATTAATGCTATTGTAAATCATTGTAGAAGTTAACAGTTACCACCTTGTCACTGTACTTTTAGCTTAACCAATCGGAATAAACCGCTAACACCGCTAATCACAGCTAGCTAGACACAATGTCCAAGCTTAAAACATGTCTCAGCTCAGGCTTATTCCTAGCACATGTGGTTGAGTTCACTAAGAAATGTCACTTGTTTTAATTCATGAAAACGCATGCGAGTTTTTTGATGAGTGTCTATGCTAGCCAGTGTTAGCTTGTGTGTTAACTGAGCGTTGCTGTACCTGCTGTCTCAGAGCTAGCGCTCCGTGCTACACCATAATCAGCCGCCCTCCTCTGTTCAAGGCGCTGTCTGCAACTCCAGCCGGAGGTTATAGGAGGCACGTCCGAGTGTAAATAACTTCAAAAGTGATTATTTGTGGGTTCGGGGTGGATATAAACTGATTGGAGACTAAGCTGTCAGAACTTCGCTCCGGTGTCATGGGCAACGGAAGCGCAGTAAATGCCGTTTGTTATTGTTGTCCGTGTAGACATGGCGGCAGATAAACAGTTCCGCAGAGCAGAAGACGAGTTCCAGTCGGTTTTCGTAGGTTCAGGTCATATCATAGACCAGTCTTCGACGTTTTTTAAGCTAAGGACCCCTTAACTGAAACAGAGACGGATCAGGGACATCCTACTACATATATTGTATAAAATGAAGTTGTATATTAAACTGGGCCTACAATAACTTTTAGGGCAGCCTAAAGCCTTTATAGATACCTTTTTTTGCATAGAATACTAAGCTATTCAAGCTATTCAAATAGCCTAATAATTGTCGCCATGATTTTATAAATTATTTTATAAATCATGATGTGGAACAGTCAATCATGTGGGCCTATCATCAGGGGGGATTTATATTAGCTAATAATATGTTGGAATCATGTTCAAGAATTAACAATAATTTGGAGGCCCCCCTGCAATGACTCGAGGACCCCCTAGGGGTCCCGGACCCCCTGTTGAAGATCCCTGCCATAGACTGTTAATATTAAGGTCATGGACAGTCATTAGTTCAGGTTCAGGTATGACAATTAACATACAGTGACTAAAGAAGCCTGCTGGTACTGAGTGGATATGTTTTATTGTTGTGTTGCATCATTCATTAATATTTATGTTATTTATTTTGAATTATTACTCTAACTGTCTAACGTACATGTAGAAACAAAACCCTATACAGTACTTTACATTAGCACATTGCCCAGAATAGATTCAAATTTGTTTCCTTTCCCATCTTAAAAATAGTTAAAAATAAGCTTTCTACAATCAAAAGAGATGAGAGAACATGTTTGCAGAATAAAGAGCAGTACGTATGCTGAAACTGCCTTATTCCTTGTGATTGTGCTACTCTGAACCACTGAACAGGATTCAAGATAATAAATCTGTCCAGCAGTTGTGAAGCTGTTTTATACTATGCTATTTTATTCATTATTGTTGATAATTTATTTATTTATTCATGTATGTTTGCTTAGCTAATTACCCCAACATTAAGTAAATAAACATCTTCCAAAATTCACAATAAAACTACAGAACAACAAAAAAAAAGTTCCAACACAATGCTTAGGAAGAAGCATCCACATACTGAAACCACACACACACACACACACACACACACACACACACACACACACACACACACACACTCCTTGAAAAGTGCACAGTTTGCAATGGAAAATGGGAAACTTAGACTCACTGTATGACAGAACAGCTGATTGGCTTCTTGGAGCAAACCCAGTCCACCCTAAAGTATTTGGACAACGCTGTGATTCACTCAGCCAGTTGTTATGGACCCAGGGGCATGAGAGCTGTCACTGTAAACAAGAGCATGCCATTGACTGACCTGCCTGGTTGGATGAAGGTTTTTAAAATGAGGAGTCTATTAATCTTGGAGCGGATGAATATATTGTATTTCATCTACATCTGTTTAGACAGGTGTTGGCCATCAGGCTTTCTGCAAAGCTCACATGCCAAAGGTTTTGCCCCTGTGACAATGTTATGTTCACTCTCTTCTATTTACACCCACAACACATTGCTTTTGTTATTCAATGGATGCCAGCTGAGGACAAATCATACATCTGTGGTTATGCGAGTGGTTTCAATGTGTTGTAGAGAGCCGAATAAACTCTATTGAAAAACATTAATCAGATTAACACCCAAACAATGAAATGATTAAAAAAAAAAAAAAAAAAAAAAAACGGCCTTAAGTTAGGAGAGGTAAAGCCTTGTCAGGAGGAAGAGATGAAGAACAGAAGGTCAGAAATCCAGATGGGATCAAGAATTCTGGACAGGAAGGACAATTGTCTGAACATACTGAAGATATCAACAATTGAAACTTTCCATCCTCTCCTCAAATGACCCAGTAAAGAGAAAACCCAGTACTGAAGATGAAGGCATTCACTTTGAAAGAAAATCATTGTCACTTCAAGGTCTTCGAGCTCAACAACAGCGTAAAGAGGGAGATAAGAAACGTTTGTCGTGCTTCTCTCTCCAAAGGGGATAATTAAGTGACGCAGATGCACCTTAAGGAATTTCAGACTTCTGTTTATCGTTTTGGACAGCTTTTGAAAACCGAAATGTTCATTTAGCTTTCAACTTTGATGTCTGCAGAACAGTGACTTGGAAATGTTAACCTCAAGTCAAAAAAAAAAAAAAAAACATCTGCTGTCTGCATGTCGGATACAAAAATATTAGGATTTGTCTCCTGCTGCTACAGTATGTTGTGGACAATCCAGGGTTTGGGTTGTCTCGTGGGCAAATGATCGGTCTCACCTCCCGTCTATGACTGAGGTTTCAGTAACTCTGATAACTTTATTTCACTCATGAAACAGGACATGCAAAATGCATTGTCCAATCAGTGACTCGAAAAAAATTTATACTCTGAGGTTGTGTTCTTTACACTCCTCACAATGCATGTGCTATTTGGTGTACTTACTTGCTTTACAGTAACAAATGTTCCTGGATAGAGAGGGGGGGCTGCATATATGATTGAAGAGGGAAACTTAATTTAAAACAATCGTATGCCTGCACTACTCTTAAAAGCATGTGTGTTTCTGTTCGTGGGGTGACTCTCTGTAATAGTTTGGAGGACAAAATCAAATGTCATATAGTTTAAAATGAAATACAAACGAGCCATTCTGGAAAGGTATACAGTAAAGAGGAGGGAGGTTGCAACCCATGAGAAGAGATGTTCAAATTATTGACGGGTACAGTGTATCATTATGTATTAACTTGTTTCAGTTTTGTTCTGATCTATTTAGAAGCTAATGTTGCTTAATAAATATACTGGATGGACAGTAGCTAAAGGATGGCACATAAACAAATTATTGAATTAGTTTTAAGCTTGTAAACATGCTAATATGTTTTAATTATTAGGCTACTAAAACAAAGCAGATGAGGCTGATGGGAATGTCATTGGTTTTTCAGGTATTTGGTCCTAAAGTAAAGTATTGAACACAGTTTGAGCTGATAATGGCGCTAGATTAAAACTTAGAGGCTCACCAACAGCAGTAGGATGTATCCTCTGTGCACCATGGAACTCTGTTCAAATGTTCATGACAATCCATCAAAAAGATGATGAGATATTTTAGTCTTCGCTCAACTGAGATTTTTCCTATGCCTACTTCGAATCATTTCCACAGTCCTCTTACCACAGTCCTTAAATGTATTAGTTATACCACCAGTTACTCTGTATATCTACATCAATTCATTCACATCAGACTGTGACTGTGACTGCAGTGACAGTAGCCCCAGTGGCTCTAATCTTAATCATGTCAAAACAAAGTGTTACACCAGGGGCTTTGCTCTCCCTGCTGGACCACGTGACCCAGATGTGAGTGTCTACTCAGTTTAAAGGGAAAAAAAACTTCTCTACAGCAACATGACTAATGCACAGGTCATGATAATACATCCTGTTTTATGCTGTGTGTTCGTTTTCTGCTGTACTTTTGCTATAAGCTGTAAAGATTAAAAAAAAAGAAGACTCTGTACTCTATTTAAAATTAATTGAAAATAAGAACTTACTACTTATGTGCAAGCAGAGCACAAGATTCAAAATAATGGCCAAACAAACACCGGCATACCGCTGTTTTCTTACACTAAGTTATGCAAAATGTTACAATTTAAATCAAATTTGAGTGAAATTGACTGCAGCAGTTGCTTCTGTAAGCATCTTAGTTTAGTGTTTCAGGTTAACGTCACATGCCAATTTGTCATTTCAGAAAAAGATATATCTAGCCCCTGACACATTGCAGGACAGACACTAGATGAGTGGCTCCTAACAGTTGTTTTCTCTTAGGGTCCCAATGGATGGCAATTTCCTAGCTGAGACTCAGAAATAGAGTGTTTAACTTGATAGCAATAGGGCACTGACAGAAGTAAAATTGATAGCAATAGATTGTCGCACTGTCCTCGGACATGTGGAAATATGATGTAATGTGCAATGTATGCAAGTACTAAGAGTCACAGGCTCAATGCACATAACTCATCTATTGAACCATGGGAGGAATGTCCCCCCCCCCACCAATTAACTTGTGTTACCTTGTTATGGAATCCAGTACACTCCAAAAAGTGAAAACATTTCAATTGAAAATTAATATAATATGTGATTTGTTAATGCAAGAAAATGTATATGACATGAGTATAATACACTTCTGCCACTGTCTTTCACACGAAAATGTCCACAGTAGTCAAGTAGGGCTTTTATTTGTAGCAGTGATCCAGTGAGTGGTGTTGCACACATAGACAGTGAAATAAATGGACACGGCGACGCCTTAGACTTCGATGGAGACCAGTGAAGGATATTAGAAGCACTTTTTGGGTGATGACTGAGCGTTACTGCACAGCCTCAAACTGAGCTTGCCGACGTAGATGTGCCGTGAGCAACCTGTCTGAAAGTTGTAAGTCTTCTGGTAGCTGTGCCAAGAGAAATCTCAATCTTTCCCAATCTTGCAGAGAAGGAGATCGTAGGTATATGTAAGGAGATAACATGGGCACAGGCTAATTATTGCTAACTAACATGCTAGTTAACATTAGTAATTAAACTTAAACAGCTAATGTGAGTCAAAACTGCCTGCAAGCTTCTCCTGTACTATACGCTAATTCCTCTACTATGCGACAGTAAGTCGTGTGGTTATGACACAATCGTTAGCCTATTTTTACAAAAACGTCTGCTACGGGGCCATAACGTGAGGTACAAGGTAATGGAGCCTTTTATACATTGTCGTGTTTCTTTAGAAATAAACAATGGACAAATAGAGTCTTTAAACGCTTCAAATGTAAAGTTGTTTGCTGTCAAAGTCATGCCAAAATGAATGGCAGTCAATGGGATGCTAACGGTGGGTGATGGCTTGTTAGCCTCAGAATCTCCACATAGGAGGTACGCTTTCCAGATGCTCGCTTACCCCCTTGGTTACACAGCACTTTGGATGCTGAGATGGAAACATCTGTCCAGCACACACACCAGACATGCTCACTGTTTGACAGAACAGCTCTGAAGTCAGTCCAACTCACTCTGCAGTATTCCAACACAACAGGAGTATAGACTGAAAGTGTGAGTCACTATCTCAGGAATCTCATGGAATCATTGATATAAATAGGCATAGTGCATTTGTCTTTTATCACAAAGAAAAACGATGTAAACTCTCTCTCTCTCTCTCTCTCTCTCTCTCTCTCTCTCTCTCTCTCTCTCTCTCTCTCTCTCTCTCTCTCTCTCTCTCTCTCAGACAAATACACACACACTAAGACACACGGAGAACTAATAACCTCTGTTTGATTTGAATATGGGAGGAGGAAGGACGTTTTCTCCTGACTAATACAAATGAGTATACAAATTAGCTTTAACTCATATTTGTGTATTCAAAAATGCTGTATTCAAAAGTGCTGGAACATAGTTTTGTTTGATAGTTCTTTGTGGTGGACTTTGAGTTGTGTGTGAATTATCGCTTTCATAAATTCTCGATTCATGATGACTTAACGTCATCAAAATAAATAGAAAAAACGCATATGGAGCCAGAGTGTGCAACACTTTTTTCTGACTTTCAGGTCTACATCCAGTGATCACCACCTCACGACAGCCCTTGGTGTGCGTTACTTTTCTACATCAATATTCCCTTTTACAACATTGCAAATACATCTACTACTCTATAAACCTACAACGTTGATGACCAATGTTTTTTGTGTACGTCGTGTGTATAAAAGTGAAATCTGTGACAGACACTGAAACGCTGTATTATAGAAGGGAGGATCATATCATGACAAGACAAATTTCATAAAACAGATACATAAAAACATATGACTTCAAGCTGAGCCTGTGGTGAAAAAAGATCTGATTTCACAGGGTGGGAAGGGAATGTTTTTCCATCAATGATCTTCCAGACAATAGCACAATGTTTCTAGATCTGAGGGGAACGTTGTGCTCATACAGCTGCAACAACAGATAGACAGAGGGGAAGGCTCGGAATCATCATGGTGCCATGTTTTTTCAAATATAAACTCGGAGCTGCATAAAACCTCACTATCCATTTGCGATGAATCTCTCACCATGCAGTGCATTTAAAACGATTTTTAACGTTTTAAGATTTGTAACTTTACATTTCTTAAAACATGAATTATAATTTACTAAGATTGGGATAATAGTTATGATGTTTTAGCCCATCACTGTAAAAAGTAGTAAGTAAACTGTACTAATATGGAATATTTCGTTGCAATATTCGAGGATTTGTCCAGTCAGGAAGTTGCTTCATGGTTATCAGTGACGGACAGAACTTTTGCTCTTTTATTCCAATATGGTGCACTGCACTGCACTGCACGAATCAAGAATCAAACAGATAATAAACATTGTGATAGCTACTAACACAAATTTACCGTTTCTGATCAATGATACTGTCAATGATGATGATACTTACCACACACATACACACACAGAGAATTGTGTGGTATGACTAAAGGTTTTACAGCAGGGGGGAAACCGTAATAGCCCAAGGCCAAAAGTGCCACTGTGCTACCAGGTTCAGACCATACAAACATGCCCACTCACAACACCTGCATTGTTCATAGGCCATGGCCTCTAGTCATGCCAGCGGCTACCAATAGCACAACTGAAGGCTGAAGGCTTCACTGGGTTTGTGACAAATGTCTCCAGCATGGACTAAGATTGACAGAAGCCAGATCTCAAGTAAGGGCATATGGGATGTTTTTGTTTGTGAGAATGTGGATAAAGAAAATTAAAAAAAGGTGCAGGATTCTGTCACAGCAGATCTTCCAGTGGTGGAAAAAGGTTGCTGAGAGCATTCCCACACAGATGTGAGAACAGACAGCGGGGGTTCACATACAACTGGCGTGACAAGCATCACAAACATGACTAACGGCAACTGTGAGAATGGTAATGATGCATAAATCAGTCAGCAGGACTACTAATCATCTAAATACAAAGATAAAGGCCATTTAAATGTGTTTTGGAGAGACTGCATGCTTTGCTGTCTCTGGTGTCTTCCAGCAAACAGGACAATTTAGTGTATATTATATATTATATATAGAAAATACATATACAGCATGCCATGATTGAAATATACTATATTGTTTTTGTTTACATACAGATAATGTATGTGTCAGTCAGTAAATATGATGATATAGTGTCCCACGTGTAGAGCGTGCCAATAATCACTTTTAATCAAATGTCTCCCTCTAGTGGTATTTTGTAAAAACAACATATCCAAATACTACACTTGTACACTTTGTTGACAGTGGGTGAGTCATTGAAAATGACCATTTACACATAAAGCAGATCAATTACAACATTCAAGAGTAGCTACTGCATTCAGGGAAGCTTCAGACAAAGATCCTCTGTGTATTTTACAAATCACTATAATGATGCAAACATAAATCTGCAGTGACCGCAGCACCAACGAGAGGCAAAAGGAATGCTAGATGCAGATATTGAGGAGAAGACAAGAAGACATACTTTATTAATCCTGAGGGGAAATTCATTTTTTTTTCACTCTGTATTACACACATTACACACACAGGTCCGAAATACACACACATGCTGAAGGGCCCTATATATATATATATATATATATATATGCATTAAATGGAGAGATTCCCAAGCCAAGTCCCGACGGAGTGAGCAACTGCCGCCCGGAATAGCTGCACAGTACATTTGTGCATGTTTTTGTTAAAGAAACAGCTGTTCAAGTCATTCCTTAGTTGAACTTTAAAGCAATAGTTTGATATTCTCAGAAAGCTTTCTTGCTAAAATTATTTCAGAAGATCAATACACTCTCATATCTATGAGAGAGGCATCACTCTTCTCATTTAACTTTCAACAAGAAAGTAAATAAGAGTATTTCCCAAAATGTCAAACTATTCCTTTTAAATGTGACATTTGTATGCAAAACAGAGAGTCTAAGCATACAGCTTATATAAGTAACAACTAGCACACTACACACTAGCATTCTGTATTTAAATGTCAAAGAGAAAACCTTCACACAGTTGTAAGTTGACAAAAGACTGGGGGGGTAGCACACATTTCTGTGCTGGCAGATGTCAGGCTTCCTGGGGTTTGCAGGCCAGAAGGTAAAAATACTTCACAGCCACCATTACCTCTGTCTCCACAGAGGTCACCCTCATTACGGACATCAACCTGAGGAGGCAGTGTGTCATCATTCAGTCAGAGGGTGTAGTTTATTAGGGCAACATACAGTATGTCAGATATTGGTAAAAACCTTACATCTCCAATATGGAAGTTTTAAGGATAAAAAAAAAAATCCATGTAAAAATGTGTATTTTTTTTCATAAAACAATAATATCCTGAATACATTTTCTTCATGTGTTGATAGCACATGGATACATGACATTCATAAATAAAAATCATAGGACTATACTGCTTATTATCGTTTTTACAGAGAGCACTGTCAAGTGTGTGGTATGAACACAAGTGTACTGTATACTGTACTGTATGTGTGCTGCCATTAGGCATTTACCTTTGACAGATGTCCTGGGAGAGTGTGGTGGCTTTCTGCGGGTCCTCTCTCAGCAGAGCCTGATAGCTCGAGAAAGACTCCACCAACCCCATGTAGCTGGACAGAGGCATGGGTCTTTTCACCCACACACAGTCTTGCCTGTAATACATATTTAATAAAAACAGTGAGTATGTACCTACTGTACATTTATGTACATATGAATCCAAATAATGATTTTTTTTCTTAAGCCAAAAAAAGGGAATTTGCTGAAATTGATCAAACAAAAACATGCTCTCACCAGTCCTTGTCAGGGTAAGGGATGGATTCATAGGCCTCCCGGTATAACTCCATAGAGCTGGCACCAAGGTGGGGACTGTAGTAAGGCTGCAAGGCTGCATACAACTGGTAAAACCCAGAGACAGGGAGTCATGTGATTGTTCATCACTATAATAATAGCATGACATATAACATATGTTTTAATCACTGATGTGTTTGCTTTCATTTCACTATAAAACAGCTTTAACACTATGTGTGTTTGTACCATCTATCCAGAGTTAGTGTATGTTTTTGTCTGACTCATAATGAACTCATAATCCACATTTTTACAATGTTTTTCCTTTTTTCATCTTAAAAACTTCTCCTGACTCCGGCCATCACTTTCTGACTCCGTGGCAGAAACCATCATACATGCTTTCATTACCTCCCGTCTGGACCACTGCAATGGAGTCCTGTCTGGGGTCCCCAGCAAAACCCTAGACAGGCTCCAGTATGTCCAAAACTCTGCCACCAAGCTCCTCACCCACACCAAAACGTGGCAGCACATCACTCCAACCCTCATCCACCTTCACTGGCTTCCAATTAAGTCCTGCATCAAATATAAAATCCTCCTTCTCACCTACAAATCCCTCCATGCCCCTGGCCCCACTGTACCTCTCCGACCTCCTCCATCCATACACCCCACCCCGAAACCTGTGGTCCTCAGATGCTGGCCTGCTCTCCATTCCCCACACCAGACTCTGTACCTTTGGAGACAGAGCCTTTAGTGATGCAGCCCCATCCCTCTGGAACACCCTCCCTGCAGATATTTGAAATGCTACATCCCTGGACATTTAAAAAAAAAAAAAACTCCTGAAACACCACTTGTTTACCAAAGCCTACAACCTCCCTTAGTATAGCCACTGTAATTTTGTAAAGTGTCCTTGGGATTCATGTAAGGCGATATATAAATAAAAGTTATTATTATTATTATTTGAGATCCAATAGATGGTGCTGTTGTTCATTTCTGATTGAAGGCCATTAATTGTTCTGCACAGAAAATCCACTAGAGTGTGATGTAAGGATGTGTCTGATGATGATGACAGACAGTATAGTACAATATACTGTATATCCTCTACACCAGCAGAAATGGAAAGGGGTTCTCCTTTTGAGTTTATGGATCAGGCAGATGAGACAGTTGGTGATGCTGGTACTCTTGTACAAAACCCCAGCCGAGGCAAAGATAAGAGACAGTAAATATATAAATATGGATTTACCTTAGAAATGCTTGTCTCGGACTTTTGATATTAGTGATTCAATTGTTTTCATAGAATGAAAAAACAAGTTTAAAAAGTGTAAAAAAGATGAACATAATTTTCTTAAAAAATACATCTCAATCATAGGCCCTTTTTACAGCAGACATTTTGACATGTTGCAGTAGGAAGAACATAGGTGTAAATAATAAAAAATAATGATGGCAGTTTTAAGGCCCTGCAGCCTATTATTCATGCTGGCTCACTGTCACACTGTCATGGCTTACCCAGTCCACACGTACACGTGTATTTTTAAAAACGGGGTTCTTCCTTTGTTTGGGGTTCTATCTGCCCGTCCCTCTGTCAAAAACACAATGGAAGCGCTGTCAAGAACATGTCAAGCCAACAGGTGGCGAGGGCTACCGACTAATTAGAAGTCCGATGGTCTTGTCTGAGAGTGTTGGCGGCAGGGTCTGTGGCGTGGCAGTGATGGATTATGCAGCAGTGACCTCTGTGGCAAAATCTGATGCCTGCGTTCCACAATACAATGAAGAGTATCTTAACAATTATGTGAAAACGTGTTAAAAAAAGTCCTGCTAGCAAGCCTGTTACCAGCACTATTTTGGCCACATCTGCCATTAAGAGAAATGTCTGCTCATTTGTGACGCTCAACAAAAGAGATAACGGCGCACACTCTGACATTACAAGCCCAAAACTCTGTTTTCTCTGTCTACACAACACACAAACGGCATTTCTAAAAGTCTTCACCCTGGCAAGAGTGTTTTAAAAGTTCCGTTTACCTTAAACATTTAAGGTCACTTCCGTGACCTTAAACATCCTGTGTGTGTGTGGACGAAAGGCCAAAATGCATAGGAAAAGCTATGCGTTTTTTAAAAATAGCCGTGTACGTGTAGACAAGGCCTAAGAACAGAGCCATCATCAATGTTATCAGTAACAGCTTTATTGCCGTGCAGCCTAATGTCTATCTCTGTACATATAGCTAAGGAGGGTCTATCAGTGCACAGTCACAATAACTTCTCTCAGATGAACATTCTTGTAAGCACCTCTTTGCAGACTTGGTTGAGTGTATGTGAGCAGCAGTCCGGGTAGCTGAGCTCCATGTTAACGGTGTAGTTGAGCAGAGCCAAGCAGCCATTGGACTTCAGGACCCTGTGGGCCTCCTGGAGAAAACGTGGTCGATCGAACCAGTGGAAGGCAGACATGGCTGTCACCAAGTCCACCGAGCTGTCAGCAAATGGCAGCTCCTCGGCCACACACTGTCTAGAGATGGAACAGTAGCAACAGCCAAGTCAAACTTCTGGGTTTTCAGGTACTAGCTCTTGAATTGTCAAGCTACTTTTTAAATGTGATGTGTAAATTGCAGTCTAATGTGCAGTGCAACAAAACATTGTTGTCTTTTAAACAGCAAAGCCTGATGCAGATGCCAGATGTAATAAGTGCCTCATGCAATTTTTTTCAAATGATCCATTGTTTTGTAAAAAAAAAAAATTTAAAAAAAGAAGGGAAAAAAAAGAGATGTTTGTTGGGTTTCACAGGTGAAATAGATCTAATAATAATCACAGAAATTATCAAAACTCATTATTACAGAATATAATTGCATCATTTATTTTAAGGAACATTGGATATCATTTTTATTTTTTTATTGAAATTTTCATTTAAAAATACCTTTTTTAATAGTTTGTTTTTAAGCACCATGTTGGTATTTTTCCCAATGACATCTTTATTTAATGTCAAGTTTTATTTCATAATGACTTCACTTTTAATAACTGTATGGCTGTCAACCCTCGCTTTCAACTTTTAGCCAATCAGGTTCGCTGTTTACAAGGTGGCAAAGGAATGCTCCGCCCTACTCTGCCTCTGATTGGCAGAAATATTTTAAATATTTGTTCTTCTATTCTATCCTATTATTATTTCATGTTTGTATCCTATTATTTCATGTATTCTGTATGTGTGCTGTGTGTCTGATATTTTGCTACTGCAACACCGTAATTTCCCATTTTTGGGATCAATAAAAGTCTATCTATCTACCTATCTTATCTATCTAGCTATCTATCTATCTATCTATCCATCTCGAGTACTAGCCAATCAGAGGCCGAGTAGGGCGGGACATTTCTTCGCCATCCGTCGATTTTCCTCTGTAAAATCCATAAAATCGTTGTTTACAGACTTGAGTTAAAACTAAAGAGTAATTGGGCCTCTGGCTGGTTCATGCTTACCTATATGTGATGTTTGGCTCTTTAGCATGCTCCAACGCCACTTCCACCTGGGCAGGACTAACGTCTGTCCCCACCACCGAGGCAAAGTGTTTGGCCAGCAGCACTGTTCCCTGTCCTGAGCCGCAACCAACATCCACTGCCAGCTCGAAGGGATGTCCTTTCTGCCCAAATATTGAGCACGTTATACAACATTGCTGCAAAGTTAGTTTTGCTATTGTATCCATTGACAAAGCTAGTTCATTTTATATTTACCAAATAGGCTACCACGCGTTTTCCACTTGCACTTACCCGTTTTTCCAGAAAGTCAAGCACCTGTCGTATTAGATCATCTGATGGTGAGATCCTGTACTTCCAGTAGGAAGAAGCATGCTTTTTGCCTTCAAACAGACGATAAGCCATAGCTCGTGGATCCCTCTCAACAGCTGATATAGTATACGTTTACATAAAGATAAAAGCCATCTATTTTATCTTATGGGTTTTACTGGGTAAGAGGATCTAACTTCCACATTGAAAAGACCGTGTATTCTTTTCTGCCGGCAGTCAGTCACATCACACACACAAACACACCCTTAAAGGGGCAGCTCGGAAAAAACTTCTGTTTTTAACTTTTTCTGAGCATAATACGTTCAACAATGCTTTGTTTTGAATATAATCCATGAGTAATCAAGGCCAAGCTCAAAGGTCTGTGTGAGTGAGAGTCAGCTTATTATTATGTGATGGTAAGCATTTCTGTCAGAACCAATCAAAACCCCTGAATATCACGAGTGTTACCATAATAACATCCTATGTGTGACTCTCCTCTGCATCTATTGGCTGATTTGTTGTTACTCTTTAACCAAGGACTGTTTGTTCATTAATGTCAGTGTTGTTGAAATGTGACAGTGATCAACTCAACTCAAGACACTTCAACAACGGTTTTTTTTTATTGGTCAATATGAAAAGTAAGTCACCATACAATTGTGATCCCAAATTATCATACTTAGGGGTTAGTTAGTTTTCCAAATCAAATGTAAGCCCCAATAACTTTTAATTAGTATATACTATTAAGACATCACATATCAAAATGTTTCCTATTGCAGGTAAACTTACTTAAAGCGAGACGTAACTTTTGCCAAACAACAGCAATAATAGGTGTGAGGAAGCACCCACGCGATACTATGCTGTATCGATTTTTTTCTCCCACCCCTAATCTAAACCGGCCTGAACACTCTTCCGTATGACCAAAAGGTGTGTTAATGATTATGTTGTAAGTCTGGCAAAAAGGTCTTTGTCAGCTTACTTATGCACCTGCATTACACAAGACAATTGCAAGGAAATCAAAGAGTTCTAGTAAGTAGAGTAAAGAGTAAAGGTATTTAATCATTCAACAAGCACACACATTAAGGCATCCAGAGTTTTTTAAAAGTTCATAAATTGCAACATCTAAGACTCGAAACCCCTCTCTCAAAACACACAGCCCTATGCCACATTGTTGATTATTGTGGTTTTGATGCCAGGACACAGAAATATTCCAGTTCCTGCTCTATTTCAGTGTCAGGAGACGTGACTCCCATCTCCTCCAGAAACCTGTGAAGCAGTGCACAGATTGATTATTCTGCTCAGTGCTCAAAGTAAAACATTCAGACAGTTAATATTTACAAAATGGATGGTTATAATAACAGACGTGTGTGCGTGTGTGTGTGTGTGTGTGTGTGTGTGTGTGTGTGTGTGTGTGTGTGTGCGTGTGCGTGTGTGTGTGTGTGTGTGTGCGTGCGTGCGTGTGTGTGGATAGATGACCGCTTCTGAGTATTAAGCAGCAGGTCTTCAGCAGCCTGGGGATCTTTCTTCTTGTAATCTTGGAACATGGACCAGGACTCAATGAAACCCACCACAATTAAACAATACAGTGGCATAATAAAACACACTTTCATTCCCATCATTTAACTGTGCATTTATTGATACAAGACAGCAACAATAACTGCGTTTCTGTTTTATGGAACAAGGATAGAACGTGATTTCAGCTCTGAATCAGTTTGCTAGTGTCTATCTATCAGAAAAGGGGTTATTGCCACCATAAGTTACACTTATGTGGAATTTGCCTTGGTGATTGGTACTTAAACAAACAAACATTAAATATTAATATAAATAATAAATACAGAAACAAATACAAAATAGTTGTTTTGCATAAGAAAAAAGAGGCTGATCAAATGAGGCAAACAACAGTGTCTTAAACTATTTTTATTAACTTTGATATTTATATATTTTTTTTCATATTACATAGTGAGGTTTATAAGTGTTGGTATAGGCAGATTTTTTAATTCTGGACAGGACCAGACTATGTGTTTCCCCCTGCTTTAAAGGTGCTGTAGGTAGGATTGGGAAGATCCAGGACTTACGCCGCCTTCACACTGGCAGTTGAAATCAGCTCCGATACAGCTTCGAAATGACCGGAAGTCATTCATTTCCGATGGAGATTCGCAGACTCCATGCAAATGGGTCCGAACTGGGTCCGAACGAGTGCGGTGCGAAAAAAATCGTGTCAGTTGGTCATCCGGATGCGTTCAAAAAAATGTAACTCTTGCGACAATTCCAGCGTTGCTATGGTGCTGATAAACAAACCTGCTAATGCTAATTAGTTAGCTAGCAACAGACATCGAACTATTGACATTATACCCCTATATTACATTTAACCAACGTGACATGTCAACGTCCTGGGCAACTTTTCTCCACGCAGCAGCCTTTCTATTTATATCTGTATAAGAGAGGTCATAGAGAATCGTACATTCAGACACTTATCAGTCGTTCTAGTCTCTCTGCCATTTTTGGGAGTCGCTTCCGAAGCTTTTCAACGGTGTAGTATGACGTCCGCTGGGGGCTTATTACGGAGCTGATTTCAACTGCCAGTGTGTGAAGGCGGCGTTAGTCTACAGATTGCATTAGTGATACAGCTAGTCACAAAAGCTTTGCATTGCTGATCAGGTTTAACATGACTGGAGTGAAACTAGAGTCTACACCCACCTCTTCATACACGTGATTGAGTCTTTCTCCACAGTCCTGGTAGATAAGTCTGGTGTTAGAGTCACTGAAGCCCAGCAGAGCCATGCAACCCCGGGGCTTTAAAACCCGACTTGCCTCAGCCAGGAACCTTGCCTGATCAAACCAGTGGGCTGCTGATGCTGCTGTGAGCAAGTCTACAGAACCATCTGGAAAAGGAAGCTCCTCTGCTGTCCCCTTCCTGCAGGTGGAACAGTCAGGTCACACTGATTTCCAGTGATGGAAGAAGTATTCAGATCCTTTACTTAAGTAAAAGTACTGATACCACACTGTAAAAATACTCTGTTACAAGTAAAAGTCCTGCATTGAAAATGTTACTTAAGTGAAATTATGCATCAGGAAAATGTACTTAAAGTATTAAAAGTAAAAGTACTTATTGCAGAAAAATCCTCACATTTTAGAAACTGGAAACGATCAAAACAGTTCTGTCAATCAACTAAGTGTTGTATGGTCTAACCATTTCAGCTGGACTTGAGGGCTTGAGGCAGGCAGACCCCAAATCTGGGTCTGCCTGCCTGCACCCATGCCTTAAATGCTACCTTAGCTTCTGCATGATGTGCCTCAACATGCTTGTTCCAGCCAGGCTTAATGTTGTTTATTTTTACAGGTAGAATTAGGTATGTTCTACTAGCCTCACACATTGCACCCATAATACTGTCATACATGGCACAGAGGGTTTCACAGTGGGAGGTATCATTACAGTTCACATCCGAGCACATAATAGCATTTCTGGGTATACAAATATTCCCAAGAAGAACCTCAGTTTTCATACAGTATGTCAAGAGATCGTCATTTGTGAGTTTTGCCCAATCCAATTTAGTCTCGCAGCTATCATTCACCCCCTGGGTCAACTCAGGGAGACTTTCCACATCAAGCTTCATAGCAAATGGTACATGGTCTGACATGGATGTCCCATACAGAATTTCCATAGATTGCAAGATCGCATGGGCATCAGCAGTGCTAATGCAGTGGTCAAGCCATGATGTTGTGTGCCAGGCTTCACTTATATAAGAATAGCTATCTGCTGGTAGAAGCAATTGGCTGGACAATATAAGGTTATTCTCCTCACAAAACTGTAATATATGTCTGGCAAACAGAGACTGGCTGTCTGTAAGGTCTGTGTTCATATCCCCTACAACACAAACACTTGTGTAATGATTCTCATGAATAAAGGAATTTATATTGGCAAGCCTATTTAAATAAATGTCTTCATTCTGTGAACACTCATAAGGTTGAGAATAACAAGTTCTTTATTTTTAAACTTCAATTGTACAGCAATGCACCAGTCAACTCCAGTCCTGATGACCTTTATCACTGAGTCTAGCTTCTTGTGCCATAGGATAGCCACACCCCCTGATATCCGTCCTCTCACTATACCCATAGTAAGGTCCGTTGTGGATTCCCCAGCTCTGTTGAAACTGTCATTAAAAAGTTCAATTTTCCTAGATCTTGCTTAGATAAAAATGTTTCTTGCAGACATACAATGTCACATTTTTGCAGCAGGTTATCCACAACCATACGTCGAACCCTATCTCCAGCAGTATTGCCAACACGCAGCCCCCCGACAGTTATAGGATGCAACACGCATCTTTGAAGATTAAGATAGCGGGGCCGCAGCTCCAACGGGCCCCGTTACAACAGGTGTAGAGATGATCGTGCTGGACCCTTTAACTCTCGCTGTGCGTGGCTCATAATATCGCCGCACAACAGAGCCTTCAGGCCATAGCTCCGGATTATACACCGTCGCAACATCCTCACACTCAACAGTCACTTTAAAAGAGCTGTATCTGGTGTTCACAGTTACAATGCGATCACAATGAACATCCCGGCTGAGTTTTTCTTTAAGATATGTACACAGTACCTCTGCATGAAGATCTGGTGAGAATTTTGTAGCAAACACACTAACCTGTTTTGTTCGTACCACTTTTATGTTACTTTGCGCACTCGTGCCAATAACAGGCTTTGGCCTCTTGCGCGCAGTGCGCTGTTTTACTGGGGCAGACCGGCTCTCCACCCTCTGTTGTTGGGCTTGCTTCACCACAAGGCTCCATTTAGGTGAGTTTGAAGAAGCAACAGTCTCTTTAAAGCTTCCATTCGCCTCCACACACATCCCAGTGCCGACTACCCCAGCTGCCACCGTAGACAATGCTGGAGCCGGGACATCGGACGTAGAATATCCAATATCAGGAGACCCAAGGGTGCTTACATCCGCAGACAACTCCCTGTCGGAGAAATCCACAGAAGAAGCCCCCACCAGTAGGCCAACATTGGCGCTGGAGATTCCAACTGCACTCGACATGTCCTGGTTATGCTTCTTACCAACACACGGCACCAGATGACGCTCCATTTTAGCAACTCTGCGATCAATAATGGAGGTGACAGACATCAGATCCTCGCCGACATCAGCCTGGAGTTTTACTGAATGCCTCAGCGTGCAGATCTCACTGTGCAGAAGCTCCATCTTGCAGAGTAAATTGGAAACATCCATGCTGTTGAACGTCACAGGCAGCAACTCATCCAGATAATGGGAAACAAACCGTGGGATGTTTTCCCCGCACTTGTTTAATACTTTAAGGCAACTTTTGATGTTGTTTACATCCTTCTGGTTACCTTTAAATGTCACATTACGTTGCTTCGTGTTGGGACAAAGTTCAAACAACACTTTCTTTGAGGACTCAATCCACTCATATATATACATACAGTGTATAGCTATATATACTCCGCTGCTATATACTCCGCTGCTACCGTGAAAAATCACCAATAAAGGCTTCTAAACCAAATAGGGGAGAGTGGGTAAGATGAGTCAGTGGGTAAGTTGACCCACCCCCTGTTTCTAGGCAACTATGCACATTTGGCGTCATGTGACCATACATTCTGAAGGACTCCATAATTTATATTTTGCTGTGAAGAGGAGAAGCACATGGGACAAGAGGTAAGTTGTTGTTTTTCACAAAAACACTTTTTTGCTTGTTAAAGTTAATTTTCTGCTCTGCAGGTATACTAGCTGTTGTGCCAAAGCAAATGTATCTAGGTCTAAAGTTGTGTATGGTACATGTTGGTGATTTGTCAACATATAAAACCATGTGAATCATTAAGCTAAAGGTTAGCCTGAATTGCTAAGCTAGGCTGTTTTTACCTAAATGGTGACTGTGGGGCAAAGTCAGCCGGATGATGTGGGGTAAAGTGAACCAGAGCTACAGCCTTCAACACAACTACAGTCGGGGGGTTCTTTGACAATCTGACCAAAAGTGATGGACAGGTGACAGAATTAATATATTCCATAATATTAATACAATTTAATGGCAACTAAAGCAAGATACAAGAGTAAAGTACATTTACTGTACAAGAAAGTGGCATGTGTTAACTTATCAGCCACAGTTACCAGGATATGTATTCAGGGCTGTTTAGTATGATTTTAGCATTGCTTTAAAAGCTTAACGATTCAGATTTTTTCATCTTGGCTCTTGTCTTTGTTTTATAGGTTTAAATTCCCGAATGATGTGCTGAAGAAATCTCAAAAGTTTGGAGGAACTGCAAGGAGGGAGCAACAACTCATATTTCCCTGCAACCTTGATGGATGGAATGTCCAATAGTCTTTTTCATTGTGCTGAGGTCTGGAAGTTCAAACTGTTGTTTTCTACTCACAAGTTCAAAACTGTGAAACTGTTTAACACAATTGGAAATTAAAACTGAACACACTGGAGGGACGTTCTTTCTGCCAAACACGTTTATATATATATATATACAGTATATATATATATATATATATATATATATATATATATATATATATATATATATATATATGGTTGTGTATGTGTGTGTGTGTGTGTGTGTGTGTGTGTGTGTGTGTGAGAGAGAGAGAGAGAGAGAGAGAGAGAGAGAGTCTGTCTGTCTGTCTGTGTAGACATGACTTGATTAACAGCATAAGAAATACAGCATATAACCATATTTCTTGCTCCTGAAAACTAAACTTAACAGAAATGTTTAAAACTATTGTTCACCAATACAAAAAATAAAAGATTAAAAGGGAAAATTAAACTTGAATTGGTTTTGTTTTGTGTTGTTTGAGGTAGCTTTAAAAAAAAAAAACGTTGTTTGGAAAGGTAAGTGCATTATTACATTTTTTTTTAAGTTATTTTTTTTTTTTATTATGCTTGCATTAAAACATGAAAAATAGGATGGTCAATTTACCCCCAGATGGCTCAATTTACCCACTGACTGGGATCAACTTACCCCTACCCTGGGGTAGGTTGAGTCACATGAACACTTTTTTTTCTGAGGTCATATTTCCAAGGCTCTTTGTCATAGGTGCATTCTTATATTTTCAATTGATAGGCAACATCCCAAATTAACAGTATATGTATTCATTATACTTCTGTCTCAATTTCCCTTGCCTGGAGATCCACATAAGTAAAAACTGGCTCATCTTACCCCACTCTACCCTACTACACAACCGGACATGTCCCAGCAGTAAAGTGACCGGGATTTGGGGAGAAATTACCAGCATTGGCCAAGATTACAGCTAAAATACAGCTATGTTGCATTAGCATGCAGCTACATAATAGTTAGCTAGGAGTATGCTAACGTTAGATTGTAGTGGAACGAAGCAGCACTTTTTAATGTCAAAATTCACAGATAAAGGGTTCTGAACCGAACCAAGATGACATATACTGCCGTTAGCATGTAGCTACATGCAACAATGTTAACACCGCATGTTTTAAAAAAAAGTGTAATGTATTTCATTCATTCCGTTTATGTAAAAAAATGTAATTCATTATGTAATTCATTGTCTTTGTGAAAAGTTAAAAAAAACTAAGAGAAGAATTGCATCTTTCAGACACTACATTGCGGCACACAGCAGTGGTGGCTGGAAGAGCTGTCATCGCGTCTTTGAAAGGACACTTTCATACGTTTATTCATTGTGTTATTAGTCAAGACAAAGTATTACAAGTAAAAACATTAACATAAACAACACGAAAATTAACAGTTTTGGATGTTTTGACGACAAGCATTCAATGGTAGCATACGGTAGCACAGCATTCTACGATAACCGGAAGTTTACATCCATCCTGAGATTTAACCGGAAATACGTCATGCTCGCCTGTGTATATCGCCTATTCATCGATTGTGTCTTTCTACACTTCACATTTTTCATGATCATGGTCAAACTTGCAACATTCCTCATTTCCACTTCTGCTACTGCACTGCAACAATCATCAGAAAGGATGCTCTAGTTAAACATTTAACATCCTTAAACATAGCTTGACTGACCTAGATATTTAGTTTTTCTCTTTCTCTCACATTATAGGGAAAAGCTTCTACATCAATGCTAAATAATATCTCCCTAAAATATCAGACTGATCGCATGAAATGGCGTATGTATGACACGCCAATTCGTATGCCATTATTGGCGTGTTATCAAGACGCATTGCTTTTTAGGGTGTTTATCAACACCGTTTGGCCTCCATTGACTTACATTACCTTGCGATTGCATGTGAATTTATGCCGTAGCAAGTAGTATGAAAGGGTGAAAATCCGCGTAGGGAGGTTGGTCGGGGTGGAGGATGGGTCAAACGGGGATTGTGTCCCACGTGTCACGTTTCCTAAACTCAACTGTCGCTTTCTTCTTTTACTAAAGCCAACCCTGTTATTCTTTTCGTAAACCCAACCCGCATGTCACGTTTCCTAAACTCAACCGTTGCTTTCTTCTCGCGATAACACGCCAAGTGGCGTGTATGTTTACGTCCGCTCTATACATCGCCGTCCCATGTATACAGCGTAGCCATACACGCAGATAGCTCAAAATGCGTACAGATAACACGCCACTTGGCTTAAGAAAGTTTACGTGAAGTCATGATATCACGTTGAAAATATTGAGTATTTCCAGTTTCCTGACTGCTGTTGTAATTAACCATCCTCTTAATTTGTTATCAGTGAGGACAACAATGCTGTTAAATTGATGCGCTAAACTTAGGAATTTGGTGTTTGAAGCAAAGCATCCAACCAAAGTGCAAAATCTTACATTTTAAATGACTACTTTTGTAAATGCTACTACACAGTGATAGGCAATAACAAAAGATTTATATATGAACAAACACAAGATGCAATCACACCAACATTGAAGGGTGCAGGTTTTCTTTTGACCAAATATTCAGCTCACTTTATGCCTGATGCTTTGCCACAATTAAATAATTTAATTTTCTATGCACCTCCTGTTTCAGTATATTATTGTTGTAAACATGTTACAGCTCTGACAGTATTTTTAAAAAGGATTTTGACCACTTGCATTTGTTTTGTTTTTATCGCTTGCTTTTGGTGTTATTTCCTATGCTTAGGTTTTAGTGAAATTAACAACCTCTGGATTAATATAATAGTAGCCTGTTTGGTTCAAGGATGATTTCAATGCACCAACGCTTTTGTTTGTTTTCTGATTCCATCAACAGCAACAAAAATGAAAGTGATAGATAGTTTATGCATACCCACTGTAGTGGTGAAATTAATACACACCTAAGTGCACTTACCTTATGGAGATTTGATGAATGTAAAATGTTTAAAAAAAAATGCACAACACTTAAATAACATATAAAAAGAGAGAGGATTTTAGCCATATGGCCCGCTCATATTTATTTGTTTATTTCTGCCCACTGGACCATGTTGCTCACAAACTGAATTGATTTAAAGACCAGGTAACCTAGGTCAAACTATATTACTTAAATGTATCAGATATATTATCGGGTGCACATTGTTTTATCAACATGCTAGTGTTATTAAATAAATAGGCTATAGACAATGAAAATATTAGAGAAAAGTAACATAATTAGCTATGCTAGTGGTATCATTTAGAGATGCACCGATTGACCAGCCTGTACCGGAATTGGTTGAATTGGTTTTCACGTCATCAGCCATGACCGGCGACCTGCCGGTCAGTCTGACATGCCAATTTTAGTCAAATGCACTCGGGCGCCGCATGATTTACATTGCACAACAGCAACACCACACGTGCACATGCAGGGTTTCCGCTTTATGCATGTAGCAGCGGCGCACTGCCGCTCCATCAGCTGTTTATGAAATGTCATACAGTCGTAATTATACACGGCTCGAACAGTCAGCCGCTCTCTCTCTCCGCTCTGAGGCTGAAAAACTGGAACATGAAAATCACACTCACGTGGGTCCCGTGAAATACGACAGCTACAGTTTATCAGAAAATAGCGTTGGGCACACTGACCTGAGACGCTGTAAACAAAGAAAAGAGACGCTGTAGTCCTCCGACATACTGTATTAACGTTACTGTTTACGCTTTCCAGGTTAGTGGGGATGCATACCGCTCAAAACCAACATTAAAAACGTAGTAATATTTAAAGAGTTTAGTTTTGTTGTTAAACTGTAAAATGAGCGGTGACGTTAAATCATCTGTTTAATGTAACGGCACTCTAGGGTACCGTCTATTTGCTGGATTGTTCCGAGGTAACCGCCGCTAGCTAACGTTAGCAGATAGGCCCGTTGACAGCAACGGTATTGTTAATATTTATGCACAATGACAAATTAAGCAAACTTGCTAAAAAAGGAACTACACGCTGTTTTCAGGTAACGTTACTGTTGACGTTCAAACAGGCCTGTGTGTGTGTTTTGAGAAATATCTTTAAACTGCATTAAGGCTATATTTATTTCATTTTTATTTATTTATATATTCTTTTATTGCCATTACCTGTTTTCATACATACAGAAGTTTAGTTTGCTAAATTTATCAAATTTTTTAGTTGGATATTGGATGTGAAAAGAAGGAAAAGATTCTTCCATAACGTTGCACTTTAGATGTGTGTGAATTTCCCACACCAGGAGAAATTTATATAGTTGTATGTTATAGCAATCGATTATCTATTTAAAAAATGTTCTATGTTCTATGCAAAAGGTAACATTTTCTATTAAAGAAAAGATAGAAAGTAAATATTTGTGTGTGCTGTAAAGTGGTTAGAAAAAATTAAATCGGAATCGGCTAAAATCGGTATCGGCTGGCTTAACTCAAAGAAAATCGGAAATCGGAATCGGCCTAGAAAGTTGTAATCGGTGCATCTCTAGTATCATTACATAAATATAGAGAAAAATGGTTTCTCCGATCTAACCTTAATTACTCTTAACTTAATTGTAGCTGCATTAATGTTAACATCCAGCAGGTGGCGTGGTGTTTGCCATAAATTCATTAAAATCAGAAGAAAAAGAAGAAAAAGAAGGTGGGGCTGGACCTGATGGGCGGAGCTAGATCTAAGAGGCGGGTCTGGATCTGGTCATGCCCCGCCTGTTTGACTCTGCATTGAGCACCACTTGAGCAACAGACACAGTAACTAAACAAATAGAACAGTACAATAGTTGTTTTAGCTTTAGTTTAACAAGGTTGCTCATGCTAACATTAAAGAAACACTCAGTGGCGGTTTTTGGCACGGGCGAAGCGGGCAGCTGCCCGGGGCGCATTTTTTTATGACTCATGGGGGGCGGCACGAGCACTTAAAAAAAAAAAAAAAATCCTCAAAGCGGTTTTCTACCGTATTATGTATCATTTCACCGGCACCGGGAATTGGCAAATTTGCGCCCCTGCTTGCTGAGAAGGTGCCGTGCGCACACTGCACAGAAATTGTAGGACAGTGTCAATGTCGAGGATCCTCCGTGTCAGTACCCGATCCGTGCCGCCTGCACGATCCGTTCTGCGCATGCGCAATGTGTTCGCGCATGCGCTGTTGTACGAGGATCTGTAAAGTTAGTTTTGCTATTTCATCCATTGACAATGCTAGTTTTATTTTTTTTATTTTTTTTACACAACAAATATCAAAACAAAGTTTTTCACTTGCAGTTTTTCCAGGAAGTCAAGATATCAAAATGTTTCCTATATTGCAAGTAAACCTATTTAAGGTGAGATGTAACTTTTGCTAAACAGCAGCAAAAAGAGGCAATTGCAAGATAAAGGCCCGTTAATTTTCCCTTCATTTTCAAATATTCTTTTGTCAGTTTCTTTAAAGACATCATCATTAGGCAATCTGGCTCAAATCGAGTGGAATGTGACCACAAATAGGAAACAGTCTCCCGATAAGGTATGCTGTTTTTGATTCTTAGTTTTACCTTTGTGAAAAAACCATTGAAATATTTGCCTGTGGCATGCTAAGAGAAGAAAATATTCTTAAAGTCGGCAAAATGACTCAATAATGTCACTTATATAGCAATGCCCATTTAAAGTTAGCTAATAATAGCTAATATTAGCCATTATCTCTTTGTCATACCAGACAAAGTAAGGCTGCAAAACCCTTGAGTTCAATGGGTTGAACAAGGCTGCATTTTATTGCTAATTGATTACATTTGTAATTTGTGTTTCATACTGTTGCTTTAACTTTTGCATAACTCACCCCCTATGTGTGAGGATGTGATGTCACTTTATCAACAAAGGGTTCATGCAGGTTTTATGCTGATTTTTAAACTGGATAATAATCTAGTTCTAACCAGTAATGCTGCTAATCAGTAAGAGTCTTGTCATTTTACTTTAATACAACTCTTAAAAGATTTTATTCCAAAACCAATAGGTAAAAGTCAGAAAATTCACAATCTATTTCTCATTATTTGTTATTGTTATCTACTGTACATTCTGTTTGCCTTTTACCTACTGAGAAAGAACAGAGAAGCATAATGGGCCACACACTATGCCATGTTTTCAAGATCTTGGCTAAAAACTTCAAAAGACTTTGAACGCTTTAAAGCAAAGCAGCTAAGCACCCATACTGTGAAACAATAGTGGTAGGTAGTTATATTTCAAAAGAATGCCCAGTTATGTAACCTCTCAGTGTGCATTTAAGGCTGTAAGGGATCAGCTGTTCTATTGGGAAACCATTTGAGAGGTAGTTTCACTGCAAAATGAAAGACAAGTGATGCAAAATACAGTAGATGCTCTATTGACAGATATCTCAACATACCACTAGAATATAGATCATCTAAACTGGCCTGAACACTCTTCCGTATGACCAAAAGGTGTGTTAATGATTATGTTGTAAGTCTGGCAGAAAGGTCTTTGTCAGCTTACTTATGCACCTGCATTACACAAGACAATTGCAAGGAAATCAAAGAGTTCTAGTAAGAATAAAGAATACAAGTATTTAAGGTAATTTAAGACTAAAAAAAACCCTCTCTCAAAACACACAGCCCTATGCCACATTGTTGATTATTGTGGTTTTGATGCCAGGACACAGAAATATTCCAGTTCCTGCTCTATTTCAGTGTCAGGAGACGTGACTCCCATCTCCTCCAGAAACCTGTGAAGCAGTGCACAGATTGATTATTCTGCTCAGTGCTCAAAGTAAAACATTCAGACAGTTAATATTTACAAAATGGATGGTTATAATAACAGACTTGTGTGTGTGTGTGTGTGTGCGTGCGTGTGTGTGGATAGATGACCTCTTCTGAGTATTAAGCAGCAGGTCTTCAGCAGTCTGGGGATCTTTCTTCTTGTAATCTTGGAACATGGACCAGGACTCAATGAAACCCACCAGGTTCCTCACCGAGATTGTCGAGTTCACCCGAATACGTTCAATCCTGTTGTACCATTTTATTGATTTATTATTACATATAAAGACAATTACACAATACAGTGGCATAATAAAACACACTTTCATTCCCATCATTTAACTGTGCACTTATTGATTCAAGACAGCAATAATAACTGTGTTTCTGTTTTATGGAACAAGGACAGAACGTGATTTCAGCTCTGAGCGCTCTGTGTGTTATCTTAGCCAAACAAAGGTGTAACAATTTAATCCTGTGTCTGACTTCGTAGGGACAGCAGACAATGGTATTGTATTTAGCTATCACAGATGTGTGTTTATTGTAGGTGTGTATGGTAAATACCTCTCCTTGTCGGAAAACAGGATGGCTGAGTAGAGCTTCTGCAGCTTACTCTCAGATACAGCTACTTGATTGTTAGTGTAAGGCAACAGCACCTGCTTCACCTGGAAGTGAATGTATAGAAATGTTGTTAAGATGACCACATCCTGACTATAGTGATGTACTTGACACATTCAGAAATTGAGTTTTTTCTATATTCCTATAAAGGTAATTATATTTATGTGGCCAACACAAATCTAGCATAGTGCACATAGTACTCTATTAGCTCTATGTTAACAGCAACCCATTCTTCTTTTCCTAAACCTAACCGTAACGTTCTTCTTTACCCAAAACCAACCGTTCCGTTCTTCTTTTCCTAAACCCAACCATCCTGTTCATCTTTTCCTAAACCCAATCGTCCTGTTCATCTTTTCCTAAACCCAACTGTTCCGTTCTTCTTTTCCTAAACCCAACCGTCCTGTTCATCTTTTCCTAAACCCAACCGTCCCGTTCTTCTTTTCCTAAACCCAACCGTTTTGTTCATCTTTTCCTAAACCCAACCGTCCCGTTCTTCTTTTCCTAAACCCAACCGTCCTGTTCATCTTTTCCTAAACCCAACCGTCCTGTTCATCTTTTCCTAAACCCAACCGTCCCGTTCTTCTTTTCCTGAACCCAACCGTTTTGTTCTTCTTTTCCTAAACCCAACCGTCCCGTTCATCTTTTCCTAAACCCAACCGTCCCATTCGTCTTTTCCTAAACCCAACCGTCCCGTTTTTCCCGTGTGTCATGGAAACTTAAGCCCACCCACAACCTTTTCCATAACTTAACTGCATCAAAAGTGACACCAATAGTTAATAACAACGCCAAAGGCACCTGACCAAGTGTCCGTATTTTACACGATGGGAGTGAGAATCATTGCATTAGTGATACAGCTATTCACAAAAGCTTTGCATTGCTGATCAGGTTTAACATGACTGGAGTGAAACTAGAGTCTACACCCACCTCTTCATACACGTGATTGAGTCTTTCTCTACAGTCCTGGTAGATAAGTCTGGTGTTAGAGTCACTGAAGCCCAGCAGAGCCATGCAACCCCGGGGCTTTAAAACCCGACTTGCCTCAGCCAGGAACCTTGCCTGATCAAACCAGTGGGCTGCTGACGCTGCTGTGAGCAAGTCTACAGAACCATCTGGAAAAGGAAGCTCCTCTGCTGTCCCCTTCCTGCAGGTGGAACAGTCAGGTCACACTGATTTCCAGTGATGGAAGAAGTATTCAGATCCTACTGATACTACACTGTAAAAATACTCTGTTACAAGTAAAAGTCCTGCATTTAAAAGTAAAATTATGTAAGAATCATCAGGAAAATGTACTTAAAGTTTTAAAAGTACTCAATGTAGAGAAATCCCATTTTAGAAACTGGAAACGATCAAAATTGTTTTATGGTCTAATTATTTCAGCTGGATTTGAAGGCCGTTATGTCGTTGGGTGGTTTAATTTATAATTAGACATCCTATTTTATAAACTAGCCTACATGTGTTTTGTGTGCAAAAAATCTTATTTGTAAAGTAACTAGTAACTACAGCTGTATGTGGAGTAAAAAGTAGAATATTTTTCTCCGAAATGTAGTGAAGAAGAAGAAAAGAAAGAAAAGACTCAAGTAAAGTACAAGTACCTCAAATTTGTAGTAAGTAAGTAAATAAGTACATGACTTCAGTAAATGTACTTAGTTACATTCCACCACTGCTTATTTTGCACTTTTAAATAA
The DNA here is from genome assembly GCA_023566125.1 of Zingel zingel. Taxonomy (NCBI): domain Eukaryota; kingdom Metazoa; phylum Chordata; class Actinopteri; order Perciformes; family Percidae; genus Zingel; species Zingel zingel. The sequence goes on along the minus strand of CM042327.1, from coordinate 31,823,577 downwards.
ATCGTATTTCCATCATTTGGAAAATTAGACTTCCTGTTTCCCAACCCTTCTGGAACGTTTGCATTTCAACATCATTCTTTATTTTCAAAGAGAAACTACATCCACACATGTAGAGCAACTCACACACTCCTACCTGTACGTGATGTTAGGGTACCCTGGCACAGCTCTGGCCTCCTCCAGTTGACACTCACTGATGTCGATGCCCACCACTTCCTGGAAGTGCGGTGCCAGTAGCCGGGAATTCTGACCTGTCCCACATCCCAGATCCACTGCCAGCACATGTGGCTGTCCCTTCTGAGGATGGGAACAGATATGCAGTAATTTTTGTCAATATGTTGAATGATGCAGATTTTTGCTTCATAATCTAGAGATGTTCCGATGCCATTTTTTTTCTATCCGATTCCTATTCGTGAACTTGCGAATTGGCCGATACGAAGTACCAATCCGATACCAGCGTGGTAAAAAATACATCTATTTGATTATGTTTTAACAGGTGTAAAGTACTAACCCCGTATGGATGTGATATGATTGCTATCATTGTTGTATGCCTGGCTCAGGTTAAACTCTTTGTGAAACATGAACAAACAGAAACAATGAATGCCACAGAACATTCTTACATTATCCAGTTTGACAGTCAAGTCTTAATGGAAAAAGGACATAAATAAATTACTTTAATATTTTAAAGTAGATTGTCGTTGGGGCTAAATTACGCAACATTGGATCGGTGCATAAACTCCAGTACTTGTCGATACCAATACAAGCATTTCAAGCAGTATCGGAAAAGCCTCCGATATCGGTATCGGAACATCTCTATCATAAACTCTTGTTTTCAAACCGTGTCCTCAACAGAATGTAGTGCATATTTACAGTGTATTTGGCCATAGCCTACCTTTTTATCTAGGTATTGAAGAATAATCTTCTTGACCTCATCTGGAGGTGTAAAGCGATATCTTTGGTAGATGGAGGCATGATCCTTCCCCTCAAACAGCCGGTATGTCATGATGGTCTGTTTTTTTCTCTTTTTGTTCTGTTAGCAGTTTAGCTTTCTCTGAGCCTGTGCTCCAAAACAACCTCCTATGTTCGTCTTTGTTCTCTTTCAGTCTCCTGTCTTGTTTGCCTTTGTTATGTCTCCTTGCTTTTAGCCTCTTTTACCATCTACGTGTCTTCTCTCTTATCTTGCACCTTCTTTTCCTCCTGCTGGCATTTTCTGCCTACACACACTGCACTACAGCATTTAACTCCTCACCCACTTCCTAAAGTGACACACATGCAAAACAGTCAGTTACAGAGTAAATCAAGCAGTAGTTGTACACATGCGATGGGACTACAAATACATCTACAATTTTGAAGTAAGCACCGCACAGATGAAGGTAAAACAGATTATTTTGTTTATAGAAAAATGTTCCTTACTAGTTGAAAGCGTCCTTTGATTCCGGAGGTCTTGATAACTCAGCTGCAGATTAGGAAACAATGCCTAACAGAGGCCGGGCCTCTTGCTTAACCCTTTCATGGCCAGAGAATTTCTGCAGATTGTATTTTAACAGCTGTATATTGACATAACTCAAATATATTATGTATTTACATAGTGGAAAACACATTAGATTTTAGTTACAACATCTATCTGCATGTGCTCATAAACATGTCTTTGTTTGGAACTGTGGGGGTTAATCTTTAAAACGACTATTAATTCAACAGTTGTTTATAGAAACAAGCTGTATGTATTGTTACAGTTTTTCTCAGTCGCTTTGGTGTGTTTTTCACATCATCCCTAACATAATAATAAGTGCATTTATCAGAACAATTTGTACAAACTGCAATATACAATAGATATGTTTCTAAAGCTAGTCAGTCACTAAAGATCCTTAGTACATCTCTCAAAAGTAAATATTCATGCCAATGATCATGTCAGTGTCATCAGAATGATAAGTCATTGAGTCATTGTTCACGAACAAGGTCGTCAAAATGTTTAGGCATGTTGTCAATGTAACTGTGTACTTTGACAGTATTACCTGATGTAAACTTAGGCTACAGTTTGGATGACAGTTACTCTATTGAAAATGCACAAGGCTGCACTTCTATGGCATATATCAATTTCAACAGTACTATTTACATATTACTGTATGTGGGTTATTGATTGAAAGAGACTGGACAGGATTTTGTTTCTCACAGCTTTTACTAGTGCTACTTTATGAAAGAAAAAAACAAAATAATTTACAGTAAGAAAAAGACAAGGGGCCCAAATGAAAAAAAAAACTAAATTAGAAAGAAACACAGGAAACACCCCTAAGGCACAACTTTGCCTGCAGCACTGTTCTAGTGCTGTCTCTACACATCCAGACGTTCCTGTCTGTCGGCCCACATTCTCATCCACATCACGCCGGATATTTTCCCTTGCAAAGCAACGTGGAAAGAATCTTTTGGAATGCCTTATCCATCCTCTGCAGGCGTCTACTGTGATGTCCTCACATGCTGCATCCATTGCAGCCAGCAGGGTCATCTGTGTGTGTGGCTGACGATCGTACACCTTCCACCTCCATGCTGAAAAGAACTCCTCAATTGGGTTAAGGAATGGTGAATAAGGTGGGAGGAATTCTATGAGCATCCTCAGGTGGGTCACAAACCATTGCCTTATGATGTTTGATCGATGGAAACTCACATTATCACAAATGACCACATACTTTAGCAAATCCTCTCTAAACAGACCTCTCTCATCATCAGGGATGAGAGCCCTGTAGAGCGTCTCTAAAAAGTTGAGTAGATGCTGGGTGTTGTATGGCCCTATAAGGGGGATATGGGTTAGTACACCATGCTCCGAAATAGCAGCACACATGGTAATATTTCCTCCCTGTTGGCCTGGCAAATCCACAGTAGCTCTGTGATATTCCGACCCCGTCTTCTGCATTTGGTCAGGTTGAAGCCAGCCTCATCCACGTATACAAAGTTGTGAGAGGGTTCACTTGATTCCAACTCCATTATACGCTATATCCCGTATAATGGATATATATACAATATATATAACACACAGTTTAATTTGTTTTGGTAAGGTCTTCCTTCCGTGACATAAAATGTACATATATTGCATGTTTGCTCCACAGCACTGGAAATGTGTGCAGTTTATGCTTACTGTACTATGTATCACTATAAAATGTTGCTGTAAAGTAGTTGCATAGATATACGTTTTACCTCTACATACTGGTACCATAGCTCCTTAACTCTGTTCTCATTCCTTTGGAATGGTACACGGTACAGCTGTTTCATACTCATCTGGTTTCTATGCAGCACCCTGTCGATGGTTGAGATGCTAACTGAATGCATGTTTTCAAAGACATCGTTGTCGTCTATAATGGTCCTTTGTATTTCTCTGAGTCTCATGGCATTGTTTGCTTGGACCATGGTGCAAATAGCCTCCTCCTGTCGAGGTGTGAAAAGGCATCCTCTGTCACTGGTTTGAGGTAATCTTGCAGTCCTATGTGGGAGAAAATGCAGTGATGCATCACACAATTTCACATAGACAAAAACTATGCAAACACACATTTTATTGTAAAACATACAGGTGGGTGCATGTAAGGTTCAGTATGTATCTGTATATATTTCTGTATGCTGTGAAATACAAGTGGACTACTGTAATATGAAGTATTTTAGGAAGTATAAAGTATACTGCTTATATACAGTAACAGTGCACTGTACATTGGTGGACATACCTGTTCTCTCTTTGAAACATTTTAACTATTATAGTTTATAGTTTATTTATTTGACAGGGACAATGAAAACAGACATAGTGTCAAAGACAAAGCTTGTCACTGAAGTGCTGCATAAAAAGTTTATAGCAAATGGAAATTTTCAACTCCAGTCCCTGGTTGGGCTTTTATACAAAATAAAATGTACATACTTAACTATTTCAATTCAAAAAATCAAAACATGATATATAAACAACTCCAGTCCTAATAAATAGAATAATAAACATAGTATAAAAACATGCATATCGAATACAATTATGACCTATAACCAGTGTTTGAGCCTGGAGGTAAACACTTTAAAGTCAGTTACAGTCTTGATGTCAGATGGTAATGAGTTCCACAGAGAAGGTCGTCTGACCTAAGCTGGTCCTGCAGTATGGTATTTTGCAGTCATGATTTGTGGAACTTCTAGTGACTCTAGTGCTGCTCAGTCTCTCAATAAATGAACTTAGTAGCTTAGGTGCTAAATGATTAATGCACTTATGAATTAATTTAAGGAAGCAGAAATTGCTAAAGCGCTCAAAATTCATTAAATTATATTTCTTAATGATGGTACAATGATGGTGATGAATTGTATTTTTATCCATGATTTTTATCGCTCTGTTGTATACAGAACCTATGCATTTGGTTGCAGTGGGAGCGGCTTGTGCCCATGCTGTCATGCAGTACGATATATGAGAAAAAATCATAGCATGCATGTATAGCAGGGCTGCCTGTTTTGGGATGTAGCTTCTGATTAATTTGAAACAGTTGAGATTACTTTGTATTGTTTTTAAGATTTTCTTTATGTGCTTGTCAAATTTTAGTTGAGGATCTAAAACCAATCCTAGATATTTAAATTCTGTAACTGGATGAATTTCTTTATTTTGTATATTAATATTAAATCTACCTTTTAAATCAAGTTTTTTAATGGAAAAGCACATGGAAACTGTTTTTGAGAGATTTATAACTTACTGATTTTGAATGAGCCATTGTTGGATGTCAGACATACTAGTGGACAGTACAGCTGCAGCCTGCTCGGGTGACCTAGCGGGTGCATAAAGAACAGCATCATCCATGTATAGCTGACAACTGGCATCTGAGCAGTGCGGAGGTAGGTCATTTATAAAGAGACTAAAAGGGCAAAAGGCCAAGTATAGAGCCCTGAGGAATACCCATTTTTATGTTTGAGAGTGCAGATATGTTTTGATCGATTTTAACACACTGCACTCTAGACTGGAGATAAGATGAAAACCACAACACTGCCATTAAAATGTAACATTTTAGATTAAAGCAAACTATGATTGACTGTATCGAATGCCTTTTTGAGATCAATAAATACAGCTCCTACCACATTACCCTTGTCCAGGGACTTTTTACATTTTCAATTAAACAGCAGTTTGCTGTTTCAGTTGAATAACCTGGTCTAAACCCAAACTGGTGTGGATGGAGTAGCTGTCTGGCTTCTAAATGGTCATTCAATTGCACTACTACAACTTTTTCAATAATAGATAAATACTGGTAAAATTGATATAGGGCGATAGTTACTCATTAAGTCTAGGCTACCACTTTTGTAAACAGGAATGAGTATTCCTTTTTTCCATGCACTGGGGAATGTACTTGTTCTTATGGATAGATTAACAAGATGGGTCAATGGTTTGACAAGAACATCCTTATACTTTTTAAGTATATTTATTTATATTTATTGAGGACACGGTTGATCTCCCAATATTCGGCTGCACCCTTCGACCCGCCTCAGCCATTGTAAGGCCATGATTGACAACATGGTCTACAATAGTGGCCCTTATGTCATCAGATATGCGCCTATGTCCTCTTCTGCCTCTTCCTCTGTTTTGCCTTCCACCACGCATCCTTGCTCCTCTTCTTCCTCCTCTTGGCTGTAGACCCTGTTCGTTTCCTGGTCCATCCATTATTGGAAAATTGCAACTCTGTGTTGTGGTCTGTCTATATATGCTTGCCAATTGATTGTTCATGAGATGCACCTTTGAGCAATTTAGACAACTGGTTGATTATTGGTTGATCTAACACTTTACATTCCTTCATGAGTGAGGGTCATTTTCACCTGCACGATTCATCAATTCACGTTTTTGTACAAAAGGTCTAATAGAAATGTGTAAAACTATGCTTGACAGTTTATGACAAATAGTTCAACAATTTTGTATGTAATGGCTTATGCAAGGAACTAATGCCTAGATGTTTTGAGGGGTAAGACTATTCAACAGAGAATCATCTACTATATTTTGATCATGACAATTGAAAATGTGGAAAAAAGCTGACACTTGTACATTATCAATTGCAATATGTGCAAAAGCAATTGCAATTTGTTCAAAGGAATAATAAATTGCTTTAATGATGTGCACAAGTGACTAGATGATTTGGAAAGTAGTATCAAGAATTGCACTTTTGATCTAAGAATGGCACCAAAGCGACTGAGAAAAACTGTAATAAGGCTGGTTGCTATGATCAAACAAACCCATTGTTTATAAAATCTCATGACATTTAATGAATTGATATATTATACATAATATACATAATGTTCAGAGTTAAAACAAAGTCACTGCCAGACTGTGTACAGAGGCTTTTTTTATTACATTAACGCAAATATGATTTAAGAGATGTTTGTGAATTCACAGAAAAAAAGCTATGTAAAAAATTATTACAAAAATATATTTCTATTGTTGGGGTTTATTTATAGAACAATGCTAACATAAATACAAGAATAAGTAACTCACTTTTGCTTTTCAAAAGAATAGTTTATACAGTGCCTTGCGAAAGTATTCGGCCCCCTTGAACTTTTCGACCTTTTGCCACATTTCAGGCTTCAAACATAAAGATATAAAACTGTAATTTTTTGTGAAGAATCAACAACAAGTGGGACACAATCATGAAGTGGAACGAAATTTATTGGATATTTCAAAGTTTTTTAACAGATAAAAAACTGAAAAATTGGGCGTGCAAAATTATTCAGCCCCTTTACTTTCAGTGCAGCAAACTCTCTCCAGAAGTTCAGTGAGGATCTCTGAATGATCCAATGTTGACCTAAATGACTAATGATGAAAAATAGAATCCACCTGTGTGTAATCAAGTCTCCGTATAAATGCACCTGCTCTGTGATAGTCTCAGAGGTCCGTTTAAAGAGCAGAGAGCATCATGAAGAACAAGGAACACACCAGGCAGGTCCCAGATACTGTTGTGGAGAAGTTTAAAGCCGGATATGGATACAAAAAGATTTCCCAAGCTTTAAACATCCCAAGGAGCACTGTGCAAGCGATAATATTGAAATGGAAGGAGTATCAGACCACTGCAAATCTACGAAGACCCGGCCGTCCCTCTAAACTTTCAGCTCATACAAGGAGAAGACTGATCAGAGATGCAGCCAAGAGGCCCATGATCACTCTGGATGAACTGCAGAGATCTACAGCTGAGGTGGGAGACTCTGTCCATAGGACAACAATCCGTCGTATACTGCACAAATCTGGCCTTTATGGAAGAGTGGCAAGAAGAAAGCCATTTCTTAAAGATATCCATAAAAAGTCGTTAAAAGTTTGCCACAAGCCACCTGGGAGACACACCAAACACGTGGAAGAAGGTGCTCTGGTCAGATGAAACCAAAATCAAACTTTTTGGCAACAATGCAAAACGTTATGTTTGGCGTAAAAGCAACACAGCTCATCACCCTGAACACACCATCCCCACTGTCAAACATGGTGGTGGCAGCATCATGGTTTGGGCCTGCTTTTCTTCAGCAGGGACAGGGAAGATGGTTAAAATTGATGGGAAGATGGATGGAGCCAAATACAGGACCATTCTGGAAGAAAACCTGATGGAGTCTGCAAAAGACCTGAGACTGGGACGGAGATTTGTCTTCCAACAAGACAATGATCCAAAACATAAAGCAAAATCTACAATGGAATGGTTCACAAATAAACATATCCAGGTGTTAGAATGGCCAAGTCAAAGTCCAGACCTGAATCCAATCGAGAATCTGTGGAAAGAACTGAAAACTGCTGTTCACAAACGCTCTCCATCCAACCTCACTGAGCTCCAGCTGTTTTGCAAGGAGGAATGGGCAACAATGTCAGTCTCTCGATGTGCAAAACTGATAGAGACATACCCCAAGCGACTTACAGCTGTAATCGCAGCAAAAGGTGGCCTACAAAGTATTAACTTAAGGGGGCTGAATAATTTTGCACGCCCAATTTTTCTGTTTTTTATCTGTATATCCAATAAATTTGATGATGAATTGGATAAAGATGAACTGCGCCTCGCCTGTAAAGTGGACGAGAGCAGGCGGCGGCAACAAAAATCCGCTGTCAAGTCGGACAGTTTCCAGCCGTTTGCAGCAGCCTTCAGGCTGAACAGGAAGTGACACACTCAAATCATGTAATAATAATAAAATGCTATGATTAGCTGTTAAAATGATCTGCATGCAATCTGTTGCTGATGTCAATAAACAACAGACTGTAGATGATCCATAATCTGAACGGATTTAGTCTCTCTGACTTCTAAACGTAACTATCAACCACACAACATGTGTTCAGAACAGAATAAGCCTTTAAATCAGACAAATAGCAGTTAAAATCCCTCCAATTCAAAAATAATAAAAAGTTTATGTAAAAGGTCATTGATCATGATTCTGAAACAATCAGCTGTTAGATCAGCTGAGTGCCAGGCGTTTCCCAGCATGCCCTGGGTCCGCCTGGGTTTTGCAATTGGTGGAAAGCAACAGCACTGCCTGCCTCTCAAACCTGCGGCCGCCTTGATCCCGTGAGGTTATCGTTGCCCATGTGTGCATGACGTCAGAGCAAGTCGGGATCAAGTCGATCAAGTTGGACACAAATCCAACCAGCATGCATTGGGCAGCAATCGCCGGTGATCAACTCTTCGCAGACCTGGCTCATCTCGAAAGAGCCTATTAACTAGTCTATATCCTTGACATTCCACTTCCAGGATTGCTCCGTTGTGGATTTATGAGGACTTTGGTTAACTGCTCCTCAGATCTCTGCAGGGTAAATCCAGACAGCTAGCTAGAATATCTGTCCAATCTGAGTTTTATGTTACACGACTAAAACAACCTTTGAACGTACACGTTCCACCAAAACAGGTCGATTGTGATTGGTTTAAAAAAATGCCAATAAACCAGAGCACATTTTTCTCTCATCCCAGAATGCTATGTGGACTAGCCAGACCCTCTTCCGCAGCACCGCGGTGAAGGAAGGTCTGGCTAAGCGAGACTAGTCACTAACTCTCACTCTTAATTACCTATACCTATATATTAATTATACCTTCTAGATGGTATTGTATAGGTTTTATATAAACTGTTTATTTCCTGCTTATTGTATTGTTTGTGATGAATGAATAAAAATACTACTGAATGAATAAATGGTTTTTGTTTCGAAAAACATAAAAAAAGTGGTAACACTTTACAATAAGGTACACAAAAAAGTAGGTAGTTAATGATTAACGAATGAGGAATGAATGAATGAATAACGAATGGTTAGTTAATGATTAGTTACTGATTGACGACTGTGATTCAAGCACTAATGATTAGTTACTGATAAACAGACTGTGTGTGTGTTACTGTATTAATGAGTCATTAGGAAATTTGTTCTTGGGATTTATAGTAATAAAAAGAAAAGACATGAGACAGGATTATTCTCATAATATATTTTAATAATGATATTCACAAAACATTTACATTGACATACAAGGTATATTCTGTAGCATTGACATTGTTGAAGGCTTAAAAGCAATTGTATGCTGCTGCAGGGCATGCTTTACTCCTGCCACCCTGGGTTTCGTGCGCTGTTGAGCGGTAGTTAAAGACCAAAGAAGGATTGATCCTTAGTTAGCTGCTACTTATTAACGAATGATTACCTAACCATTATTTACCATTACTGAAGCATTGTGCATACCTGCAAATAAAGTGATGTATCATACTGAGTGGTTAATCATTAACAAATGATAAGTTAAGCATTCACCACCATTAGTTAAGCATTGTGCGTACCTGGAGATAAAGTGATATGTCATAGGCAAGGCAAGGCAAGGCAGCTTTATTTGTATAGCACATTTGAGCAACAGGGCAATCCAAAGTGCTTTACATGAAAACACATAAAAAAAAAAGTTTTAAAAGTTACAGTGCAGTATAAGAAATTAAACATTGAAGAGCAGTTAAAACAGTTAAATATATAAAAGCAGATACAATAGGAATTTCTCTTTATATGCTTATATAGATTGTCATACAGTGTCAACAATGCAACTTCAGTATAAGAAATAAACAGTTATTTAAAGAAATGCATCGTCAAAAAGATAGGTCTTCAGACTTGATTTACAATAACTGAGAGTTGCAGCAGACCTGCAGTTTTCTGGGAGTTTGTTCCAGATATGTGGAGCATAAAAACTAAACGCTGCTTCCCCCTGTTTAGTTCTGACTCTGGGGACAACAAGCAGACCTGTCCCAGATGACCTGAGAGGTCTGGGTGGTTCATAGTGTGACGGCTCATAGGCCTATTAAGTCCCACTGGTTGGTGGGATCTGGGATTGGCTAATGAGGACTGATGATTGACACCTGGATCGACTGATTGCTCACATGTCTATGAATAGGAGTGTTTGGGTCATTCTCTCTCCCTCCTCAAGGTTGCTTGGTTTGTTTGTTTTTTTGGTTTAGTTATTTTTGCGTTCTAGCTTTGATACATTACACAACTCCATACATTACACACATTACTGATTCACTGATTACACGTTTATCTTTGTTAATATAAATAAATTTGATTTAATTGAACAACCATGTGTGTCTCCACCTTTTTGACATGGCTTTGAGCCAGGTCATGACAATAGTGTAGTAGCAGATCAGAAATGTATTTTGGCCCTAAACCGTTTAGTGATTTATAAACCAGCAAAAGTATTTTGAAATCAATTCTTTGAGACACTGGAAGCCAGTGTAGAGACTTCAGAACTGGAGTGATGTGATCCACTTTCTTGGTCTTAGTGAGGACTCGAGCACCAGCGTTCTGAATAAGCTGCAGCTGTCTGATTGATTTTTTAGGGAGACCTGTAAAGACACCGTTACAATAGTCAAGTCTACTGAAAATAAAAGCATGGACAAGTTTTTCCAAATCCTGCTGAGACATAAGTCCTTTAACCTTTGATATATTTTTAAGGTGGTAATAGGCTGATTTTGTAATTGTCTTAATATGGCTGTTAAAATGCAGGTCTGAGTCCATGACTGCACCAAGATTTCTGGCTTTGTCTGTTGTTTTTAACATTATCGTTTGAAGCTGAGTGCTGACTTTTAATCGTTCCTCTTTTGCTCCAAAAATAAACACCTCCGTTTTTTCATCATTTAATTTAAGAAAATTTAGGCACATCCAGTCGTTAATTTGCTCAATGCACTTAGTCAGTTGTTATATTGGACTATAGTCCCCTGGCGATATGGTTATATAAATTTGTGTGTCATCCGCATAACTATGGTAACTTATTTTATTGTTTTCCATAATTTGAGCCAGTGGAAGCATGTAGATGTTAAACAGGAGAGGCCCCAGAACGGAGCCTTGGGGAACTCCGCACGTCATATTTGTATGCTCAGATGTATAATTCCCTATAGACACAAAGTAGTCCCTATTCTTTAAATAAGACTCAAACCACTTTAGTACTGAGCCAGAAATGCCAACCCAGTTTTCCAATCGGTCTAGTAATATGTCATGGTCGACCGTATCAAATGCAGCACTGAGATCAAGTAATACTAAGACTGAAATTTTAAGTGGATGTCATTAAATAATTTAACAAGAGCTGTCTCAGTTCTGTGGTGTGGTCGAAAACCCGACTGGAAGGCATCAAAGCTGTTGTTTAGTGACAAGAAAATGTTGAGTTGTTGAGAAACCGTTTTTTCCAATGATTTTACTTAAAAATGGAAGGTTTGATATCGGCCTATAGTTGCTCATTAGTGACGTGTCTAGATTGTTCTTTTTTAATAGTGGCTTAATGACTGCAGTTTTCAGGGTCTGTGGGAAGATACCTGAGAAAAGAGACGTGTTTACAATCTGTAGAAGATCTGTAGCCAAACAATTCAAAACATTTTTGAAAAGGCCCGTTGGTAGAATATCAAGGCAGCAAGAGGAGGTTTTCAGATGTTGTATAATGTCCTCCAGGTTTTTACGGTTAATCATATGAAATTGGGTCATATTGGAATTTGTTTTGCCTGGACACTGTGACAACACATACCCTGTACTCGATATGGAAGCACTGATTGTTTGTCTAATTTTCTGAATTTTGTCTTTGAAGAAGGTGGCAAAATCAGTGCAGGCCTTGGTGGATAAAAGTTCAGATGCTACTGGTACTGGAGGGGTTGTTAACCTATCGACAGTAGCAAACAAAGCACGTGAATTATTATTGTTTTTGGCAATAATGTCCGAGAAGAAGGACCGCCTTGCATTCCTCAATTCCAAATTATAAATGTCTCTCTTTATAGGTGATGTGGTGGACCTGGAGATTAGTTTTTCGCCACCTGTGTTCTGCTTTTCGACACTCTCTTTTTTCTATTCTTACCAGTATGGCATTTCTCCATGGGGATCTTTTCTTATCAGAGACAGTTTTTACCTTAATGGGAGCAATGGCATCAATAACATTTGTAATTTTACAATTGAAATTGTCTACAAGCTCAGTGACTGAGACCCCTGAGAGGGTGGGTGTGGACGAGAAAAGCTGAATGAATGTTTCACTGGTGTTGTCAGTGATATACTGTTTTCTTATTAACTTTGTTTAGACACTTTTGTGCACAGAGATAGTGCTATTAAAGAAAACACAAGAATGATCAGAGAGAGAAGCATCAGTCACCACAACCTTAGAAAAGTTCAGACCCTTCGAGATAATCAAGTCTAGAGTGTGCCCCTTGTTGTGTGGGCTCGTCACATGCTGAGTCAGTCCATAGTTCTCAAAAATGCAACACAGTTCTTTTGTCCCTCTATCCTAGGGGTTGTCAACATGAATGTTGAAATCACCAGCAATAATTACACAGTCAAAGTTAATACAGCTTATAGACAGCAGTTCACTAAAGTCGTCAAAGAAGGATGCACAGTATTTAGGTGGCCTGTAGATAATTAGAAATATAGGTCGACGGGGGGACCTTAGCTGAAGAGCCACATATTCAAAAGAAGCAAAGTTTCCATAAGATATTTGAGTACATTGGAACGAGTCATTAAACAAAATGGCGACTCCACCTCCTTTCTTATTCGCTCTATTCTCACTCATAAAATTGAAGTTAGGGGGAGCTGACCCTATAAGAACAGCATCACTGTTATATCAAGATTGTGCTTAATAATAAAATCATTGATTAAACTGACGTTTAGTAAGGCTAGTGTTAGTGTGTTACTGTGCATAGTACCAATCGCAGTGAATGCTTAACTAATTAGGGAAGATTAAAGCATGCCCTGCAGCAGCATACAATTGCTTTTAAGCCTTCAACAATGTCAATGCTACATAATATACCTTGTTTGTCAATGTAAGGGACTGTTCGTTATTTAATTAAGGGGCCACCGGAGGAGTTTTGTGGCCTCTAACCTGAAAAGAATTTACCCTCCCCTCATCAGTAATAACTTTCCTTTGACCCTCCAAAATTATTTGAAAAAGAGCCATGACCCTCTTATTGCCCACAAGTTTGCACTTAACAAAGAAGTACAGATTCCATTTGAATATTACATCCATGATGTACAGGAGTTAACCTCTGCATTCTCATCTTACACATCCCACTCCTCTGTTATGATGTGGTGGCCATTTCAGTAGATTTACTCACTAACATTGTTGTGGAAACACAATAAGCATGGAAACTAAATGTACTTCATGCATTACTGCATTACTTCAAATACTAAGTTACTCCTCTAGTAAACTTGTATTCACATGAAATAAAACAATTAAACATTGAGACCATTCAGCAAAGGACACTGGGAAATCACCAATTCAACACTGGTTGCTATGGACTTGTCACTAGGCTTCGTCATTGTATATTTAGCACATAGGTAAAGGTGCCGAAGCTGAACATTATATTCCAAAACACATATGTTTATTTTTAAATCAGATTTTAAATTACATTGTAACAATTTAACAATTCACCCTTATGAAATCCAATCGTGGCACGGCTGTTTTGGAACGCAAAAGACAGACGCTTAAATTCAACTAAAATGTAACGGTGAACAATCAGCGTTGGACCGACAGTCTGTTGAGATGCCTCTCCAAACTCACCATAAAACGTTAAAACACATTAAGAAAAAATATCTGTATTTTGCCGTAATCCAATGACACGGAAAAAGAATAATCCACAGCAATCAGTAGATCCACAAACAGAGTCACGGTGTATCCAGCAAGGCCGATACGGGCGTCACATTCACCAGCCAGCTCCAAACAGGTGAACGAGGCCTCTCCACTTCGCCGTTTAAACAAAGTGGAATAAACGTATACAAGTCCAAATCTACACAAAACCCGCAATCAATTAGTAAGCTGACATCACATTTATATACATGGCATTTAGGAAACCTTTATTGCAAGGTTGGCACGGCAAGATGTCCAGACTAGTGCAACAGTAACTTTCGTTTTTTGCGTCCTGCTGCTCCCATCGTCAGCCAGGTAATATTTTTTATTACTAAAGCAGTATATAAAATCAGATGTATTACCTACCATCATTTACTTGTTTTGTGTTATTTAAGATATTCATAAAATATCTGGTCATGCCAGACATAGGCCTAATTATTCCACTCATTTTTTAAACAATGCAATTACCCGTTTCAGCCACCAGGGGGCAGTTCTCCTCCTGCCCCCCAGCAAACTCCACGTGTGCGATCAGACCCATCTGCTAGGGGGCCGAGACTGAGAGCTACATGGATAAATATGCACCAAACAAGCCACTTTGAAATTTTGCTCTTCTTAAAAATACATCACCCTCCCCTATTTTCCTCCGGTGGTCCATTCCATAAATACCGAACGTTCCCTACATGTTTTGTGAATATCATTATTCATTATTATGAGAATCATCCTGTATCATGTCTTTTCTTTTTATTACTATAAATCCCATGAACATATTTCCTAATGACTCATTAATACAGTAACACATACAGTCTGATTATCAGTAACTAATCAGTAGTGCTTGAATCACAGTCAATCAGTACCTAATCATCAACTAACCATTTGTTACTCATTAAAAAACATTAACTACCAGTCTATTTATCAGTAACTAATCATTAGTGCTTAATCACATTCACTCAGTAACTAATCATTAACTAACCATTCGTTACTCATTCAAAAAACAGTAACTGCCAGTCTGTTTATCAGTAACTAATCATTAGTGCTTTAATCACAGTCAATCACTTACTAATCATTAAAGCCCCAGTGTGTAACGTTTGTAGTTGTTCATTATCAGAATCTGTATTGCCCTTCACAAACTTGTCCTTTTTTATGAATATCGACCACCACCATCAATTCCAAGTATTCCTTTTGGCTTGGAATTTTATATTTGCGCTTGCATGAACTGGGGTAGACGCTCCAGAATGATGCGCCATCTTGAAATACGTTAGTAAGTAAGATACAGATATTGTAACTCTTTTTCAGGCTGCTCTAAAAATTAAATGTCCTGTTAAGTCAGACTCATTTCACCTCAAGGTGATACTATACACATCTCAGTCTGTCATTGGGTAATATCGGACCATTCTGATATAGGATTTTAAAGTTAAAGGCTAAAATGTCCAATTAAAGCTATATTTTGGCTGCTAATTTAAACCATGTTGTAACTCTTTTTCATGCTGCTCTGAAAACGAAGCGTCCTGTTAAGTCAGACTCATTTCACATCAGGGTGATACTATACACATCCCAGTCTGTCACTGGGTAATATCGGACTATTCTAATATAGGATTTTAAAATTAAAGGATTAAATTTCCACTTAAAGCTATATTTCAACTCTTTTTCAGGCTCCTAATTAAAGCCATATTGTAACTATTTTTCAGGCTGCTCTAAAAACGAAACCTCCTGCTTAGCCAGACTAATTTCACCTCAGGGTGTTAGGATACACATCCCCGACTGTCACTGGGTAATATCGGACTATTCTGATATAGGATTTTAAAATTAAAGGCTTAAATGTCCAATTAAAGCTATATTTTTGCTGCTAGTTTCAGCCATGTTGTAACTCTTGTTCAGGCTGTTCTAAAAACGAAACGTCCTGTTAAGTCAGACTCATTTCACCTCAGGGTGATACTATACCCATCTAAGTCTGTCACTGGGTAATATCGGACCATTCTGATATAGGGTTTTAAAAGTAAATGCTTAAATGTCCAATTAAAGCTACATTTTGTCTATATTTTTGCTGCTAGTTTCAGCCATGTTGTAACTCTTTTTCAGGCTGCTCTAAAAATGAAATGTCCCGTTAAGTCAGACTCATTTCACCTCAGGGTGATACTATACACATCTCAGTCTGTCACTGGGTAATATCGGACCATTCTGATATAGGATTTTAAAAGTAAATGCTTAAATGTCCAATTAAAGCTACATTTTGTCTATATTTTTGATGCTAGTTTCAGCCATGTTGTAATTATTTTACAGGCTCCTCTAAAAATGAAACGTTCTGTTACGTCAGACTCATTTCACCTCAGGGTGATAGTATACAGATTTCGACAATTGTGTTGCTAAACCTCCTGACATTGCCCTGTCCCCAAACGGCCACATATGGGTTCCCGTTGAATTTGAAACCTGATTTGCATACTACAGCTCTTCACGTTTGTAGGGATGCCCAACATGTCCATATCTACTGTGGAATTATGGAGAAAAGCCAGAATAAAGCCAACTCAAACAAATCCAGATTTCGACAATTCTGTTGCTAAACCTCCTGATTTTACGCTGCCCCCAAATGGCCAAATATGGGTTCTGGTTGAATTTGTAACCTGATTCGCATACTATAGCTGTTCACCTTTCTAGGGATGCTCAATATGTCCATATCTACTGTGGAATTATGGCGACAAGCCAGAAAAAAGCCAACTCAAACAAATCCAGAAAAAAAGTTGGGAAAAAAATATATAAAACTTGTGTGCCACCTGTGGAAATTCTGTAAAGTTAGAGGACAGGAAAACACAAAAAGGTAGACTGAGTCAAACAAAGAGGACCACAATCACCTGATCACATTCTGTTAACTGGTTATTAAGATCCTGTAAAGAACTGACCCATGTGCTGTCTGAAGACATATCATATAACATGATACTACAGTTTCCTTGCCAATATAAAATACTCTGTAGAGTGTATTCTGTGTGTTTTCTCCACATATTACCCACAAAGGAAAACAATCAACACATTTCTCTGATTAGCCACTGCTGGCATAAAAACCTTCACTGAATGTATCTTTACGTGACTAAATATGTCTGGAGAGTCTCACAACTGCGGTAGAATTTCCTGCTTACAGTACAAACTCATGCTGTGTAAGTTGAGACAGTGGTACCCAGGTCTCTATCAGGTCAGCAGTGGTGGTAGTATTCAGATCCTTTACTTAAGTGAAAGTACTAATACCACACTGTGAAAAATACTCTTACAATTACAAGTCCTGGATTGGAAATGTTACACTAAGTAAAAGTACGTAAGTATCATCAGGAAAACATACTTAAAGTAATAAAAGTAAAAGTACTCAAAGAAGAAAAACCCTCCCATTTTAGAAAGTGTAAAGGATCCAAACAGTTGTGTGTTTAATGGTCTAATCATTTCAGCTGGACTTGTAGGGCCGTTTATATTGTACTTCATTTAAATCAAACATTGGATTTTGTAGTTTTGTTTGCAAAATCTTAATTTGTAAAGTAACTAGTAACTTAAACTGTCAGAATAATGTAGGGGAGTAAAAAGTACAATATTTCTTTCTGAAATGTAGCAGAGTAGAAGTAGAAAGTGGAATGAAAAGGTAAAGTAAAAGTACCTCAAATGTGTACTTTAGTATAATACTTGAGTAAATGTACTTAGTTTCACTCCAACACTGCCAGTAGTCTCCATGATGGGAGACGTAACAGCTGTATGAGACAAAACCTGACACACACACACACACACACATGCGCTCACACACAATATAAAGTACAAAATCTAGAATTTAACAGAGCTGCTCAAATCAGATGTATTGTTCTCATAAGATAATATTACCAAAGTATAAAAAAGTACACAGAAAAGATAATAATATTATCTATATAGATATAGATTATAATATTTATTCACCCAATGTTCACAGCAAAGTTTTCCAAATTCAGCCCACAGATGTCTTTTTCATGTGGACTGCATTTATAAATCACCTTTCTACTTCACCAGACAAATAGCTTTACAATTTGGTACAATTCTTGGTTCAGCGTCTTGCTCAAGCAGACTTGACTGGCAGGACAGGAGGAGCCGGGGATTGAACCGCCAACCTTGTGGTTAAAGCAGTGGTTCCCAACCTTTTTTCCTTGGCGCCCCCCCTACTTATGTCTAAGAAAAGCTGAGCCCCCCCCTCCCGAAACCGAAGTTGAGGTAACTCTCGAGATAGAGCCTTACTTTCTTTTTTGATACAGAGCAGTTACCAGCACTTTTACGTTTCTCCGCCATGTTTCATTCATAAAATAGTGATGCCGTGGCGGCAGGAAAAATGAGGATGATGGCAGCTAACAGCTAACAGCTAGCAGCTGACCTGATGACAGCAAGGCCACAGGTTAAGAGGTCCCGGAGGTTTGGCCTATAATTTTAAGCGAGAACAAAAATATATAGTTTTTATACAGACTTTTGTATACATTATATATTCTAGTGTATTATCATAATTTGTTTAACATGTGCAAATATTTTTTTTTACCTCAACCTCAAACCAGATAAAGACTTGAGCCCCCCCTTTGATCTTTGCCGCCCCCCTGAGGGGTCCCCGGACCCCAGGTTGGGAACCATTGGGTTAAAGGACGACCCGCTCTGAGCCACAGCCACGCCATTTTAAATGCATTACCATTAATGGCTTAAAGCCTAGCACCATTTTTGAGACCAAATTTGTATGGGTTTACTTTTCTACCCCTGTGCATTCATTATGGAGGAGACATTACATATGAAAATCAACTAACTGAAATATTGTATTGACATACATACACACTAGGGCGTAATTTTCACTGGGGACAGGGGGGACATGTCCACTCCACTTTTTAAAATATATATGGTTAGTACTATTCTTTCTGGAAGAATGTATCATTATGATCAACTTAATTATTTCCTGGATTTTGTTTCACCATAGTCCCTACACATGTAGAAATGCAGGAAATGTCTTTACCGTGTCATTCCCCCTCTCTCTCCCCTTTCATGTCTTCAGCTGTCCTGTCAATAAAGGCCTAAAAATGCCCAAAAAATAATCTTAAAAAAAAACGAACAGCCTGATTGGTGTGCTATGCTGTAAGATTTGGTGTTAAAAAATGTGACCGATGACCAGTCTGGCCAAGAAGGCCACAGAAATATGACTCCAATTCTAAAATGTCACTACACCTCACACCCTCAAATATTATGTGTTCGTTTACTGGTAGCACAGAAATAAAAGTTTGTTAGTTCAGTTAAAATAGAACAAGCTTTAGTGCATGATATTGCGGAATACAAACTTGTGCACACGGATCAGATATTACAAGACAAGTCTATCTCTCCAAACAAACTGACAGAGTCTTGCCAAGCATCTGATGTCACCCAGTTAGAAACCTGTCTTTTTATCCATTTCTGTCCCATCTTCTGGTGGTGCTGTCATCAGTTTGGATACAGTCCAGATCTTCTCGGTTCCTGCCGGATCCCTCCATGAGTTAACGCAATGTATGAAATGTTACCTTGTTTCTCATACTCCCAGGCCGAAAACAGACATTTGTTACTCTTGGGATATTTTATGGTTGCTCCATTGTCATCGCCGCTTCCCGTGGTCAGAGGAGGCTTTTTTCTCAACTTTCCAATCATTTCCTGGGTGCCAATATCCCGTACTCCCTTTATAATATCTTATCACTTCTAAACAACCAAATGGCCTCTCATAACCCAGGGAAGCAGAGACGACAAGGTCAGCCTAATTAACTCCAAAACCTCTCACTTTATTCTCACAAAAAATAGTTATCCTACAATGCCAAACGGGCCAAAACTTTCAACTAATATTTTGATCGCAGTTCATTATAAACAATTTTCCAACCTCCATTTAAACCTCCTATGATTCTAACTATAACCCGTTCCGATCCGTCTATTCAACCCCCTCCCACCCCTCCCAGAGACCCGAGTTCTTATTTCTTTCAAACTAGCACCATTTCTCTGTAATTAGTTTGAGCTGTGGATAGGTCTGGAGAATGTCATGCTCTTTGAGAACTTCAAGAAAAAGAGACCAGGATTCTTGACCTCCAGCAATCACTTGATCGATCAGCTCAGTAACACGTTCTTCAGGCTGTGAGATATGCTTCAATCTCTGATATTGTCTGTCTGTGACAATACGTTTGGCGTGAACGTGCTGCAGAATGAAGGAGTGATCCACCCTCAGGCACTCCACAAGTTCCAACTTGTGATTAATGATTATTTCCACAGCAGGGCCCTGCAAAAGACAGGAGGTGTGTAATGGCAAATTTACATTTAAGCATGATTCTCTATATTATTTGTATAATTTCTTGTTGTGTTTCTCTCACAATGCTGGAAGGGAGTTTATCTCATTCCCACATGTAGATTGCGTACACAAAGTCTGGAGACGAATGCGTACAGGCTTTGTTTAGACCGATTAAGGTACAAGGTCACAGTACACTATCTCTATGTGCAGATTCAGTTCTCCCATCAGAATCAGAATCACTTTATTCGCCAAATGCGTCAGCAGACACACAGGAATTTGACATGCTGGAGACGTTCAGTTTGGGTTAGGAAAAACATTCCAATGTGAGCCCTCTTAATAATGGAGGAACTGTTTGCCTCCCATTTCAGGTTGTTTGTGATGATAGTGCCTAAGAATTTAAATGACTCCACCTCCTTCACAACAGAGCTCTTGATGGTTAGGGGTGAAAGAGAGGAGGGGGATCTGCGTTATTCTATCACCATTTCCACTGTCTTTTGTTGGTTAAGCTCCAGATTGTTATTGTCACACCATCCAACCAAATGAGACACTTCTTGCCTATAAGCAGACTCATCATTATACTTAATAAGGCCAACCAAGGTGGTATCGTCTGCAAATTTAATCAACTTGATGGATCTGCTGTTGGAAGTGCAATCATTGGTGTACAGTGAGTAGATAAATGGTGACAGCACGCACCCTTGAGGTGCTCCAGTGTTGGTGTACTTGAGATCAGACATGCGCTGGCCAAGCCACACCTGCTGTTGTCTATTGCTGAAAAAATCCGTTATCCAGCGGCAGATAACGCTGGATAACATACTAGTGGAGATGTAACCAGGGGGTGAAAGTTGTACAGGGGAGGAGAGGCGAAATGGCTCCAAGATGTCTCCTGTGTTTGAGATTGTTTCTCTGTGTATCAGATTGCCTGTGAGAAATGCAGAGTCACGGTAAGCCAAGTGTGTGTGTGCTGTCACTCTGAAGATGTATTTAAGCTCAGTGATTCTGTTCACTCATTGAAGAGACCTTTCACACCAGTACAGCGTGCCTTTTTGTGAACCGTGTGCTTCCTATATTTGCAAATATATCTTAATAAAATACAAAAACCTAACTTGGTTTAGTCTACGACTGTTCTTTGATATTGTTTCACAAATTCTATTTTCTTAACACCTGCTGCTCACCAAAACTTCCACCACAGGTGTTGCTTATCAATCCTGAATGAATGAGGTTTTATGAAATGGGTCATTTGCTTTTGACAAAATATACTTTTTACAACTGTGGGATGAAGTTGGCTGCCATTTTAATGTTTCAGCATGTGGTTTGTAGGTGTGCATGTGGGGATTGCCTGTTATTTTGATTAGTCATTGTGTGCCTGAGAGTGTGAATGTGTTTCTTTGCCCTGTTGCTGGTGACCTGTCCAGTATGTACTCCCCTTCCTGCCCTTGTATGCTGGCCTAAGCTTCCCTGAACAGCAGATCTATTGAAGAATCGTAGCTTTTTGTCCAGCTCCGCTCACTTAGCAGATGTTTACTGGATCAGTAGCCGCTTTTTTTCATTTTTCAAAAGCAGTTAAACAAAGCATTGGCGTTCTCGACAGACGTTCTAACCGGCAATTTCCACTGGATGC
This sequence comes from Zingel zingel, assembly GCA_023566125.1. Classification (NCBI taxonomy): domain Eukaryota; kingdom Metazoa; phylum Chordata; class Actinopteri; order Perciformes; family Percidae; genus Zingel; species Zingel zingel. Next base: position 31,801,661 of record CM042327.1, on the reverse strand, counting down.
GTAACGGCTGCGGATCTGCTCCAGAACGTCGGCGGAGTCATTAGGTTTCCATTAAAGTCAACGTGTGTATTTCCACTGACTGCGGAACGGCTGCGTTCCGACTGCGTCCCAACTCAGGCGTTGTTTCCCCTCTACTCCTCTGGATGGAAACAAACTGTTGTTAGTTTTGTGGTTCTATTCTACGTGAATTCGCGAGATCTCGTGGGTCCTCGTGACTACAGCTGTCAGTCATGGCCGCAGACGTGCCGCAACAAATCCGGACCTGGTGGGTACTGACGGACAGCGGAGCACGCAGCCGTTCCACAGCGGAGCCGGTCTGCAGACATTCCACATCCAGTGGAAATCCAGAGTAACTCAAAGCTCAGCAGCTCATCCTTGAACCAGATTTTGACCATAAACTTGTCAATATTGGTCAGTTAAATATGAAAGTAGAGCCCAGAGGCAGTTAGCTAAGCTTAGCTTAGCATAAAATCTGGAAACAGGGGTAAACAGCTGGTCTGGCTGTGTCTAAAGGTAACAAAGAACACCTAAAAGCATCTCTTAAATTTACTAAGACGTTATTTTTCATTTTCCTTTTAAAAGTGTAAAAATGAAAAATTGCTGGTTCTTGGCCAGAAGCAACAAAGTGTCAAAGTATTCTTTTAGTGGTTTGTGTGTGTGTGTGTGTGTCTTTCTGTCTTACTTTACCGAAGAGGTTTTATAAGCCCTTCCTTATTCATCTCTGGATGTGTGAGGATGCTACTGCATCATTTACAAAATCTTTTCTTTCCTACGATCCTACAGTCACATTGTAGGTACCCCAGAGCACAAGCAGCTGTGTGTGTGTGTGTGTGTGTGTGTGTGTGTGTGTGTGTGTGTGTGTGTGTGTGTGTGTGTGTGTGTGTGTGTTCTTGTTTAACTATATTCGTGGGGTCCAAAAACCAGGAGTCCAGTATACTTGTGGGGTCCCGACAGCTATGTGGGGCCAAAATGCTGGACCCCACAAGTTTAAAGGGCTGTTTAAGGGTTAAGACTTGGTTTTAGGATTAGGGTTAGAATTAGGTTATGGTTAGGGTGAGGGTAAGGGTTAAGGTTAGGCATTTAGTTGTGATGGTTAAGGTTAGGGTAAGGGGCTAGGGAATGCATTATGTCAATGACGGGTCCCCACAAAGATAGTGCCACAAACCTGTGTGTGTGTGTGTGTGTGTGTGTGTGTGTGTGTGTGTGTGTGTGTGTGTACCTGAGAGGACGGCGGTGTCGCGGCTACTCTCCCTGAGAGAGGAAAGCCGTGTTAGGATTTGCTGAATATATACTGTAATGCAGAATAAATATGGAACAGAAGGTTGTCAATTACCTGCAGGTACTTGTGATCGTTTTATGCTCAATGGTAAATTGATATCACCTTTAAAAGTGGCATGAGATACTACATCATTACAAATCACACTGCCACCAGTTGCATTGTAATCTGCTTGGGAAACTTTTCCAACAGCATTACCTGAAAGAAGAAAAGATCAATTTAAACGTTGCCTCTTGTGATAAAACATATTTTACAAAGGCCCAAACATAATTGGAGTTATAGTCATGTAGCCTATTTTACAACCTTTTCATTTAATGATTTCCCACTGCATGGAATACTCATGCTTACCAGTCAGACCGCTTCCTGGTTGACACTCTATTTCAATCCCCATGTTGAGGCTTTCTCCTTTTGCATGTGTGACTTTTCTGTTGGTAACAACACTGTCACCATCAGCAAACACTGTTGATGTGGACGGCCCTGTAAATTAAATATGAATAACAAGTCATCCTTCAGAAACATATTAACAATGTATAGAATAGATAAACTTGAACCTGTGACTTGATTTAAGGCGAGACACTAGCCTGGGAAAATCCTGACGAACTTCCAGCAAATTTGAGATTAGCTCTGCAAGTCAGTCTGGCCAAGAGCCCATTCAAGCCCATTTCCAATTTTTCCAAATCGAGGCACCAATCAAAACCGTTGAGGCGGGCTTTACACGATGACAATAGCGCAGCGACGGCAAGCAGCTTTTTGTTTACATTCAACATGACGGCCACCGAAGCGCAGCAACCCGTTGATGCCGCTGTCGCCGCTACATCACCCGGATCGTTGGTCTGATTGGTTGATGACTATCCAATTGCGCCCAGAGGCATTTGAGCGCCGTCCGTTGATGACGCCCCTTTGGAAA